>VTPC01000466.1:0-11697 GCA_011009095.1 Ignelater luminosus | reverse complement strand
GAAAGGGAAAGTTTCTTTTGTAGTTTTCTCAAAAGATGTGTCGTTTCTGATTGTAGTAGTAAGATCTTATAATATCTGGGAATGTCTAAAGTTAATAATCTAACGGTGTTCAAGTTTTCGACCTAGAAATCTAAAAATCCTAGAAATCCGTGCGTTTTTGGTTATATCTTTATAGAGATTATTAGGCTAAACTTGACTGGGAAATTTGCTGTATAGAGACACCCTGTATGTTTATGTTGCGAATGTTGGCTAATCTTATTGCATTTTTCTGTATACTATTGTGCATCTACAAATAATAAAGTTTTCTAAAAGCTATCTTTTATGTTCTTGAAGCCATACACAAAATCTGCAAAAATTATCGATATCAGAGATCATGCGCAAACTACCATTTTTGATGAGTTAAAATGGAACGATCCACTTTAAATATGGCATTCATCTGAACAGTTCTGATGTTGACTTTTGAAGTTACTTAAGAGAGTAATAATTTTATACAAATATGTATGTGTATTATTAATAAATTAATAAGAATAACAATAACAAAATTAAATTAAGTTGACAAATATTTTAAAATTAAAACAAATAAATTGTTTGTTTCGCAAATACGATTTATATCCATTTGGTTAAAGAGTTACAATCTTGTATCATCCGCTACTGGTATGGATATTTATTTTTAGACGCTGATGCCGATTTAATCGAAAAACAAGAATGCTGCTCGAAGCGAGACCTTTATTTTAGTTTAATTTCCTCGCCTTTGATCCACCTGGTTACTATTGGAAACATAAGAAAATTTTTCATTATGCGTTCCGTGACAGTTAAATATATTTTCTACAATACATTTGTTAATACTAGAAAAAGTCATAGTTGTTAGTACTTACAATGATTTATCTTACTATCATTTATTTAATTATAAAGAAGTAGAAATCCTAGTGAGTTACTGAAATTAAGTTATGTTTAATTAAATACTAGGATTTTATTTTGCAATATACATTAGCCCAAATTACCCAATTGAATTTGTGTCACTGCAATAAAAATACAATTAGAATAGTTATCAAGTAAAACAGGAAATAGCACTAACCCAGTTTTCAGATACTCTGTACTTTCGTGCTTTTTTTTTGTTAATGTTTTAAATGCGACTAAAACTTTCTGTCTGACTAATTAAAGTGGCATCTTAATGTTAAATATTGTAAATAAATAAATTATACCTTGTAACAATAATTTATGTTGCTTACTTTAAAACTTTCGTTAGTGATTAATCTGAATATAATTTTTTTTATTTATCCACACTACCGTATAAATAGCTTGAAAAATTTCTTTTATCATCTAGTTTCTTTGATTATTCTTTGCATTTCTTTCCTTTCTAGTACTTCTTTAAAATATTATTTCCAACTTTTACACTGTCTTGTTTACCTCCGTTATTATCTCTTCCTCATCGTTTTAAATGTTTTTTATCATTTGTGTTTTCTAGTCGCTTATACTCCGAAGAATATTTTCTGATTATTTTTGTATGCTCTTTTTGTTTTCTCTTCAAAGTCTGTCCAGCCTGTTTGTTTTCCTTTCTTAATAATTCTCTTGTTTTCTTTCTCTTTTATATTCTTCGTTATCTTCATTGCTTTTTGTATTTATATATTTTCTCTATTTCTCATTTTTTGTTTCTAACTGCATTCTTTATTCTTTCGTTCCACCAGTGATGACTAATGTTCCACATGTCTCTTACGCTGCTGTCAAGATCGTCTGTTTAAAAGCTTTATATGTTTCTTCCTTTTTGTCTTAACCTCTGTTGGTATTGTCTTTTTATTTGATTTTTCTTCGGTTTGTAGAATTTTATATTCTTATATATTGTGTGTGCAAATTTTATTATCGTTCTTTATACAGAATTCAGTTGATCTGTTTTTCCGTCTAATAGTCCCTTCAACTTTTCCCCATTGGCTTTCACCCATGACTTTTCTTTAATGAAAATCGAAATTAGGTACTGTGGCAATAAAGCCAAAAATCTCGAGGAATTCTAACAGCAGCAATAGTATTATACCGGGTGATTATTTCGGTAGCTAGTTTTATGAGTTTAAAAGGTGACGACTTCGGCAATCTTAAGCAAGAAATCTTACGTGCTGTTGTAGAACTGTTTCAGTCTAAAACACACAGCTCTTCTTTTTCTTTCGTCGCTCTAACCGCAACGACTGTAAGTAGGCAGAAACACAGGGAGTGTGAGACATTACACAATGAAATATTAAATATCCTTACCGTATCTCCGGGACAGTACTTAATAATCCTACGTTTTGTGCAACCCTGTACAATGTCAAAATTTCTTGTTCTTCTAGAACCTCATAAACCACACAGGATATTGCAATAAAGTACCGTGCCTGGTTATTTATAAATTCTTTTAATTGGCAAGTTTCCAGTGACGGAGAAACCAGCAGGGATATGCAAGTCTCAAATAATTATGTTATTTCACTGGAAAAAGCGAATAGAAGGTCATTTCTGTGACAGCTGCCCTGCGCTATGGGCAGCAATCTCTTCTGCAAGCAATCTCTACTGTACTGTATCTTCTCACGGATTACACATTTACAGCGAGGTTGTTGTCAATTCCATCTAATGCATGCAGTTTTTGGTTATAATATCAAAAGCATCTAATAAGCTAAGAATAAGGCTTTAACATGTGCAATTGATTAACAATCAATCTCTTAAGATATCTTCAGCTTAACCCCAAATTCTCAAATACTTACTCACTATCACTCTGGGTATAAGGAATAATTGTTTTGTAGTTGCTGTCGTCATCGATATATTTTTTGTTATTATTACAAAAACGTTTTCTTTGCTGTTACTTCTTTTTTGAACTATGCCCAAAATGGAATATTCAAACACCACATGATACCGAAGTCGGCATGGATCAAATCTTTAATTGGGCTACTGAACAATTCCGTTTAAAAATAAGACCTTTTGAGTTCAATAAGATTTCCTAAGTCTTTCATGATAAGGTACTTGTCTTTTAAAATCAGTTAACAGTTTTCTTTCGTTCTTGATGCTCAATGAGCCTTAAATGCAACTTAGTATGTAGCTTGCTATTGATGGTCAAATTTCAAGGATAAAACTCGAAGAGACCATAATGGCCTAAATATGCAGATCAAAAACCAAATTTTTTGGTTCCCGCCTGCCGAATTGGTTCAACTCTGGAGGTAATTTACAAATTAAAAATCTATGAGATGTTACAATTAAACTCAATTGAAAGTCATACTGTAAATAAATATAATTGACCAGAGGCTTGTCTTGACTCATGTCACAGCTTTTTGGGTACAACAATGTTATCTTGTTATTAGGAGATTGTACAGATTTTTTAGACCAGTTTTATATTTATATCAACGAGAAATCCTTGCTTGGGAATATTAAAAAACACCTAGGAATACAAAGCATTACCACAATGAACTCCGTTTTGTTAATTTTTTTCAAACTTCAACAACCATTTTGACCATGTTCCCGAAGTGAAAAAGTATACTCTTATTTTATTCTAAAGTAAAAAAATGTAAAATCCAAATCTGAAGTAAAAATCTCAAATATAAGACAGACTTCGCAAATTCAGTAACGACTCATATCGGAGTTCGTTGACAAGTGGCAGTGGTGTTCGTCAACTGCCTCTCATCAACTTCGATAACTTGTTGCTTAGAAACAAAACAATATCTAGTAAACATAATTAGTTGTTTCGAGATTTTGTGACAGAATTAATGTTTTAAAATGCCTCCAGTAAGACAACGTAGGAATCTTAACCATATTTCTAATTTTTAAAGAGGCCGAATTATTGGCATGAAAGAAACTGGACTTTTTTTTTGTGAAATTGGTAGAAGGGTAAATCAGCACCACACTGCAGTTGCACAAATATGATCTGCTCGGTCAAAAGAAGGCATTCAGCGACTTTGTCTAGCTGGTAGACCTTCACGTAACAACACTGTTCGTGAAAATCGACTTCTTTGAAGAACGGCTTTCAAAAAACAAGGTCTGTTGCTGTAAACTGTACGCGAGCTCTGCACCACCGCGCGTCGATGGGAACAATCTACAGAAAAATCTTTTCTTTTTTGGACTGAAATCCTACCGTCCATTTCAACGGTTCCCTTTAACTGCACATCAAAAAGCTGTTTGTTAGGAAAGTTCAACAATAATTGAATCTTTCCTTAACGTGTTATTAACTTCTGTAAATAACAAAAGATATAATAAGTTTCGCATTTCAAAAAATTTTGCATTCTTATCTTTTAGTTTTATGCTCGTTTAAACCATAAAACTGCCACTTTGTCTGGGCCGGACAAGATTTATTTTTCTATAATTGCAGAGTGCAACATTTGAATTTCTAGTTAAATCACTGCCTTCTTGTATTATTTTATTGGTTCTCATGTCGTCATGTATGCCTCGCTCTTTATGGATATTTAAAGACAATTCAAATATCTCTTTAAATTACAAACGTATGTGGAAGTCGTCCATTCCTACGTATTAATGCATCAACTATAAGTTAAACTTTATGTGAACCAGTGCCGTGACTCAAGTGTTTTCTGTGCCAACAAATTGGTTCTCTATTGGTTGAGTCCCAGTTATACGGTAAATAATTTTACCCTTTTCAAATTATCTTTTGTGAAGAAGCAACGTTGACGCATATAACTTGTCAATGCATAGACGCAATTAAGTATTTGCGAATACACTTGTATAACATCGTCTCGTCACCAGTCGCTTTAGATAAAATTAACCTACAGTCAAGGTTACTGAAACATCGCTTCACAGTGGTGAAGAACCTTATGAGATCCTTTAGCAGTAGTGAAAAGCTCGACGTATCAGTTCACAGTAGTGAAAAGCTTTATACTATTGTTTAGTTAATAGGAACCGGTTGTTTATCGATTTGTAACGTAACGAATTTGTTCCGAGATATTATCAACCTTTTTATTAGTTTATGCATTTATAAACAAAATTTATAAATTCAATTCTTGGCTTGATCGTTTCTTTATGTTAGATTCTGATAACTAAATTCTTGTTATTTTATAACTTAATCGAATTGTTCTTGTTCAACGATTTATTTAAATAAATATCTAAATGGAAAGTTAAATGTAAAACACCTGCAGGTGACGAATCCAGTTAGATTATCACTACTGTTTATATTTTCCATGTTATATCATTCATGTTTCCATCGTAAATGACCGCAGAATTTATAATACTTACGGATGATTCACTGTCTGAATGTACGTATTGTCTTCACGTTACCAGCGTTTATTCGTAAATATTAATAAACTTACTACGGTCAGATTTATTTTGTGTGTACCTGTTTTTTATGTATTTTTACTTGTTTATCTTGCATTTATATGCGTTTGTGTATAAGTATTTCAAATAGTGTAACCAGGAACGCTGTAACCTATTTCCTGTATTCATTCAATAGTATTCTAATAGATGTTATTAATTTATCTTGTAGCTTTTATTGTGTTACAAGCATACTTATAAAGTATTTCAGGAATCAGCTGTTCTGGAACCAAGTGACGTTGACCTTCACATACAGATATTATTAGCTTAATCTCTCATGGAGAAAGTAAGTATTTAATGAGAGTGCAGTTCAATCTCTATTTCGTTTATTTGTGTATCGCTCGAACCTGCGGTTTGACCCTTGCAGACATCTCGCCTACTGACCTAGATACGAAGATCATCTGTAAGGCCTTCCATTCGAAATTAGGTCACCGACTTTTTGCTGCAGTTGGCGCCCTCTCAAACTCAAAACTTTAAGATTCTCGCATTATTATTACCGTCTACCGCCTGCTCTAAACCTTCCTCGTCCACGACCCGTCTTCGATTGTATAAGGGCTAGCGTTACAGGTGGCGTACCGATTTTATATATCAATCAAGATTTTGTTTTTGAGCAAATGACGTACGTCGATATCGAGAGAAAGACAAGATCTAGAGTTTGCTAAAAGACGACCTACAGCTTTAACACCTGGAGTTATGGTTTGGGGTCCGATTTGTTTCGAAAGAAGACCACCTCTTGTGTTCGTCCCAGGCACTACAAATGCTCATCGCTATATTCATAATGTTCTTGAACCGGTGTTAGTATCATTCATGCAGACGTTGCCAAACGGTATTTTCCAATAGGATAACGCACGTCTACACGCACCGCGAACATTACCGGAAGCTACCTCCAGCAAGCACAATTGCAAATGTTGCCCTGGCCAGCAGGATCACCAAACTTATCGCCGATCGAACATCTTTAGAACATGATGGGCCGGCGACTAAGATTATTGCTGAGAGCTCCTAACAACTTAGACGTGCTGAGACACCAAGTAGAGGTTATATGGAACGAGACACCCCAGGAGATCATAGACCACTTGATAGAAAGATGCCACGACGAGTAAATGCTAGCATTGTTGTTCTTGGCAATGTTACACATTATTAATTTTGTTTTCGTTGCTATTGTTTTCTTGTAATTGTTAATATATTTTTTTCTGAAAACCTGATTATTTATTTTTGCGAAGTTTCCAACCCGTAGCCTTATTTTTAATGGGTGGTGTATTTCGCATAAAACCTGAGTGTATTTGTACAGAAAATAAGATAAAAACTTCAGGTCTGAAACTATTTTTATATTAATTTTTGTTAGGCATTAAGACTTTTATTTTTCTTAAATAATAGAAGATATTTTAAATCAATGTTTAATTTAAAATCTAGTGATGGTGGTTATGAACGGTTTTCCTTGTCTACTAGTATCTTAATATTATTAGTTTATTTTTTATTATTAATACTCAGTTTAGGTTGTTTTAAAAATGTACAAAAAGGTTGTTTTCTGTCTTCTTTTTACTACTTGACACATTAAATCAATTTTACTTAAAGAGCATTCAGTTTTTTTGTGCTAACTCATTCATTTAAATTGTAAAATTGTTTTATTGCCTTAAAGAGAGGAGAAAAGCTTATGAGGTATGTACAATTACAGTACTGCTAAGAATATTTAATAATGTTCTTGTCCAAAGTGCATTTAGCAAAATTTTGCGTGGTTTTCCAAAGACAAGACACTGACAGACATAAAAATATCGAATTAGTTTTTTTCTTCTTATATTATAAAAAATGATAAGCTGACCAAAACCGTCAGAATAACTACCAGGTTATTTTATATCTGAAAGTTTCGCTTTTAGTTATCCAACTAATTAAAGTATAAACAAAATATTTCAATTTAAAGGAATATTCACAACTGGAAAAGTTTTAAATTCACTGGAAATAATACTTTCAAATTATTTCTTTATCAAATTTTATAGTATGTGGGGAATAAAGGTTATTCTCAACACAGAAAGGAAAAACCCCCAGAAAACTTCGAAAGAAAAAGTATTATAACTAAGAAGAAAACGCTCCAACGAAAACTTTTTTTTAAAAACAAGACATGTATCACACATCACGACGAAAAATCAATCAGCATGAGCTGACACCTTTCGTCCGTTAAATCGGAAAATCCAATCTAAACGTTCTGACTTGTTGTGATATATGTGCAACCGCACCGAGTTTATTTCGCACATGTCAGATATTCTCGGAGGCTATAAACTAACCAAGTTTATAATACAATGTAAACTTGGACGATTTTGGAGACGCTGAAGTTCGAGATTCATTTCTGCGTGATAGGCACCGTGTAAAGCAGCAGACCAGAGAAACAGCATAGTCCTGGGCACTTTCTCGTAAGGCAGTGAATCACTAGAGCGAATTTATACCGCAGGTATGCCAAGAAGACTGATTTAGAGAGGGTGTTAGTGGAGTAGAACAATTCGAACGGAGTTTCTCTGATGAGGATGTATTGAATACGTGCCGGCACATGAACAGTAATGAAATAGCTAGACATAAGTAAGTGCATAGGTGAATGGTTTTTGCGGAAAATGTGAAACGGGTAACTGCAGAGAAACGGGTCGTGGCTATTCGACCTTTATACTGATTGATGTCGTTCCCCGTTTACGAGATTGAACGGACGAATATCGACGGTCAGAGGTCGGGATGTGACTTGGGCACAGGTGTACGCAAATAACTACGATTGACCACTGTCCTCAGAGAGATTCTCTGTTACATTGTTAGGAATCAAAGGACACGTGTATGTAGTTTGTTCGGATTTTCAGATGAATACTTTAAAAGGAATGAAAATGCGATGATGCAAAGGATGTCGAAAAGTTTTTATGTTCGTTCTTTGTAGGTACCTTCTCTCTTTTCTTGCTTTAAGAAGGAGCGTTCGGTATAAATCATAAAATACTTAAAAGTTACTTTATAGCAAAATTTATAATTTATACTAGATGTTGTAGGAATTTAAAGGCTTTATTTCCACTTCAGGAAACATAAGCACACTTCAAAGTTTTCCCTTTTACATCTAATACGTTAAATAATTTTAAATCTTTTAAATAATTTTATACGTGTGGGGAAATATAAATCAAATTTTACGCGTGATACGATTACAAACCAAGCAGTATATCTGAGGTTATCTTAGTTATACATGAACTTTTCTCCTAAACTAGGTGTATGAATCTTTACTCATTTTAATTTGTGTAGGTTGAGACCTTCGTTTTGAATTTCCCACACTAACCCTCTTGAGAAATAATGACTTACCGCAATCAATATAATAATGTATTCCCTGTCAATCATTTTGTCTAAAAAAGAAATTACTAGACCTAATGTATGTATTTATTATTTGAAGGTTAATGTCTGATTTCAACGTCATTAATTAATTCATAAACTTCTAGAAATGTACGAGAAAATGAAATAAACGTTATATAATTGTAACGTATAATTCCGACATTCGTTTAGAAACATTTCCCAGGTATGGTTCATTACAGTTAAATAGATTATTTATCTGGTACACGAATGAGGGTGGATTTTCAACATTTGCTGTACCAGTTCTGAAAGTTTCACGCATTTGCTTTCATGAAATGTGGCATTCATTAGATTAAAAAAACAGATCAAAAGTAGTAACCTCCAACATCGCTTCTAAATAGATTTTTTGAAAACAGCGGCAGTATGATAGTTATTTCCTATACAGAGATTGAATCTTGTACAACTAGCAATCAGCTTATGATACATAATCTAAGAGAGCACTTACGTACATTTTTCTAACTTTTCCATTTCACTGTCTTTTGAACGATTTATTATTTTATATTTAATCTTTCACTTTGAATTTTCTTCATAAAAACCAATATCTAAAAATCATCTAATTGTTAAAGCAACAAGGATTTAATTTTTTACAAACTCGCTAACGATCACTAACACGATATTTTGTAGAATGATCGCAATATTTGCAGTTTCAGTTAGATATACGTGCTGTTTCAGTGGGATTTGGTAGATTCATCCCTTAAATTGTGTAGGCGAAAGGCAAGCTCCTGGGCGGATATCAAATTCGTCCCCCTTGATTTAGAAAATAGATGTAATTTCAATTCATATATGAGCCTTATTGGTTTTACCGCTTTAAAAGCAATGAAGATGTCACCCCATCGAAAACACGATCGTGCAAAATCCTTTTATAATTTTATCATATTGTCAAACATTTTTTTATTTTATTTTTCTTTTTGAAGAATTATGTGTAAATATTACTAAATGAAACAAATGACAATTACCTTCCGGATGTTTTAAAATTTGCAGTCCGGGGGAGTCCCTAGCAGTTTTATTTAATTATACATGATTTGGGAATGGAATGTTTCCAGAGTGGGTAGTTGTTTACCGTTACTGTTGACAAGCTTATTAATATACTTTTAAATTCAAACTTAACATTTAAAAATCAGTCGTTAGTGAACTTATTTTTTAATTAATTAATTGAATTTTTTGTTGTAAAGCAAATGTTAAACTGATATAGGTAACTAAAATTATAAAAAGTATAAAAATGTTAATATTTAACTGTAATTACATACCTAAAAATGATTATTAAAACAAAATTAAAAAAAATTCCTTTAAAATCATCTGTCAAAAAACAAGCTACTCAAACATAAAAACTAGTAGCAAATTTCCCATTAGGCTCATTAAACCAAGACCTACAGCAACAAAATTTGGGGCAACTGCCAGGGTTTGTAAATTATAATTAATTTTTGGTACATAAATAAATAACTAAAAATCGCTATCGCTATCCCTAATAGAATTTTGTTACCATCATATATATTGCCCCTATTCCCCTCACCCACGCAGGATCAGACTATTGAATTTTAAACGCAAAGTAAACATATTTGCAGTTTATTCCATTAACTTAGTTATAGTGAAACTGACAGATTCGTAAAGACAAGCAAGAAATATTAAAAATATTTTTTAATGTTTATTTTATCTATGGAAATTTTGCTTGCATTGGCGACGTAAGCAATAATATACCTGGATTATAATAAATTTATAACACTGCTATTAACCAACAGCAATATTCAATTTTAAGCTTAAAGTAAAAATCCTACAAAAATGTAAATCAAACACTATAAGCAAATACTGTAAATCCCCACCCAACTCTTCGTTACTTACAATTAGCACTATCAGTGAGCAAACCTTTTATCGTTAATGTTATTAGGACCTTAAAACCAGTAAGATAAGTAAATAAATGAATACCGATCCTATCCAATATATTTTCATGTGTTTTAGATCTTTCCTTAACCTACTTTACTTTTTTCTTTCTCAATTTTGTTTCTTTTGGTCTGGATTATGCAAACTTCGTTTGGGTCTTTTCGTCCAAATCTTATAAACTTCGCTTGAAACTCACCTCTTCTGTTTCTTGCTTAATCATCTCCGTATGGCTTTCGACAGCTACACTAACAGGCTAAAAAGCCCACATAAATAAAGCCCCAAGATAAAATATACCTGAAATTCTAAGATGTCCCCAATCTTGAAAACTCTCGGGTTTCCAAACAAGTCTTTATTCTGGCGTACACAATTTGGAAAGGCATTATTTTAAAACACTGTCTGCAGTCTTACATCTGAGCACGATGTAATACATCATCTTTGCCGTCGTGCAACTCAATAGTATGACCAACACTAAGTTGCGTTCATGCAGTCGAAACTCCAATGACTCTAAAAGTGTTGACAGATTTGCTGTATCTTTTGGTACATAGAAAGTCTTTCATCTAGGAGGTGAGTAACATTTGAATCCAGAACATCCACGACAACTTTTCTGACCAAAAAGTGGATTAGAGTGAACAGGAATATTGATTTCACTTACACAAGAAGTAAGTACATTTGTAATGTTATTTTAAAATGTTGCATACCTATCCGGCTTTTGCTTCGAATTATGTTTAGATATTTTCATTTTGTAAGACTTAATTATTTTATTTTACATAAATTCATTTGTTAAACTGTTTATTTCGATTAACAAGGATATTTTTGTTCAAGGCTTGTCGAGTTTCAAATTACTAGCTTGTACGTGCGTCTCTGCACAATTTTTCTGTCGCCAAGCTTGTCGGAAACTTTCCATTTACCGTATCTTTCTGTCTCCCAGGGTGAAAGCGACTCTACTTAGCTTCTTTGTCACTTATAATCGAGACCGGTGCACAGCGTAGGGTCTCGGAAGGGCGAACATTCTGGCTTTAGCTTCCGTAAAGAGCACAGATGTGAATGGGCTTTACATATCTTTTGTTGCAAGGTCTTTTGTTTAAGAGTTGGTGTTCAATCGAAGGTAGCTTCGTGAATTCCACAGACGTTTTTTCGGGACGGATTTGGGCAAAGTGTGAATTTGCAGACAATCAGGCATAATTTGCTAATTTAGTTTTTTTT
>VTPC01000465.1:7429-43610 GCA_011009095.1 Ignelater luminosus | reverse complement strand
TTGCCTGTGAACATTGTAAATTTGCAATTAAAATCGTTTAGAAATAAGATTAAAAAATATCTGATAAGTGAAGCCTTTTACTCAATTCAGGAATTTATGGATCATAAATTGAATTCCTGTAGCATAGACATGTAAAATAAATACAGCTTTATTATCATATCAAGAGAGATCTGTGATATATAAGAAAAAAAAATTTTACTCTGCCTTTTTTAAAATTTATAATTTGCATTATGTATTTTATTGTATTTATTTATTGTATTAAGTATTAGTGACTTGTTATTCTACATTGTATTAAACTTTATTGTATTATTGACTTGTGCAAATACTCTGTATACTAGCATAAATGAATGAATAAATGACAAAAAAAATAAATAGCTTAATAGAGAATGTATTTAAAAGATGGTTACTTGCTAACTATACTCTAACGAACATATAAAATTTCACTTTCAGTTTCGTGTTAAACTTGTTACGACGAAATGATTTAAAAAGGACTGTGTTTTGGGGGCTAAGTAGATTACACTTCATAAAACAAGCTGATCCTCTAAAAAAAGGTTTAGAGGATTAGCTTTAAATAGAGCTTAGGCAGTGGCTAAGAAGAGCAACAGTGATGATACCCTTTCAGGATGTAATTATATTAATTGTTATAGATATCACAAAAACATTACCAGAGCAGAAGAGATAACCTTACATTAAAAATCTAATTAACTAAGTCGTCATTAGTAATCTAATTCTAATTTGTTTTATTTTTTACGACAATAAATGAAGTTAATGGTATCATTTTAAGCTGTGTACTTTTTAATTTACTAAATCAAACGACGCATCATTTTACAATTTTTAAAAATTGAATAAAAATTTCTCTGGAGTCAGGAATAGACAGCCATAATATAAGTTATCTCGGTTCACTTTTTGATTAATTAGATATGTATTCATTAACAATAATAAAGCATTGAAAAACTAAAACGGGGAATTCCTTTTGGAAATGTCCTACATCTTTCTACCATTTGGTCCTATTACATAAAAGGAAAATATTCGTAAAAATAATACTGGCATCTTTGGTGATAAACCAACTTTCTATGAAAGCAAACGCAATGAAAACAATTTATACGTAGATCCTTTCATAGTCATAAGCAATGATTTAATTCGGCTTCAAGTCAATTTAACATGCCTCTTTACCTATAGCTTCTAAAGGATTTTCAAGGGTCAAAGATAATTAAAAACTGCTTTTAAATCAAGTGAATTGAATCTCTGCATATAGTATGCTCCTATTACCGTTTAAGTTAATTAAACAAATCTCTTTTTTAAGAGTTAGCTACAAAATAAACAATAAAAATTATTTTTAATTGAGCAGTTTAAGGACTTTTTTTATTCAATACGTTAATTCATCGACTATTAACTAAAAGAAGTCATCAAAGATTGGAACTAATTAAAGACTGGTTTTGAGCCCAGTCATTACTACATAATTAAGGTTCCATAGATTGCTCAAATACAAAAAACGTAGTTCATTAGAATGGAATAATCTTAAAGTAACAAATAATAATATATTCAGGTGCGAAATTGTATCTCACATTCTTCTTTGCTGCTAGTTAAATAAACAATTTTAGACTGTGGCTTTAACCAATATGATCAAACACCTGTCAAAGTGACAACTGGTGTAAAGTCAAAACAAACAAGTATCCCATCACACATGAAGTTAAAATATACATATATGTTGGCAACTATCTGGCAGAAAATTTGAGACATACCAACTGTATGAATCTCAGGGATGAAAAAGTTCTTTATATTGTTAAATCTTCTTCCCCTTTGATTGCTTTTTCTTTAATTTACTTAAATCAAATTATTTATACGGTGTAGCAAACGGACAAACTTTTGCATTTTGCTTAATTGACTTAAAATCTCTGACATTAAAACCCCTTGTGGAAAATGTTAACGCGTCCTGTTTTAAGTGTGAAATTAAAATTGGCTTACACCACCAATTTGAGGCGAAAATTAAAATTCTTCCAAAATCAACCTGATTCCGTTTAAGGATCTTCATTCCGCCAGGCCTTCGTGTTAAAAGACCAGTTAACGTAATACCACAACACTCCTGTTCAAATTATTGGAGCTAGTTGTTTACAAAAACATAAATACTACTAGTATTCACAATAACTAGAACAAAATGAACAACTAATTCAATTTTAATAGGTATTATCATGCTTAAAGAATATGGGCATTTTCAAAAAATTGTTAATATTATTTAAAAAACGAGATTTTCTTTACAGCGCTGCCAAAATTATATGGCAGGGGCTATTCATTGCAAACTATAAATACGTCCTCTACAGTGTTCTTACCCTTTCCCAGCACCTTCAAGTGCTCATATTATAGAATAACGTCTCCCAAGCATTTTACTGATAACGTTTGAACAGAATTCGTCAAGTTGATATTCTTCTTTTTGAATTATAACATCTTATGAAATCGGCAAACCAGAGCATCAGCGGGGAGGTATAACAGAAAGAAAGGAAGAGTGACATTCAGGGCCTAAATTGACCCCAGATGATTTCTAACTTTTAAATATTCGGTATGCATTTTGTTTTTTGATAAGTACAATACAGAAAACAGGATTTTTAAAGATGCAAAAGATTTTTTTAAATGCTATCCCATAGAATAATTCCTCTTGGATCTAACTATCAAAATTGATGAAAAATCGCTGTATTTTTACTTTGGTCACTGAATTCTTTCATAGAGCTTTATGACATCAAACATATGCGTTCTTTCAGGTATGTCTGTAACTGTTTTGCACTCAAACTAACTTAAGTGTTTGAAGGTTTTGATTAGTTTTAGATGTCGCCTATTACGTAGTGCCCACAATAGGGTAACATTCAAGAATCTAGAAAGATTTGTTTTATTTGTCAATAACAAAAGATTTTTCTTTTAGAATGTTTTGAATTTCTAATTTGATTTGTTGTAAAGGAAAACACTCAATCTGGTCAAAAGAAGTGATTTAATTCTAATGAATAATCTATAATAAAAAGTAAAGTAGCTTTAGGCAAGGATTTATTCGATACTTGCCACACGTAACAGAAAGAGTCATCACGTTCAATTATTGTGATATTTATAAAAAAATATAAAATTTCCTCATGTTGGCAAGCTTTCGTAAGACAAGTGTGTAAAGAAGGACTGTGATTTTTAAATTACATTCTACTAATATGTTTTTATAACCCTATCGGTTACATCACAACAAGTATAGAACATAGCGCCTATGTAGCAAACATATTTTCAGTTCTATCCAAGACCCACTATAATACCTATCTTTTTTTTTAAAAAACTTCAAGATTTTATTTGTATTTATGTTTGGACAACCGAAACTGTCAGTAGTCACCAAATCCCTTGCCATTTTCAAAATCAATAATTGTTTTGTATACCTATCTGAAAAACCTATCACCTAAAAATCATCAGCACAAATCTTTCCTTTTGCTGGTTGGAAGGAGAGACAGCAACTATTCTAAAACATTGTATTGTCAATCTTAGTCAATTAGAACATTATTAAGGTGAATATTCCAATAAAACTTATGTATTAATTTACCAATGTTACTAACAATACTATCAATTCATGAGAAAAAAGAAAAAAATCATTTAGGCCCTCAACGCTACTTCTTCTTTTTGGACGAAATCTAAAGATATTACATGCAGTCAGGGGATGGCAATCTGAAGACAAGTAGGGAGAATACAAGAGTGAAACAAGAACGATTGAAGTAATGTGTTATTGAGGATGTTGTCCGATTTCAACAATAGGGTAAGCGCTTGATCAAAAAGTATTTCAGACAAATGTATAAATTTTTTTTCAAATTTTCTAAGAAAACGTCCTTAAAATATTCATTAGTTTTGTCAAATTCTCCGCTTTACAAAATCCACAAGGTTTCAAGGTTTCAATCCAAAATAGCTCGTTTATTTTCTCTAGGAAATCGCAACGATCTAACTATACACTGTCGTATCTTCTGTTAAAGTTAGAGTAGAGGTTGGGCAGATCCGAAGCAAAGTAGCAAACGAAGGTATCGTAGATATAACAAAATCATTTAGCTGTTGAACAATGTCAATATTACGTTTTCTAGTGTCCATTAAGGACTTTTGAAGTTACCTCTGAGTAGTTTTCCGTAGGCGAATAAAGAAAGATGATCTTTTTGATGTGCTCATGTCTAAAAAGAGTACTCTGAATACCTTTTTATTGAGTATTTATACTAAATTAAAGAAGGCAATAGTTTGGCTGTACCTGTACCTTTGAAACTCTATACCTCGAAAACGATACGGTTTATATATCTATAACATATAACATATCAACTTTTTTTCTTACTTCAGTAAGTACTCCATAAGTAGTTACCCATATTTCTGTTATACTTTGTATACATATGTAACATTGATCCCGATTTTGAGTGAACATCAAGTTGTATGAGTCGTGTCTACAGCTTATTATCTATACTTTGATAACTCCTTAAATGTTGTCGCAAACATGAACAATAAATATTCGCTTTTATCCAGTTATATGCAGTGAAAACTTGAAATATAATTATGCTATGTGTGATGTGAACAGGTCATGGAACTTCAAAGTATTTAATTTTGTTTTGTCAGTGGAAACTAATAAATATATCGTATGCTTTCTTCCTATTCATGCTTTTTTTTAAATTTGTATAATTTCAATGTAAAATATAATTAAAACTACAAAGTATACAATGCTAAAAGCCTTTTCTACTGTTTATTCGGAAAATATATTAACGAAAGGACCAGTTAAAATGTTGATATCTTTTTCAACTAATTCATTTAATACTATGTATTAAGGTAAAATTTGATTTTTATTTATTTATTTTAAAAGCTTCATTGTGCAAAAGCTTTTAGTTTAATTAAAGCCTTTAATTGAATAGTTAATTTCGTATACAGACGGCATCAGAAAATACACGACAGATCAAAGCATCTTTTTAATGCTTACGTTATAATGATAAATGGAATTGTAAAAAGTTAGATTACAAAAGTTTAAATATAGGTAAGATTTCCCTCTACCCACGTCTCTACATAGAGCTAAAATTGTTTATAGTTTATAGTGCCCCAAAACTACTCCAGAAAAAGGTTTCTGATGAACCTTTGTGTACATATTTAAAGCTTGTTTGCTGTTTAAATAATTTATGTTACTAAATAATTAACTTCGTACCTTTCAGTCAATATTAAAAATTAATAAATTAAAAATTTCACTTTGGTATTTCAGGTCAACGAGTTAGAGATGATAAAAAAATAAAACTATGTTGAGATATAAAAGTACCTTATAGTTATAAAAGGTATCCGAGATTGATATTCAAGTCCCTATATCTCCTACTTTCAGAGATAAGGAAACGAGATCTATAATTACTTTCTAAGTTTCTAACAGGAAAAACCAATGGTGGCAAAACAAAATAACTTTAGTTTTCTTATTCTAGAAGCGTGAGAATAACAATGGAAACCTAACTTGTTACAAAAAGCCAGTCTGGAAGGAGGAGTGCTTCATTACTATTTTATATATAAATAGAATTATATTATCCTGGATTAAACTTTTAAATTAATGAAAAACAAAATAAAATAGTTTTCCTCACAACATAGATGTTGCTAGGTAGTGGATAATCTACTGGTACTGTACATTTATAATGAGATTGAAACGATACGCTATTACTAACTTTTGCTGTTGCAGGCAATGCTTAAAATAATCTCCATTAATACTAGTTTATTAGTTCTAGAAGTTATCTAGAGATTCTTTTTCAACTGACTGATATGTGCTGGTGTACCGTAATACCTGTACTCATTCTAGAGCTAAGAAAGCTATACATTAGGAATGTTAAATAACTTTGGTACAAGGTTGTAATGCATCCAACAGAAGTATGAGTCTGCATTCTGCCAGAGCAACCAGAAGTAAAAACAAAAAGTCATCCTAGGAGTGTTCCTCCACATTCAAATAAAAACACAAAAACAGATAAAGGTCATAGTGCTTTTGAATCAACCAGCAAAAGGGTTTCAAATACCCAATTGCATAATTAATAAAGCTACTAGACAGGTGTACTCAAATTAATTAAACATAATACACTAAATACATATGTCGACAAAACCATGAGAGGGAATCGACGAAGTTGTACTGGCGTTAAAGAGTCTAGCAGGGAATGACGACGGGGTCGACTATAAGGAAAGGCTTTCAGAATCAACACAATACCCTACCGTCCCTGTAATTAAAAGTTATATCCGCAAGAAAAAGAAAAAACAACTTAATCCGAAGATTATTAGGACATTAATTGAAAACTAAATAATCCATAATTTATTCAAACAATTGAAAAACAAAGAACGAGGTAGTTAACTAATTCAAACGGCAATACCGTGATCACCAAAATACTTACTGTACTAACAGGTTCCTGGTCGGAATCTTTCGACAAGTTTGCTCTACGAAAAATCGAGTGATTAACCAATCAAAAGAATTAACACGTTAAACGCCATGGCGGTCAGTAGGGACCGCTACCGAAAATGCCGCCCAGGCCACGGCGGTCACTACGAACCGCTGAACATTGATTTTATTTTCGATGCCACACAAGCCAGCAGGCCTTCGTATTAGCCAGTTTAATCGTATAGACGGACCGCCGTGGCCTGTAGGGACTACAGTCCCTGGCCAAATTAATAGAATCACCTACAATTTTAAACTGTTTTGGTTTTATGAAGGTGAAAAAATGTAAACCAGTATGTTAATGTATAGGCAACTTTATGTATAGAGTTGGTCTATAATTTTATTTCAATATAGTGAGTAGGTAAGTTAGATTTTTCTTTTATTACTGATCTATCAGTTATAATATTTAAATACTGAAACATATTTGATAGCAGTACTGTGGTAATTGAGGTGTAATTTGGGCTTTTGGGCAAGCTCTATTGCAAGATAAGTACACATATACACTAAATAATGTTTTAACTAGATTGTTTATAATTTTTTGAGTGTTCATTGTAATATTGTTGTTAAACCATAGCCTGCAAAATTTTACCGCCACTTTTTCAGATGGGTAGGGTAAAGGACCTTACTGGAGAACAAAAATCGTATGTAACAGCATTATTGCATAATACCAATCTTAGTCAGAGAGAAATTGCAGCAAAATCCAAAGTTTCACAAGCGTCAGTGAATCGCTTGGCTAAAAAATTGAAAGCAAACCAGCATACCAACAACCATCGTAAAGGAAAATGTGGCAGGAAAAATATTATAACATCTCGAGGAAAAAGATTTCTGAGGGATATTGCAATGGAAAACCGTAGGGCAACTAGTAAGGACATCAAAAACAAATTTGAAGAGGCAGGCTACAAGGTTTCAGAGCGTACCATTAGGCGAAACCTTTACAAACTGGGGTTCAAATGTCGACGACCTGTTAAGAAGCCTCGACTAACCCCAGCAATGGTTAAAAAGCGTTTGAAGTGGGCTAATTCTTACGTATTTTAACTGTAGATGACTGGCGCAGAGTAAGAAACGGAAATATTTCAATTTGTCTATTTAAATAACGTTTTCACATCATTACAGGTTTGTTTTAGTGATGAATCCACATTCCAGATCTTGCAAGATAAGCCACAATTTGTAAGAAGAAGAACTGGGGAAAAGTATAATTCAGACTGTGTCATAAAGACAGTGAAACATCCTGTTTCAGTTATGATATGGTCTGTGATTAGTGGGAAAGGTCTGGGTCGTCTGTACATTGTTGAGGGTACCATGAGGCAAGACCAGTACAAAGCGGTGCTGGAAAGGAGATTACTTCCTCAGTTACGGGAATGGTTTGGTAATGGTCCAAAAGTGTTTATGCAGAATGGGGCTCCCTGCCACACAGCTAAGTCTGTGACAAAGTTTCTGGAAGAGAGCAAAGTGCCTGTATTGCGATGGCCTGGAAATTCTCCGGACACGAATCCAATTGAAAATGTTTGGGAGTACCTAAAAAGGCTACTGGCTGCGGAAACCATCACAACAAAGCAACAACTGGTCGAAAGAATAATATATTATTGGAACCATGATGGGAACTTAAAGAATACTGCTAGAAAATGCATAGAAAGCATGCCTCGAAGGGTTGCCGCAGTCATTGCTGCTAGGGGTGGTTTAACAAAATATTAATATTTTAGTTGTAATTTATTATATTGTTAATTTTTTTTTGTATTATATATTTTGCAATACACTAACATTACTCTACCTGCATTTTCATTATTATACCCCTAATAACATTACCTGTATCTAAAAAAAATGTTAAATTTTGTAGTGATTCTAATAATTTGGCCAGGGACTGTATGTGAACTTGCCAGTTTTTTAGTTAGAAAAACGAAGAAAAAATTACACATATATTTTATTCAAATACGTGTATGACAAAGGTATCAAAAATATAATATAATATAAACTTAAAAAATAAGTAAGGTAACACTTTCTAAACTTATTTATAATGAAGACAAAACAAATATTTGATCCTATGTAAGACAAATCATTTTATACTGTGATACAGTTTTTGCAAGTTCTAAAATGCGTTTTGTACGTTGACTCATGAAAAAAAAAGCCCACCACGAAACACCACTTTTTTAGGACACCCCGAACGGTTTGATGTTTACTAACGAAATGATAACGCAAGAATTCAAGTCATGGAGGACCTTTAGCGGGACCGCTGTGGCTTGCGTGGAATATTATTCCGATGCCGCCAAAACAAATTTGAAAAAAACACAAAAACTAAGTAGAAAACACATTTTTGATACCATTTATGTATTAATTTGAGGTTCAACAACCAAAATAAAACAAAAAATGATCTTGGCCCAGGGGGTATTTTTCTCATCATTTACTGGCGTTTAACGTGTTAAGAACGAAAAGACGGGAATAAATTCCTGTAAAATGCACCAATAGGAAGGATGTGATCTCAAAGGAGTTCCAGGCCATTGGAGAAAAACAGACAGAAAAGAAGTTTTAACGATCCGACCACAAGACAAAAGAGATAAGGTTTAAAAACCAACCCTGTATTTCTTTTCCAAACAAACAAAAATAAAAGAGCAGCGTATTTACATTGCGCGTCCAACGCTAATACAAAGCAATAATTAAATATCTACAAATCGTTTAATGAATGAAGGTGAACAGCTAGAAAACCAATTGAAAATAACAATCGCTGCTAATATATTCGCAAGCAGGAGTCGCAAGATAATATCATGCGGTAGAAAAATGAAATCCTAGTCGTCCAGACAGATATAATATACAGAATGTCCCACCTTGATTACATAATACTTTAAAGGAGTGTTCTTCGATCAAAAGCAAGCAAAAAAAAAGTCCTTATAAACATATAGTCTCAAATGCAAGGTGGACCCGTACCATAGCCGCCTCGTTCACCAGATTTAAATCCTTGTATATGGAGATATTTAAAATTACTAGTTTATTCAGAACTTATTGTAGATGTGAATTACTTACGAAGGTAGGATCCGGGTATTTTTGAACGCATGAGAAATTCTTTTAAGATAAAAATTCGTGCTTGCGTTCAAACAAATGGTGGGTACATTGAACATCTCTTATAAGAGCTTATTTATTTTAGTAAAATTTAATTTCATTTTCATAATTAATGTTATCAACTTATTCTTGTTTGTTTATTGGGAATTTCTATTTTGATTTTTAAATAAATGTTTTCCCTCGAAAACTTTGCAGTTGAAACCAGATGTTTATTAAAACATTTTTGCTTGTTTTTGACCGAAGAACGTTCTGTAAAGTATTATGTAATTAAGGTAGGACACCCTGTATAATATACCCTAGTACCAAAATGCATCCTTAAAAAAGATACAGAGTGTTAAAAATTTTTTTATCTCAAGCCTTCTGGTTTTTTAGGATTAAACCGTTTTTATTCATTTTATGGTTTTGGAAACTAAGAGTTTAGAAGAAGAGTTAACTTGTCCTTAAGATGATAAAAGTTATTTAAAATATTTACTTCTCTTTTGTTATAACTTGGAATGTAAATATCGGATTTATTGCAAAATTTAGCAAAGAAGTAAGTTTTTAGTCAATTTTATATGTGATAAACTGTCATTAATTGTAATAAACAGTCACTACATAATTGTTGAAAAGTCTGTCTTGTGGTTAAAGAAAACTATTTTGTTTTCAAAATGGCTGATTATAGTTCGAGAGAAATAGATACCGTTCTGCGATGAAAACGCCTTAGCAGCCAGTGAATATCAAGTATTTACTTCAATCTTCCGAAGACTTGGTGAAGTTGGTTTTTCCCGAGTTCGAATGGCTGGAGCACCGCAAAGGAAAAATGTAGTTCAGAAAGAGGAAGCTGTAATTGTTGTTGTTTTAGACACTCCTACCAGAAATACTAGTCGAATTGCTGTGCAGCTAGGAATTTTACGAAGTTTTGTTTTGCAAACTTTGCGTTGGAAACAAATACATTCATATCACTATACGGGTTATCAAGCTCTCATCCTAGATACCGAAAAACGTTTAGCTTTTTTTCTAGTGGCTTCCAAAAAGGATGAATGTCGATTTAAATTTTATTTTGTTTGTTTTACGTACCAATGAAGCGATTTTCATTAAGGACAAAATTACAACTTTTGAAACCTCTATTATTATTCGTTAAACAACTCACATGCAATAAAAAAAAGGATGATCCTAGTACCAATCTTCTATCAATGTTTATGGAGGAATCTCCAATGGCTCACTACTGGAGTTGCAAAAAATTGACAATCGCGTGGATGCAAACGCTCATCGTTACTTTCTTTACCAGCACTTGCATCGTAGACTTAGAAGCGTCGCGTTAAACACCTCCACAATGGCAGATGAACTAGCGGGTTTGCTCCTGTGAGATGCCCTTCAAAGAAGTCCTGTTTCTGTTTCTAAGGAAACTAGTATATTGTGAGGTTATGAACATCAGGGCACAATTGCTGCAAAGAATTTCAGAGGCTACGAATGAAATTTTTAAAAACTTAAATCCTCTTAAGCACTATTATTGACGGTTTCTTTGAATTTGCACTAGTAGGTGTGGTTGTGGTAACGGATTTCTTAAATCAAGTTTATAGCCACCTTAGATTAAACAATAAAAAACATCTAAAACCAAATTAATATTTTTGGTAAAATGAAATGCTGCTAACTGGAATTATCTTAATCTGATGTTAGACTCACTTTGTATGAAAACTAATTGAACAGGTTTTGCTTTTACTGAGTGTCCGTAAGAAGGCACTGATCTCCAAGTTAACTCTTGTGGTACGTATAAAACCTATTTTATCTACCATATAGATATCTCAGATACTGTGGAGATATTAAAAAAACAAATACACGTATTTAGAAGATAGTTATGCGTTGCCAAAAAATTATACGATGCTTTCTGTTTTGCAAGTAATAAAGCTTGTTTTTGTAAAACCAACGACTGACAGATTTAGCCATGACAGTAAAATCTCAAATACGTAGGTTGAATTCGTTAATCTTTATACCTCAATTATGGTGGCGCATTGAAAGGAAATTACTGCTCCGTATGTAATTAAAAGTTTGCTTCATTATAAATGTACAAGTACATTTCAAGATGCTTCTTTATACGGAACATCTACGATTTAATTTCAGCCAGATTCAGGATATTAATGTACGTATAAGTGAAATTTGTTTTAGTTACCAAAAGGAAACTTTCACTTTTTTCTAGATGGTTCAGCATTTTATTGTTTAAAAAATCGATATGATAACGTTTTGTCCTCCTTATTAAGTAGTTACTATTAAACTTTTTCGTTTTTTACTCATTATATAATAATTAAAAGAGAAATCTTCTTAGCCTTCAGGGTAATTATAGGCTATGGCGCATCCGATATGTTAACAGGCTAAAACATATTAATTTTAGGAGTAATATTCGCAATAGTTATGAAGGAAAGGTAAATTTAATAATGAGAAGTAAGTATCGTCTGCTACACTACAGCAAACTAACTCAGATATATTAAATATTACGAAACGGTTATTATAAGTACATAGGAAAGATAAAATGTCGTAACTGGTAACGACCACAGAAAGCACTTAGAGAGTACAAAATTATTTAAATATAAAGCTTTACGTGGCGTTCATTCGCTTTAAATGCAAATAAGCAATAACGATTACCGAGATAAAGTTTTAACGTTCCTGATCTTCTAATGTAGATTGCATATGAATAAATTGCATCCTGATTTCTCATTTTGTATGTCGAGATTTTCTCTGTGCATTCCAACTCTTGTTTATCGCATTACTACACATCGTTGTGGTTAAATATTACACAAATGCGATTCAAATATTAGGCTTAGATGACGTGTACTTAAAGTCAATACTGGGGGCTTTTATCACACGCTATCGCAATAATTTCCCAAGACACTGTAGGGCGCGCCCGAGGTGTTTATTGCTATAGGCCCGGATCGTCCCGGATTACGCACTTGGCGGAGCTTACTTCAATCCTGAAATATTGTAACTCTGCATGTGGTATTCCCACACATTGTTTTCACACTAATCTGTCCATTATTAACGAAGATTTATGTCTTGTCTTGTTCTATAGATTTTAATTACATTACGTTCCTAAATGTACCCGAGAAACTGCAGATTTTCTTTTCACTCCGCGACGTGTTCATGATAAAACTTACTTTATAATTGTGGAAGTAACTTTATCAGCCACCAAAAGCTTTCCAGAAAAGCTGGAGAGATTATTATCGTAAATTATTACCTCGACGAACAGAGCAAAATTAGTATTAACTAAATTTAAAGGGCAAAAACTTCCGAAACACGTCTCTCTGCAAACATACACTTGTAAGTAATGTTTTGAGGTAACGCAATTTGATAAAATTGTATAACGCACAAAACCGAAACCTTTTTGTTTGGGCATGAAATATTACTCACATTATAATAATTTTTATTGTGGTCGAGAACTTTTATTTTAGAGGGAAAATGTTTTTATTTTATACTCTACTACCTTTGGTTTTAGTTTTCAAACATCTTGTATCGGCAAAGTTGAGGTTGTAAAGAAACTTTAATTTTAACTATTTAAATGTGCTTTGACAGTTATTGGAAAACCACAACGTAGAAAACTCAGTTAGAACTTATAATTTGATTTTATCGTTGAAACAATCATGAGAATTGTGTTCAATTGAATATTTTGAATAAGATTTTCTCGTTTAATAAGTTTTTGAAATTGAAAACATGAAGTATCTATGTAGCTAATATTGTTCTTATTTTACTGTTGTTTTTGTAAAATGCCGTCACGTCGTAATTATTGTTTTCTACTAATTAAGATTATGCTTTAAGCACTTCTGCTTTAACTATACGTATATTCTTTGATACCAACCCCGCAAGCTAAAATGCAACTTGGTTTACGTAATGCAGCATTTTAAATTAAGTAAACAGGAAAGTCAAACTTTAAGTTTATTTTCATCCCAGAGGGGATAAACATCTAACAACGTATTATGCGTGACCTTCTTAACTCACTTTGTTTTAAATCTTTGGTAGAAGTGTTGCTATCATTTCTTGGTATCTTTAATTCACATGCGTACTCATTGCGCAAAGGATATGTGATAACGTTTTCTCATTAAAAATTTTTACATATAATACGGTATTTAAAACCGTATCAATACAAAATTTATATCACGAAACCTCAACGATTTTATCTAAACAATTAAGTCCTGTGAATCTCTTTTTATTTATCTATTACAAAGAGCCAAGCAATGTTAATGATTTTCCTTTTAATCAAAAGGCACAAACTTTCATGATTTTAACAATATGTTTAATAATTAGTAGAAAAATATTAATTGGGCAAAATATTTACACATATTTCTATCGCCAATGTTTATGATTACAAAAATAAAGCTATATCTCGTAATAAAACCTTCTAATATTATATTTACATATTTTGGAAGGATAACGTGCCACAAACACTAAATGATGTCAACGACCCATTTTGCAAATTCTTCTTTTATACCACATCTGCGTCGTTTTATCTCAAAAGCATTTTCGCGTCAACTCTCTGGCGGCTGCGTCAAATTCTCTACCTGAAGAAATCCATTAGTGAAACTAACTTCCTATATTTCACATTACAAACACATTTTATAAAAATTGAAAAGTAATTTTTATTAGCTGAGCCAAATTGGAAATTTAAGACGATAAAGGCTTAAAGTTGTTACAGATAATCATTACCAAAAGACGAAACAAGTAAATAAAAGTAAATTTTTTTTTAATAAGATTATCCACGAAAGATTTAAAACATTAAAGCAGTTTAGAAGTAACCTTTTTAACCTTGGAAACGATATAATAAACAGAATAATATTTCGAGGCCCTTAATTTTACTGGTTTTTGGTGGGTAATATTTTGCAGTATTTGTCGGTGAACGGGTTGGGTGTTGAATTTCTGTGTTTCATTACTACTTGGGCTTTAGCGGAATCGTCATTAATTTAAGTGTAGGGTAGGTAAGCTTTGAGACGCAGACGCCGCATTTGATACCGCAGCTTTATTCCGGTTCTACAGGCTCTTTCTAAGCGTTCGTTCACAATTTATCTTATTTAAATATTTAAAGTCCTTTTGGTTTTAGGAAAAACTGGTAGTTTTGCTAAAACTTTTGATTAAAATGAAAACGAACGAATTAGACTGTATTGTAAGGGTTTAGGTTTGAGTTAAATGCTTCCGTCCGTCCTTTAGAATTTCTTAAATTAATTAACGAGTAAAGCGTTGTTATAAACTTAATGTTATGGAAGACGTTGAATTACTTTTATCAAAAATATGTACAGTCAGTAGTAATAGTCAGTCTGATACGACAGCAAAACTTTTTAAAGAAAAGTTTTTTTTTCATTAAAGGGTTGTAAAGAAGATAACTGGAATTAATTGTACAAGTGCTTACGGGAAATCGCTTAAGGAAGAAAAAACAATCCAGGGAAAAACAAAATCATATATTAGTAAGAGTTTAAGCATTCTGTTCTAATAACAGTTAGTTAGGATATACTACTGAAAACTACAAGATTCAGAACAAAAAAAAAACTTGTTTCAATTTTAACAATTAAAGGAAGGTTTTTAGAATGAATAAGATGCTGTTAGCATTTGGCTCAATAATCTTTCGTTTTTAACACAGCATTAGTAGAACAAAACTAGCAGTTTTACTAACTTTACATACAAGAGTGGTTTTTCATTCGTTTTGTATCTTAACCTAGGGTTATCAGATAGCATAGTCGATACTCTTATTAACCATTTTACAGTTTTAACTGCATGATTTACTAAGTATAATGTTTATGTGTTATGATTTTGTTGCTCAAATTTCTAGATTTTGTGAAGATATTGTAAAAAAGTTATACTGTAACGATTTATAATATGCATTTTTATACTGCTTAGTCCTCATATATGCATTTATACCAAAAACCTGTTTATCCAGAGTGAGTATTCCATCTGGCACCAAACTTGCGTACCATGGTATTTCATACAAATGAAACGAACACAGTGCTGCACGAAAAATATTAAACTAGCCATTAAAACAAAAAAGAACGAACAAAAAAGTATCTCACCTCGAAGAAACAAAAAGAAAAGAAGAATACAAAAAAGAAAGAAGAGAAGTAAAAAAAATAGTGAAGAAAGAAAACCAAAAGGCATGCATTGGCGTCGAGTAAAAGATGAGAAGTGCATACAATGAAAACAAGAAATTATTCTTTACAACTATAGAAAAAGTACCTACGACAAAACAAAGTCGCCACGCTAAAGAGTGTTAAGGATCACAATGGAGAAATCGATGCGATGGAGGCAATAGTTTAAAAGAAAAAGGCGTAGAAGTTGGAAATGGAAGAAAAGAGAAAGACAACTGAGACGAAGTAATATCATCAAGAATACACGGGAATAACAAAACATGAAGTAGAAGAAGCACTAAAAAACATGAAGTTGTGAAAAATACCGAAACACGATTAAATAATGTTAGATATGAGAAAGACCGGAACAGACATCATAGAATTTCTGAGTAATTTAATGAAAACAAGATACTCGCCAAAAGGTCGGCAAATAAAAATAATTACCCTATTTACAAGAAATAATAACTGCATGGGCATTACGCTCCTTAGTATAGTAACTAAAATGCTTGCCAGGACATTAGAAAGAAGATTAGGGAAAGTTTTGAAAAGTCCATTTGAAGATACCCAATTTGAATTCAGATTGCACCGATGCGTGACAGATACAAACTTTATTTTAAGACAAAATAATGAAGACACTGTAAAAGAAAATGGAGAAGTACACCTCTAATGTATGGATCTGAAAGAAGTTTTCGGCAAGGAAAAACATACGGTGGTCTTTAGAAAACAGAGAGTGAAGGGGAATTAAGAGTTTGAACCAAAACACTAAAAAATATGTAAAGCCAAAACATGAAAAATCAGAAATGTCTGAAACAAAAAATGGGGCCAGGCAAGAATGTACGGTATATTAAAATTTCTGCTTTTCATACATGTGTTAGATGAAGCAATTAAGGATGCAAAGAAAGAAGTAAAACCACATACAATCGGATATTTGAAAGTGCAGGAAGTAAAAGTGTCGGAATTATCTTACGCTGATAAAAGTATTCTTAGCTCTAAAGACGAGAAAACTTTGATATGAAAGTAAGTTTTGAAAAAACAAAATCGATGATAGTAATACACGAAGAGAACACAAAATAGGTCTAAAAAGAGAAAAGGTGGGGCAAGTAAAATCTTTCAAGTACTTAAGCACGAAGATAGCGCAAAATGGAAAAGTAGATGAAAAAATCAACAAGAGACAAGCAGACTCTTCAACGGAATTAAACATAACTTCCTAGCGTTGAAAGAAATTCCAAAACAAACAAAGGTTGAAATATGCAATAAAGTGGTTACACCAATCTCATCGTATAGTTCTCCATGAATTACCACGCAGAAATAACAAAATAGTGTTCAAAGAAATGAGATGCTTAAGAGAAATAGAAGGAAAGTCCTGCTTAGATAAGATGAAAATCACCACATACAAAAAAACCTTACAGTCAAACCAATTCAAACGAAAGTAAAAAGGGGACAACTGAGATGATTGGAGCATGAACGAAACCAGGTAAGAAGAAAAGCATATAAAGCCAAACCAAGAAAAAAAACAACAAAGAGGGACACCAAGAAAGGCGTGGAAAGAGGAAGTTTAGAACGACAGCAGAAAAGAGAAACATAAGATGGAAAGGAATAAAAAAGGCAACTCAAAATAGGAAGAGATGCGGAGAGACGTTAAAAAATAGCCCAAAGAAATGATTTAACTCTACATACCTACAGCCTTACACCGTAGAGGTAGAAAGGCGTCACAGTATTAGGTAAGTGAATAAGTAGTGTAGGATATTTTGATTTAAAAGAAAAAATGTAACATTGTTTAGGCTACTTTGTTAGTTTTAAGAAGTGCGAGCGTCAGGGGGGTATAGTGCGAAGAACAGTCAGTCGAGGTCAGGACTCAAGCGGGAGATGATTAATAAAAAGTGTTCCGATTAATTCGGTTTGGTTTTTAAAGAAAACATGGATTTTTGTAACAAGTAATAGTATTGTTACACGTGTTATTGTGGGTGATGGTTATGGAAAGAAAGAAGAGATCTCATTATTGGGATATTCAATAGATGAATGGTTGAATCGTTAAATGAAGAAAGGATTTGCAGTACTTATTGGTAGAACAAAGGGAGTCGCGTCGTTGCATCATACCGGCAAGGGCAAGATCGAGGACAGGCGACGTCACGGCTGAGAAGCACGAAGAAATACATGGTTAATGCGTAACAACGCGGCGTAGGATTAAGCAATAGCCGTAATGTTAAGATTTCTTTAATTTGATATTTCTTGTTTTTTTTGAGTTTGTTATTAGTAATAAATTGATTTGATTTTTTTATTAAATTCTTTATTTTTTGAATGGTTATTGTTCTTTTAATAAAATGTTTTAACATCCTGATTTGGCCCAGCTGTCAGAACCTACTTGATTTCATCATTCTACCTAAATGAGCTACCACAGTAGTTTATTTAAAATCTGCCCTAAACCGAAACATAATAATAATTTAATCAATACAAAATTATTCAAACCGCTTAAATGTTTATAATAAACAAACAAATAAAATACTGCAGCGTTTATAATAACTTATTTGAGTTAAATATAACCAATTCAATACTACTGTAGCAACACTTTCTAAAAACTAGAAATACGCAAAGCATTGACTTTTCAAAAATAAATATTCAAGGTAAAAGGGTCCCACTTATACCTGTTAATTCGTCAAAGGCATTCTCAAATGTTTTGCACCTTAAAATTTTCATAGAAAAAAGGTTTTGCCGTTTGTCAATTATTTCCTTTCAAACGTACTTCTTTAGAAATATCTTAAACACTTTTGTACATTATAAATAATTTTCGTAGAAGGTTTAGGGATTTTGTTTAGTGTCTAATTCTTAGTGTAGATAACACATTATAAATTTTCCTAGAAGAATTTTGCTTTTGTCTAAATTCTTCTAAACGGACCTACAGCAATAATATTTCCTTGAACAAAATTTCTGTTAACAGTTTTCAGAAAATGATTTTCTTCGAAGACTCGAGAATTTTGCTCTTTGTTAAAACACAGGTAGAGATGTATAAAAGCTTAGTTATTTACAGGCACGACACAGTCACTCGCTAAGATTCATTGGATATTATTCCAGTTTGCATAAAATTTAACATAGTTCCTCGACAATCGTTAATCTGTTATAATATTTAATAAATAACGTTTATTTTTACTATTTATTATTATTAAACGAACTCGCATATTATTATAAAACACCAGCACCTCAGTTACCTCTTCACTACAAACCCCACTAGAACGGATCACTTCATGCAATAAGCTACTCGAAACTAAAACTGTTTACAAGATATGATGGTGGAGACTACTACAACAATGGATTCGAACGGTACAACATATACTTCACCTCTCACTAACCAAACACGACGCGTCGTCTGCGGCAATCATCATTTAAAATTTACGGATTCGTGTAAAATTGCTTTACATATTATAACATATATATTCATGAAGCGATTAACAATTCTGTGTTAAGGTAAGCTTCTTGTTGCTTTCTTTTTGTTAAAATTGGTTGTACCTGCTATTATCTTTTGCCTTTTCTTCATTTTCAAATGTCGCCTCCTCTGCCTCAATTGTATAACAACACAAGCAACATTGAATCATTATTCATCCTTAATCATTTTTGTTATCCGATCACTATTAAAACTACTTCCCGTTGTTTCCTTTTACCGAGCATACTTAGTTTTTTCTGAATTTGCTAACAACGTTGTGTTACAAGACACGCCATACACAAAAATTACGTGGCATGTAACATTAAATTAAAAAACGCTTGCCGTTTTCATCACTTTCAATCCTCTACAAGGATTCAACTTAAACATTCATAAAATAATAATAACCACAGGACTACGGTTTCGTACATAAACGTTTCTAACAGATCGCAGCATAGTTTCAACTACTGCCGGTGCTGGAAAATCACAGTGGTTGATCTCACTAAGCAAATTCACATTATAGATAAGTGTATAAATCAAAAAAGTTAATTTATTAGCGAAAACTTGAAGTTTATAGACTTTTCAATCTGAAATTGCAGGATAGCTTTAGTTAGTTACGAGAAACCAAGAACAGCACACAGACTTTAGTAAAAATCCAGTTTAAGACATTCCGGTTTTTACTTTTTACACCTCTCGGTGCTTCGAGCTGATATTTTCACTGTCCTAAGTAAATCTGTCCAAACCAAGCTTTACCCAATTTCATACGCGTTCACAATTAGATAATCATAACAAAGGCATTGCGTCACCTAGTTTTAAAGTTCCGCGTTTTGTTACACGTCATTGAATTCATACTGCAGGTCTCAAAAAGTGGTTTTATGTTACAGTAGGTCTATTTTTAGCAGTTAATATAAAAATTTCGCATAGAGGATAAATCAACCCAATTAGTCATACGGAAGATTAAGTAACATTTAATAGCAACAATTTACAAACACCCTATATTATCACTATTACTAAATGTTCAGTTGAATCAAACTGAACTAAATTGAACTAAAATTAAAAGTGGCAGAAATAAAATTTGCATATTTTGCTAAATATTACCATACTAATATCCAGATTAAAGTTTAATAATCAAATGAATATCATTCACAAATGGCAATGGCAAGATATGCCCACATTTTTCCGGTTAAAAAAAACGACAAGAAACTATTCAAGAATAATTTGAAAAAGTACTCTAGTCCGAATATGTATACAAGATTTAATAATAATTCCAGTGTTACTGGAATCAACACGACAAAATGAGCTAGACCATGAATTTCTCATAGCCTTCTTAAAAATGAAATTTTTTGAATTTTTTCCTATAGGTCTATACTTATCTTTGCACTTATTTGGGAAGATTTTCTGTTCTCATACAAATAAACCTACCAATGGCATGGCATTGATTAGGCATATCTCTACATGGAATGAAAGAAAGTAAATAAGAAGGGTTGTTAAGGGTATGCAGAATTCAACACCTAGGGAGAGCGTGAACCCCCAGAATTTCTAATGCGAAAAGGTTTACATCGTTAGAAAAACTTTTCAATTCCAGTTCCATTTGAATTTTTAAATTCGGTCGATTTGTTTAGAAGATACAGAGAGACATTAAATTAAAGTGTTAAGCAATAGTAAAAAGCTTGTTAAAATACATATGTCTAGAAAAATAACATAATAGTGTCGAAGTTGATACACATTTCACAATTTCCATTGCCTTTCTACAAATGCCAAATTGAGATTGAAAATGTTACCACCCCAAGGAGATTGTAAAGATTTTCTTTTAACCTTGGTTCCTTTTGGAAGCTACAATAAACCAGTTAAATAGCTGGAGAAAGTTCGTTTTCTGATAAAACTTAGCTATTTACACCTGTTTTTTGTAAAATCTTTAATTAAATCTCTGTTTAATGATTGAAAATAATAGTTACAGCCGTATGCATGTCTTCCTATCAATTTTCATTCTAAAGCTAAAAATTCAAGAAATTTTTCTACAATTTGTAATCTTAATCTTGTAGTGAAATTATTTTTAATTTATTTCTATTCTTCTAACCGAAATATTATTGAATAACAAGCAATGTCGTTAATATTTGTAAGGTTATCCCTAAAATGTTTCTAAAATAAAGAACCAGCCATCATGCTAGAAATATTAAAATCCTGAACTACAGTAGGAGGTAAAGAGCCACGCGTACACAGAGAACAGATAAATATAACTACAATAGATAAACACATCGCTGAAACGTCAGAATATAATTGTTTTGTCTGTTTGGAAACGTAACATAGCGTCGCATCCATATAATTATTATATTATAATTAAATATAAAATTACTTTGAATTTTCATCAGTAAATACTTTACATGTGGAAATGACGACAATAGCTTGAATTCGGATTATTGTTTGAAATAAATTGTTTCAAAATTATATTAAATTCAACATTTTGCGGAAACCCTTTAATACTATATTGAAATTAATATAGTAGGTATACACAGTCTATTAATTAATTTTAAATGAAAATGTTATTGACTTTAGTAATTTGATACTACTAAACTAAATAAAATGGTGTTCACAATCAATATTTAATTTTTAAAGTTAGGTTTTATGATTGTGTACTCGTGTTAAGTAGTGTGCTGTTTACTTATTTTAAATGTCAGAGAAAGTACTATTAGTTTCAAAATGAACTAGGCGACTTTAATTTTTCCATTGTAATATCTACATTTAATTTTGGCTAAAATATCTTTACCAATGAATTATTTGATCTATAAAGTCATAATTACCCTATGTAAAATAAAGAGCAGGCTTAGAAAGGTTGTTATTAGTTGATACAATATATTCTGGAAAAGATATTAAACGAATTTAAGTTTATTGTGTCTGCAGTGCACTATACGAGGGCGGTTCAGTAAGTACCCGTGTTTGACGACAGAAGGCGTTCCTGAGGGAAGTTTGTGTTATCATCGTGTGCTGCCATCTATCAAACGACGGAATGACAAATTGCAGACTGATTGATAGGTTAGTTTGGATTTGACAGCCATTTGAGTAAGACGTGTTTCGTGATTTTAGCTAAGATGGAAAAAGAGCAGTATCGTTCGGTAATTCGCTTTCTGTTTTTGGATGGGAAAAAATGCGAGGAGATAAAAGCAAAGTTGGATGCTGTTTATGGGGACACTTCGCCATCTATGACCACAGTTAGATATTGGTTCAACGAATTTAAACGTGGGCAAACATTCGTTTTTGATGAGGAGCGACCAGGACGCCCGGCAGACGTGGTTACCGAGGAAATCATTCAAAAAGTCCACGACATGATTCTCGCTGATCGACGAACGAAAGTGCGTGAAGTAGCAGAGGCGGTAGATGTGTCGATCGGAACGGCAATTAATATTTTACATGATAAGTTGGCGATGAAAAAATTGTCGGCGCGATGGGTGCCGCGATTGCTAACGGTGGACAACAAGCGGATGCGGGTGTTAACTTCGAAGCAGTGTTTGGAGCAATTTAAGGGAAATCCGAAGGAGCTTTTGCGTCGAGTTGTCACCGTTGATGAAACCTGAATTCATCATTACACACCAGAAACTAAGCAACAATCAAAACAATGGATTTCTCCCGGTGAATCTGCTCCAAAGAAGACGAAGATGCTTCCATCGGCCGGAAAGGCCATGGCGACGATTTTTTGGGATGCGAACGGCGTCATCCTCATGGATTTTTTAGTAAAAGGAAGAACGATCACTGGACAATACTACAGTGAGTTATTAGACAGCTTCGACAAAAAATTGAAGGAGACACGGCCGCATTTGGCGAAAAAGAAGGTGCTGTTTCACCACGATAACGCACCAGCACATTCATCCGGAGTTGTCGCCGCCAAACTGCATGAATTGCGTTATGAATTGCTGCCGCACCCCCCGTATTCACCCGATCTGGCCCCCTGCGACTTTTTCCTGTTTCCTAACATGAAGAAATGGCTCGCGGGAAAAAAATTTAGCTCAAACGAGGAAGTCATCGCCGAGATAGAGGCGTATTTTGGAGAGTTCGACAAATCCTATTTTTTGGAGGGGTTAAAAAAATGGCAGGAACGTTGGGAGAAGTGTATATTTCTAAAAAGAGACTATGTTGAAAAATAAAAAAAAATTTGAAAAAAATTATGTCTTCATTTCTAACACGGGTACTTATTGAACCGCCCTCGTACTTTTGTTTTCTAGGTTATCTTCCACATATTGCTTTAGAATAATTGTTATACAACTCATTGGTGCAACGTTTTATACCTTTCCAAAATATTAGTTTGTGAAATGTTACCTATATTACCCTTTTCTTTAATTAAACAAGTAGATTGTGCTATTATCTTTTACCTGTGTTACTTAAAGTAAATACAGTTGTTTTTGTTCATTACCTTTCTGTTTTTTTGGTTAGTTTGATAAATAATAAGTTAAGATAAAAAAAGGTGGTGCTAGATAAATTAGATGCTAGCTGTAAACTTTGAGAGTAATACCTGGTTCTCTCCTGTGACAAAGAAGTATACAGGCAAGATTAGTTAATGATTTCGAAAGGTGGTAAGTAATTGATGTAAAAATCTCTTTTTACTAGGTGTTCAACACTTTGGAAGAATTTTTAAGTCATTACAGACGAATTGTTGCCTTTTTTACGTCTCAGTCTATGGTGGTTATGTCGATCACACAAATTTGTAAAATGGTAGATACCTTGCAATAAAAGTAATTGCAGTTGGTGTTTCGGAAATATGAAAAAGTAAGAAATAGTAATTTGAATAAAACTTTGGCATTCTGTATCTTAGAAATAGTTCTCAAGCAAATGCTTATTAAGAATAGACTTTTCGATCAAAAAAAGAAACGTCCTGCATAAAAATCTATACCGTATGCAAAGAAACGAGATCTTTTGGTTTTAACTTCTTAAATATTTTACAGTTCGCAATCAAACAACTACGACTGTACTTACGAGTTAAATTGGTTCTTTTATACTAATGATTATTTTCAACTTTGAGTTTTAATGCCATAATGTTAATTAAACATTAAATTAGATCTATAACCTTATATTTTCTGTTAAGGTTTTCTAAACTTATTTAAGTTTTTACATTTTTTATTTTCTAAAACTTCGTTTATCCACACTTATTGGATACCCTCTTGATGTGTGCCTATAAATCATACCCCTATAAAAATCAGAGGCGACGATTGTTTCAAATCCTTCAGTATTGGACATTTGATAAATGGTCCTCTTAAAAGGTTCCTCTTATAGGACAGTTTATAAGAAATGCTTACTCGGATAACAAACGAAGTGACATTTCTTTAGGATGCGTATACATTCGAGCATGTATGGGCGTGACGCATTGAAGACCCGGAACATGCATGTGTGCCGATTCGAGACGCACAAGCAGTGTTGGTTTGGATGTCGCGCAGTTTCAGATATCGGTGATATTAATCACGCAATTCAATACATCAAAGAAGATTCGTCCTCAGGTGGTTTTCATCGTGGGCAGCTGAAGGATAACTAAAACTCGGTTTCATTTATACGTATAAATTATTACTCAAAATGACAATGCGTATTGTATCCATATTTTATACAAATCTTCATTTTATTGTCATTACAACTGTTTTTTAGATTTTACATGCTAAAACTGACAAGATAATTTGTACAAGGATTTGCTTTTCCGTTGTCATTTATGTAAATTGTTGCACGTTACTTCAATTAATAGTAGCTGTTTCATAAATGTATGAATACTTAATATAATATGCATTGAACTTTGCCCATGAAGTCCTTGTTAAAGGGCTACATTATGTTGTCACGTCACGATTATTGCTTTCAGTGTTAATTAGTACAGTTAAATTCGGTATCTCATCCCTGGTAAACAACAGGAAATTACTTCCCTCATTGTTTACATTTAGAAAATAAAATGATAGTTTGCCAAAGTGCAGATTGGTAACTAAGAACAGTTTGTATTCTGACAATAAAAATAAAAAACATACACAAAAAAAATAAAATATACAAAATAATACATGGGAAAAATTCTAACTACATCAAATTCTGTCATGCGTTGAACGTCATGAATTTGTGATACAGTGAGAATAATGATAAACCCATGAGGAAAATGGGTTATCAACAACAACAAACGCTTTTGCAATTTTACAGCATTATTTATAAAAATTTCTCCATCGAACTTAAAAAAAAAACAACAAGTTAACTGCACATGACTACAGTCTTTTTCCAAGAATTCTATAATATCTAAAGAAAAATAAAATTAAACTAGATAAAAGAGTTAGAAAATTAAAAATTCAAAAACATAAACCCGAAATATTGCGTTTTTTAGAGTTTGCATCAAAATCTCAGGACAATTTATTGCTATATTATTGGTAAGCAACCATGGTTTTGTAACAACCAAAAAATCTTAGGGTTACGTGAGATTTAGAATCCCACGCTGAAAAGTAGTTCCTTGTATCAAAAAAAAATCTAGTTTCTCGTCTGTTGGGCAAAATGAGAACGTTACTCTTGAATAGATTAGTTTTACAGAAACATTACTACAAGTACTAACTATATTCTATAGCTTCTGGTATTTTTATATGGCACTTGATAAAGATAAATAATTTCCTAACAGCTTTTAATACAGACAACTGAAAAATTCAATACAGTTTTTCATTGGCGGTTTAAAGCTTCTGACTGCCTTAAACTTATATTTAAATGTATATAGAGTATAGAGCATAGAGTTACAGGAATCGTGGTGAAGATTTGATGGATATAGTGATAATAACAGTGAAAATAAATCTCAGGAGTATTTGGTAAATATTACCTTAAATTTGCCCGTAAATTCCGGGGACCTTTAGAATAGGGGTTTGGACTTTAGACTCTTGATAAGAATTCGAAAATCGGCAAGAATTTGGAAGAGAATTTAGAACTTTGCAAGAACCTGAAGATTTACAGAAACTTTGCAAACCCATAAGGGCCTGTAAGAACTTAAGAACTCGCAAAATCTTAAAACTTTACAGGAACAGAGAGAACCTCCAATCTAACCGTCTACAGTTTACAGAAACATGAAGCTTTGCATAATTGTTTGTAAAGATTGAAAGACCTACCAAAAGACAAGAATTTAAACACTAGTGTAAAATAGATCTGATCACCTTTTAAGATATAGAAAGTTAATTAATTCCATGCAATATGCACAAGACCTTTTGGCTTAGACAAGACCCTTTGCAGACAACTGGTTAAGTTATTTACCCCTTTATGAATTTTTAAAGTATGTACGAGATATTGTTTATCTTTGCTTGTACGCGACGACGGTGAGAAGGTCTCTCTCATGTTAAATACCTGATTATCTACATTATCGTAGTTCTAATTTGTGACCCTTTTTGAAGATAAAATACTAATGGGATTTGGTAGTAAGGAACTTCAATTTATTTATAAGCTTTTAATTTTGGCTTTTGATTTCACTATTTATCCAAAATTTGATTTCTGGCGCGGGAATTAAATTTACTTGATTTAGGCACGCAACATCCTATTAAATCAACTAACGTTAATGTTAGAGGTAAAAGTGATATAGCTAGCTATCAACTTTACTCAGATAACAGAACAACTTATATCTATATCGCTAACTCAAAGCGACTTGGAAAATTCTTTAAACATATGCCATGAGAAAACAGATGAAGTAAGGCAGCAACTAAGAAACCAAGATAAACATTTAAAGAAATGTGTTGACAGAAACGAGGATTTGAAAACGAATATCGTAGCATTAAAAAAAACGATGAACTAAAATCGAAGATGAAGGTTATAGAGCAATATTCCAGGAGACATTGTGTAGAAATTCAAGGGCTACCAGAAGCTTCTCATAAAGATATCTTGTCAGTTGTGAGACAGTAAGAAACGCAACTGATGTTGAAGTGGAGAATCATACGAGGCGTGCTAGAAAGATCTCTGCAATCGGGTACTTCCGGTGGACTCAGCGTAGTGCCATTGTCAAATTCAAAATATTTGTCACTTCTAATCTATAATGCAGTTGACAATTCGTATTCAAGCTAACCATTTCTGTTTAGATAGAGCTTTGAAAAAAGTAATTTTGTGACAAAATGAAACTCTCGCGAGAATTTTATCGAGCAATGATTTTTTACGATTTTCATAGCAACTTAACACCCAAACAATGCATCGAACGGCTTATTGCGGCTTTTAAGTTTCAGCGTGGACGTTCTTTTCTCAGTGATGAGGTTTGTGAAGGTCTGTTGTTGCCATTAACGTTGATGCTGTGCGTGAAATGATTGAGCGAGATCGGCATGTGACATACCGTGAAATAGGGGTCATCTTGGGCATTAACACGAAAGCAATACACACGATTTTACATGACCTTTTAAACGTACGAAATTATTGCAGTAGCTGGATTCCACAGAATCTAAGCGAAACTCAAAAGAAAAATCGTGTGAACTGGTGCAAACCAATACTGAAGAAATTCAACCGAGGTCATTCTAATTTATTGTACGACATTGTTACTGGTGACAAAAATTAGATTCACTCATACTCCACCGTTCGGATGTTTCGAGGTGAGTCCGAGTCCACAAAAGCTGTTTATTGACGCCATGTTGCAAAGCAAATGATTGCTTGTTTCTTCCATATTTCTGGACATGTGGCTACCATAGCTTTAGAGGATTGAAGAACTGTGAACACTGATTATTAGTACGCAACAATTTGTTTCGCGGAAGTCATCAGTAAAATCAGAAAAACAATCAAAGTCGGCGCATCCTCCACCATTTAGTTTCTTGATACATTTTATAATTAACAAGAGGCTTACCCGTTATAAATCACATGTATTTTATTTAATGTTTTCATTTTCATTCATTTAAATCTTATTTATTTAATACTAATAACCAATTTTTTTTCTATAAATTTTAACGCCTTGTATCTCGGAAAACCTGCATTGTAGGACACTTGTTTATATGAACTTTTCTACTTATAACTGCCCTAGGAATTATCTTTTAAAAGTTTAACCATCATTACGAAACACTCTGTATAGTATAGAATAAATAGATATATAGTATGGAAGTATAGATATAGATATCCTGTGACCTATAATTGGCATCAGTTTTTGGTCGCAATTAAATAAATAAACATCGGTGTTGAACATTTAGGACAAACTCGTGGTGATAGAATGACCACGGTCGCATGTTTTATTCGGTGCTTGAAGGCCTACAATTTACCAAAACCTTTTTGTTGCTTTTGTAAAGTTAAGTATTGGGAGTCTTCTGTTAATAGGCAGTATTGTGTTTGCTTCTAAACAATCTAAATTCGCTCAGGTTACCTGCTTAGTATTTTTATGTATACCATATAATAACTGATATACGTTTACATAATTCTAAGATAAACATCTGCTACTATTGACTTTATCGATTTTAAACTAGATTGGACTAAAACCACTGCCGCTATCACTCCAATCTTTTGAAAACGTATTTCAATAATTCCATATATGGTGAAGAAGAACTTAGACTCTGGAAACAACCCTAACTTCCCTCAAAATCAGAAAGTATCACTGACATCATCATATCAAATCTTGTAGAAGTCTGCAATGTTCAACACACTAGTGACAATTTATTAATTAATGACAATTATGTCGGTCGTAGCAATTTTATGGAAAATTAATACAAATTTTTTCAGGTTTGACCTATATATTTAGTCTACGTGGTTAGTACTTCAAACTAAAAGATCGGGTTACAGAACAAAATCCAGTTTATTTGGGTAGTTGATTGCATTGCAGAATGCTTATCCTATAAAATTTTTTAAAATGTTTTATTATTGTTATTTATTTCTGTTTTATTTAGTTAGTGATGTACTGATTTGTTAATATGTAACGCATAGATAGATATGTACCTGAGTCCGACCTACTGACGGCAAAGTCGAGATTCGAAAACGAAATATTCAATTTAAAAGTCTTGCTCAATTCATCAATCTGTCTTACGTTAGACAACCGTCTAACTTGGCTAACACTCGTTTTTCGAGATAACGGATACTGTATTCAGTTTTCCATCGTGAGAATCAAGTGGTATACACAAACTTTCCTATACTTATCGCCTATATTAAGCTGCAGACTCCAATACTGCTTTTTCTAAATCACCGAAGAAAGATGATAAAGTTTAATTTATTCATAATGGGAAAACCTTAATTTCTCTCTACACATGTTAATGAGCAACTTAACTATTACTAAACATGTCAGAAATTAGATTTCGTAAAAGTTGGAAGATGAACCAAATGAAAGCGCGTATACCTGTTTCTGGGTAGAAGCTTTATTAATAGTGCAAATACAGTTTATAACAAGAATTCCTTTTGTTTACTAAGGTAATTAATCATACAACACGATGTAATATTAGCTTTTAACAATGTTAATTTCTCAGTAGCTGTTTTTGTTGTTTACTAGTTAATTACATACTATTTTACATTATGATTTCTCTGCCAATGTTTGCTACTACATAATATTACAATACCTCAGGTTCTTGTTTCTTAGAAGCTATCATAATTTATATTATATAACTCACATAAATTAACTGTAAAAATTAATGCAAGTACATAATGTAGCCGTTAGTTATTATTCGTAAACACTACAAGCTGGAACTGTTTTATTCATTAATTCCTTTCCCCTAAAAATGCTAGACTATGTCGATATTTGAACATATTATTACACTTAACAGCTAGTAACGAACTTACAGCTTTGTCTAATTAGCAGTAATTGTCAAAGTTTCGCATACACTATGTAAAGGCGTACGCTCAAGTTGTTAATTCACTATAAATTAGACAATGTTTATAATTTAAGTTTCGTCGCCTCCTATCAATATAATAGACAGAATACAATGTAACGATTTATTATGGCTGAAAGATTGAGATATTTCTTCATCAATCAACATCATGTTACCTGACAGAACACCATGTTGTTTTCTTCATTAGGTTTTCTACAAACGCGAGGTCATCGATTTCCATGAACAAAGATTTTGCCGTTTAATTTGAAAATTACCTGATGAAATTTATGTTACTAACTGACTGTATGCATTTTTTTGCTTTCACATTAAACAAAAACGATTCAATATTGCAATCGTTTACCGCAACCTTCCTCTAATTAGCCACTCAAGGAGCTTATTACGTGTCACAATTAAATCCTAAGTTCTGGAACTGACACGTCAGCTGTTATTGGCACTTTATTTATTTTAACAGACTATCCTTTAACAAGCAGCTTAGTTGTTATTTACTTTAAAAACAAAATTGCGTAATTAGAGAACTTTTTTATTTTTATTTCTTGGTTAATAAGTAGAATAAATTCAAGAAGAAACTGAATAAAATGTAGGTTGTGTTTGTAGAAACTTGAATTTAATTATTGAAATTAGAAGCAGCTTCAGCGTTTGCATTACAGGCGCTTAATGTGGTTTTACTTTGTTTTAACCGACGCGAAACTGAATAACCTACAGTGCCCGCTACAAGTGGAAACCGTTTTTCAGATTATAATATAGTTGCAAATGAAATTACAAAATCTATTACTTTTTTCATCATCAGATTTATAAAAATTTCTTTAAACTCGAAAGATTAATAATTAAAGTAGAATTTACAAATGAGGAAAAATATAATTAAAGTATACGCATTGAAAACAAGGACATTCACATGCGTTTATAACAATAAGATGCGGGAAAGAGAAACCCCAAACTGTTGTGGCAAATGCACATGAAGAATGTTGCAGAAAATCCTACATATTTAGGAACATGCCGTATGGTTACGGTATTAGCGTAGCAATAACCAACAATAAGTGGAACTCCCAATTTATAATTCTTGCTACAGTTATTATCTTGCATAAGTAACTCTTTAGTCAGACAAAACAACACTAAGCACAAGGCAAAAACTAGAGACTAACATAAGAACGGCCTTTTATCTCACAAGGAAAGGTTTTCATCTATTGCACGTCAATTTCAATAAAACTCTACAGACGTGTAGAATTGCTATAGATAAAAAGAAAAATCAAAATTATTCATGCTGAGCTACAGTTTTGGGTCAGTTGTACATGCTGTTCTAGCAATGCATGGAAGGAGGATAGCGCCGTTATTTATAGAAATAAGAAAAATGCTACTTTGAAAAATTGTACAGCACAACTACCTCTACGTTTTAAAATTACTTGCAATATACAGAATGATTCATAAAAGCGTACCATTCCGTGCATCGCTAGAACACTAACTCAAAACTGCAGCTCAGCAGGAATAAAACTGATTTTCTTTCTTCGGTACAGGAATTCTGCATGCCTGTAAACTCTTATTGCAATAGGCGCATAATAGCTGAAAATCTCTCCTTATCATACTTAGTGTTTCTTAAAAGTCACATGCTTAGTATGGGTATAGCAAATAATTCAAGTGAATTGTTAAGAAAAATCAAATCCATAACTTTTTCAGATATTTTCTCATTTTAAAATGTGTTTTGCGTAGAATCGGGAAGTTTTGATTACTTAAGTTTCGGCACATATATTACGATCACCTTATATCTCCAAATAAATAAATTTACTACGGTAAATCATACTTTCCCTTTCAAACGTCTTTTCTGTTTGAGAATATGCAGAGAGCGTTCTTCCGGACACAGCTGGCTTATTTGGTACCTAATATTTGACATTGCTAGTTTCAATTTCGGATATCTTTACAGTTATAAATCTTACTACCGATAGCGTCTTTAACTGCTCTGGAGTGTCCCGAGAACACGTGTATCATTTTTTAATACATGTTTCTTCAGTAAGATTTTCACACTTAAAAATACTATTGTAGGAGAACTTACCTAAAGTGCCTTAAAAGGTTCTATAGTTCATTGTCACTTAGATTACATCTAAAGTCCCTTTAGCCATACTAGAAATAGAGGGAATAGTGACGTCTCTTGCTTCAGAAAACGATAAGCAATCAAAATCCTGTATCTTATCTGTGCTGTCTGAATGAGGGCATGTAAATATCATACCAACCGACCACTACCAGTAATATATTGTCTAATACATTCGTCAGAGGCTATACGAGACCAATGTTTGAATCTAAACTTGAAATAATCTGGAAGATGTTGTTAGAATGTGGCGGTACAATTCAACTGTCTATTCCACAAACTTACTCACAAAATTACTCTGCGGGAAATCTTTCAAATTATGGTCTTTTCTACTTTACACTGCACCGAAGAGCGCAAAGCACGAAGCAGTTAAAATAACAATTTATAGTAGTGGTCAGAGTGGTATGTAGTACAATTGAGTGAAAATGTTGATTTAGTGCCTATTTCGGTGCTCAAAGTGCCTCCACTATCACCCCTGGGTTTAAAGTGTCAGACCGTCTAAGCTTTTTGCTATGCAGATGAACCCTGTCTGCAACTGTCCACAAGCTGCCTGCCCTTTTCAAGATATATTCATTACATCTGCTAACACTACTTACTCATCGGGCCTTCCGATACCGAACTCTACCGCGTGGCTGCATAATGGGCGATAGTATGGTTCTGAAGAAATTTAGGTTGTCTTAAATAACTACCTTTCATAGAAAATGCAACACCAAGTATTACGTCTAAAAAGCAAATGATGAAATAATTAGTATTTAGAAACCATAAATAACGTAGTTCTTGAGTAATGTGTCGGTGCTTCTCGTGATCGAACACACTTTAACTCTGCGTGGAATCCTTTTAATGAGATAATTTTCTGTTTTTAGTGTAACTCGTTTTGAATTACCTGTACCTCATTTTAAAACTGAGCTATAGAGTGTCAGGATGATGAGGCAAAAAGTCAAGTAGCTTAGAAGCCTATGGAAGAATAAGAACTTGGTGTTATTCGTGGTAACTTCTAACAACGAGAGAAATATATAGTCGTAAATTATCTTGCTGGAAAAGAACATTTTCCAAATCTTGAGAATACAGTACAACAACCAGTTCTAAGATATTGGGGACATGTCTCTTAGCCGTAACATCCACAATGGAGAATAGAGGTGACCCACTGCCATAACTAATAATACCCTAAACCATAGCTTCAAGAGCCTGAGCGATAGCCCTGGGAACAAAAAAAAACAACAAATTGTCTTTCAACACATCATGTTTTGACCCTCGCACCTGCATTCTTAAACGAAACCGGAATGCATTACTAAACGTTACAGAATTCCATTCACTGTTCCAATCTAATCTCTTGTTACACCATTTCAAACTTGACAACGACGTTCAGGTGTAAAAGGACATGTCGGGTATAATCGATAGAAATAAATTCCAAATGAGCAATTCCTTCGATAAATGGAATTTATGAAAAAAAAAGTCTACGACCTACTGTTCTATTCCAATCATTTGCTATTTGTCGTGTTGTTATAAATCAACCCCTTACAGCCAAAATGCAAAGGTACCTGACTTAAGCTACGGAAGTCATACTCTTGAGTTCAATACCTTTGGATTCATAATTTCAACCTTCTTATGGCTACACGTTATAACAACTCAATATAGTCACGCAGTTTCTCTAAACGTGTTTGGAGAAAGTTAACGTGTCTTCTAACCCGGGGCACTATAGAACGTTTTTTTGAAGACCGTTCAATAACATTTATAAAAAAACTATAAAAAAAGAGAAAAGATAGATAACCATGAACATCTTAGACAAGAAACTAACTATTAAAGACAACCACAGCACTTCATCAGATCATGATCATATTTCGGTCATATCTTCTGACGATTAGTACGAGTCTAAATATAATATAAGAAAATTGAATGTTGTGGGTACTCCTAGTTCTTGGTGTTGCATTTATATTTTTATGAAGTAAACTCAGTTATGTCTTCCAGAAATGTCTAAGACATAATTCTTCACACCGAAACATCATCACAGCTCGGAACGCCGTTTTGGGTTATCTCAGGTCAACTTTGAACTTCACTATTACCACTACCGACTCTTAGACTGATTTAGAATAGTATAACCACCAACTTGGGCATTCATACTGAATCGAAAGTACCAAACCGTCCACAAACACCACTACAATGACGAACGGACAATAAGTTTTTGGTTCCACTTCCAGTACAATATTTAATCCACCAGGCCTCATTCCAGCGTGTACACTCTGTTATCTACTTCATCGAATTTCAATTTCACTGGTTGAAGAAGAAACCATTTTTTTGTCCCCCTAGCTGAAATTATTGTCGATGACGATAGTATTGCATTACAAGGTATTGTTAAGTGTGGATAATCGTGAACGGGAGGCAGGTTGTAAAGACATTGCCCATAATGGGCGTAATAGAATTTTGCTACTGAACTAGAAATTATTATTTCCCCGTTTTCATGGTAATTGAAAGAGAAAATGTTGAAAAAGGTTTTTTATTATTTGTTATTGCAATTGTTTTTATTGCAAAAAGAGCTTAGTTGCTGACGATTGTGGGGCATGTCATTAAAATTTATTAGGTAAAACAAATTATGTATATGGGAAAAGCTCTGAAAATGTCAAGGTTAAATAACTCAGCAAAATTACATGAAGGTCTTGTTTGTTTCCATCGAACTAATTGTTTTAGTAAGCTAATAAGCACGTGGGCATTCGGTTGTCTTGTGTTTCCTACCGAAAGTAAAAACTCGTTGAGAAATAAATCTACTAGATATTGTATTGTTCATAGTTAGTTGTTTAAATTAACCCGTTCTAATAGCAGCAAGTAAAAAATTGCTTCGTTAAATAAACTAAAAGTAAAAAAGAAAACTTCCACGGCCTACTGTACTGAGACCGCTCTTATTTGCAATGTGCAATAATTATATCATTGATATTATTAATGTATCTTCACATGTTCAAGATTAATGAAATATGATGCTGCTACACGCTTTAAACGTTATAAAAATACTATTCCTTGAAGATATTAGTAATTGTTTAATATAATAAAAACAATGATTGTTTGATACAATTAATAAATGCGATAACAAGTTTGGAATGACACAGCCGATAGTACGAAACATCTTATTTACTTAACACATCTTTTAACCTTTACAATATTATACCACTTCTTGGTGCAGCAGACACCGATTAGTCGACCTTCCGAGTTAAGTTAACTTTAGTGAGGTCAGAACTTGGAAAGATGACCCACTAATGCGTACAAACTCACCTATTATTCGCTAAGAGAAGGGTGGAAGATTGATAAATGCTAAACCCTTTGCTTAGGCACGTATTATAATCTGTAAACTTGTACATCTAATGGTCGAACGAACAAATATTAGGAAAACTATACCGTCATTTTTACAGATCAAACTAAATTTCAGTATCGGAGACGTTATTTTACATAGTACTCGTGCCATCTGCGATTTATAAAGCTAATGACAAAATAAATCGTTGTAAGAATCTTAAAAATAAATTGCAAAAAAGGGCAGTTACGGTTCTAGCTAGGCGAAATTGTATGTAATGCAAGTAATTGAGACGCAGCAAAATTGCACAATATCCGAATTTCTTGATTGTAATCTAAATAACAAGCGTATACTGTAACTGTGAGATTTGTGCGTTGATTGATCATCTTTTATTAAAGCACATATTTCAGTAGCATCATTCAGTATTTAGCGTCTTTATTCAAATGGTTTAATCGTCTAACAATGAGTCTGATTCTGTGTACATTGAACTGAATTTATAATTATTGCCGGCTTATTTTAACCGCTTGAGGTCGTAAGTTAATTTTACATAAGGATGCCTTAAATAACAGACTGTAAATAAGGTTGTGTCATAGATTACAATACTAAAATTTTCTCCACGCCTAAATATTATTACCATAGAAATGTAATATTGCAATTCTTTTCTGTATATTATAATTAATTAAAAAAAATATATAAAAATTCTCCTAGCAAACTTTAACTGTAGTTGCGATAAACGTCATGATTTGATTCGATTAGTTTTTCTCGTGGCTGACTGTTCAAAAAGGGTTAAAATGTTTAACGATTACCATTTCATTATTTCGGTTCAGATAGAAAGCGATACAGTTCTAACAATTACAGGCTCAGATAAACGGCCAGGCCATAATTAATGTTCAAATCTGGATACCACTGGCGAAGTAGTTCAGAATCAACCACCGCAGCTAATAATTCAACCGCGGGCCTTTCTCTACGTTTCATTCAATAATTATCAACGTCATGTCTAAATCATTTTGGATTTGCACATAAATGGGAAATTTTAAAATGTGCTTTCTTTGAAAATATTGCTAATTTCGTTTTTCGGTTTTAACGATATACCTTTTTCGAGTATACCTGACGATAGGAAAATATTTATTTATAATTAT
>VTPC01000464.1:34199-65626 GCA_011009095.1 Ignelater luminosus | reverse complement strand
AACCATACCAAGACGGAAAAATATTATTCCGAATAAGAAAACGAAATCTACAAGAATGAGCTTGCAATATCAGAAAGCAGCAGTACTATAGAAGTTTGAAATACATTTCAGTAAGAAAGAAGAAAAGGATTCCATATAAACATGTATTTATAAATGCCGATGAAACATAAGTAAAGAGCTGAGGAAACAACTTTTCTCTGATTACTATGCATTAAATGCTCAAGAAAAAAGAATGTATATTTTGAATTCAAGAAAAGCAAACACGTACATACACTATTTTGCCATCAGTGGAACCAAACTCAAGTATATAAAATGTTCTATTGTGGCACATTGTGCAACAGCCAAACACCCATTTATACAGTACATAAAAGTAACCGAAACAAATACTATACGTACTAAACGGAGTAAACATAAAAAAAAGGTTGCACTGATGGAAGATGCAGATTTAGTTAGAGAGTGTATTAGTTTGTTTCTAAAGGTAGAAAGCCATTGTTGTCGTGAAAATATGAAACGTGAATACATCAAGAGCAACTTGTCTGTTAAGAAAATGTACGAGCTATATGAAGATTACGCTAGAGAGAAAGGTCAAAGTCCTGTAAGATTTTGCATTTACAGAAATATTTTTTGCAACTGTTTTTTCTATAAACCTTCAAGAGATGGATGCGATTTCTGTGTCGAAATAAAGTTGAAAAAAAACAAGAAAACCTTGATGACGAAATGAACAATAGTTATGAGATTCATTTGCTAGAAAAGCAATGGATGAGAAAAAAAGAAAGAAAGGACAGGAAGAGTGGAAAACCTATTTTTTGTTTCATCTAGAAAATATATTGCGTAAAAGCGGATATCAAAAAGTTCCTTTTATAAAAACAAATTGAACATATAGTACAAAATGTCTACCAAAGGTGAAGTATATTGTGCTGTTTGGACAAAAACTTAACATGGCAACGATATAGCCAGTGCAGTCTGTAAGATAATTATTAATATTCTGAAAAATCACCCCGAATTTGAAGAATTAATCTTATGGAGTGATAACTGTGTCCCCCAAAACAGAAAAAGTGTTATGAGTTTTACCATTGCTCATGCTCTGTAAATGCGTAGAAACATAAAAAAATCACAGTGAAATTTTCTGTGCCAGGTCCTTCGTGCATACAGGAAGTGGGCTCCGTACTAGAGTGGGCCGAAAAAATTCAATTTTTTTTTAAGTCGTAATACCGCGGAAAAGTTGCGAATTAGGAAGACTACAAAGAGGTAAAAAAAAGAAATAAAATCGGTTTATATCTCCGGTCGCGCATGTGCTCTAAAGTTTGCCGAAATTTGAAAAAAATTATATTTTTACCATAATTTTCTATCTTACTTAACTTGTCAGTATTTAAATATAAATAAATCTAGTCGACTCTTACTCTAACCGATAATGATTTAGAAAAAAGAATGGTTCAAATCGGTTAAGGTCTTCCGCTCGCGCAACAGGTGTCAAATCTAACAGATTCTCGCGCTCGTCGTAACTCTCTCGGATTAATGACCACGACGCGACGCTTCTCCCACCTACCACTTTTGCCACCGCACCGCGTCATTGTTCTGTCAGTCTGCACTTATTCCTCGTGTTTGATATGTGTTTTGTTCGCTCTTCCAGTTATTATTCTGGCATTCGCATTTATTTCAGTGTTAGTTTTGTGTTATGACATTTTTGTGTAACTTTGTGACTTAACGGTGATATACTATGACTGTACCTAAGAAAATCATCAGAAGACAGGTATTGCTGTATATTTGGTAGAATTAGTTGTCATAAGATGTGATGTCACTGCTGTTAATACATTTGGGAAAACCGGTACAATGGACAGTTTGCCTTCTCCATTTCAATAACCTGCCATTCCGGCATCTTTTCAATATCTAGACGGCAAATCAACAGGTCCGAAATTTTTGAGAAGGCCAATCGGTGAAAAGTTAAGTGGCTGCGAAAAACGTCCAGTGATTCGCTTCAAAAGTATTGACTGTCAGACCCCCACAATAGACAGAAGTATACTAACTAAGGATCAGCAATATCTACTCGATATTTCTATGGTAATAAAGTCAGGAAACTGTAAAGAGGATTTGGCTGTACGAGATTCTGGTCCCTTGTCACACTCGAGGTGGTTGACAATAGCAAATCGAACTCTCAGATTGTACTTAAGTGAAAAAAGTCCCATTCCTGAACTTCAAGAAATAGTTGTATTTATTTTGAAATCGTACATGCCAATGTGGTTTAGTATTAAAACAAGTATTATGTATTAGTAATTAAATTTTATGTTGAATAGCACGCATGCGCAAGTTTAAATAGTGTTTGCGTGGCAACTTATGTATCCAGTGTTCCCGTATGGTATCTTGTACATTGTATCTGTGAAATAAACTTCTTAAAATAATAAGTTGAAGTTTTATTATGTTAATTAAGAAGTAACAAAACATTACAGTGGCGACGAGAATTTAAAGGACAATATAATATAAACTGTTAAAATTCATTAAATTACTCCATTTTTAAACAAAATTTTAAAAATTGTGAAGTAAAATGGTTACAGCACGTGCCGGTACGAGTATAATGTTTGCTGGACACCTGAGTGAATTCGACCCGGCGAATGCAGATTGGTCCGTATTTCAAAAGCGTTTGGAAAATTATTTTACGGCTAATGCAATCGAAGATGATAAACTTAAAGCTGCAATTCTTTTAAAGAGTTTAAATGAAGATGGTTATAAATTAATATATAATTTATGCTTGCCGATAATTCCAGAAAATAAGAAATATTCGGAACTTACAAAAATATTTAGTGAACATTTTAAACCAAATTTATCAGGTTTCGCAGCTCGTTATGAATTTTATCAATCCAAAAAGAGGCTGAATGAATCTGCAAAGGAATGGGCAGCAAGAATTAGAAGCTTAGCAGCTACTTGTTATTTTGAAACCACCGAATTAGAAATGGTTCTGCGAGATCATTTTATTGTTGGTTACGATCGAGATCCTCTTCAAGATAGGTTATTGGAAGAAAAAAAGACAATTACGCTTAGTGATGCTATTGAAATTGCAGCTTCAAAATCAGCTACCAAACCCACTGATAATACTTTTATCAAAAAAGAACCGGAGCTCCATTTTTACAAATCTAAAACGAACAGGCCCAAATCAAAGTCGCAAGAGGGTACACCGGCCGCACAGCAAGTCAACAAGTGCACAGTATGCGGGCGTAAGAAAATTTATTTTCGAACCGTTTTTGTATGATTTTCGAGGTGCAATCCATTGACCTGAAACTGTGATTATGTGCCACAGCATGATAGGCAAATAATGCCTCAGAATGAGCTAATTTTTTTTCACATGTACCATAGATATTATTTCTATAATAATTGGTCAAAACAGATGAAGATGCTGCTGCATTGATATGTTTTTCGTTTTTCACATGCAAGGTGTCGTGTTATATCCCTTCTACCCCCTGATGTAATTGAAAATGTGCTCTGACATTTCGTGCAGGTCACTTCATCTCCAAATTTTGTAGATTTGATAAATGGAACTCTTGCGACAATTTCTTTGTGAATTTACAGTTGCGTCTTGCAGGTGGCATGATTTCGTAAACAGTGAACTACAAAAATTCCATTTAAAAGATTACTACTACTGCTTTATGCTTAAACTCTTACATACCTTTTACTGTTTAAATTTTAAAAATAAAAGAAATTTTCTACTGCTTTCTTCACAAGGAATCTCGGAATCTCACAATAGAACATGTGTATTGTTTTGTTTAGAACACCACAAAACAAGGAAGATGTTAAATCACGCATGCCTTACTTTTCACAGTCGTGAGTCGACCGATATCCAATAAGTGCGGGAGGTGGACGGGTGTAGGGGGTGTAGGTCGCCGCGCGAGAACGTCAGAAGTTATACTGGACATGTTTTATACACCCTGCGTGGTAGTAAAATTCGTACCTGTGAAATTTTGAAATGCCGGACGTTTCGCTGGACACTCGTAATTTGCTGTACGTTTTGCTGGGTATTTATATGCGCTGGACAGCCTCTTAAAATTCCGTACAATACAGCGCAATGCTGTACGTATGGTCACCCTATATTTAGACATATACAAAACTAAAGTGTTTTCTTTATCGAAGCAAAGCAAAAGAAGTTCTCGGTTTCCTATTTTGTGTCTGTAATAGGGCTGTACTTAATGGCAACTCTTTTTCATACTACAAGTACATATAGAAATACTGATTATGAATGATTATAAGAGTATGTAGGTACCTTATGTTTCACATAAGTTTTTTTGTATAATGTTTAACTATTAATAACAATAAATGTTGTTTATTAACATTTGTTCTGTTTACGTTTGCTATACGAAGGAAAAGTAACAATCACAGAATGCATGTCCTGTGACTGTAAGTTAATATTTATTGGATGCCACTTGCATCGTTTGTTGTATACGTGCTATAGCGAGTATGGTAACTAAATGAAATTAGATGTACAGCATTTAGTGTTTTGCAATATGGTCACCCTATCTAAATCAAAAAATAAGAAATTAGTAAAATTGCTCTCAACGATACACGAAGGTCGATACGTAAATGAAGCAACTACAAAACCTGATATAGAAAATTCTACTGTCTGGTGTTGACCAACTGTGTTTGAATATGAAAATGAATTGTGCAAGAAAAACACGAACATGGCCGATGCGTATTTTTTATGATACAATTCTAGCAAAGGTAAACATAATTAGAGTGCGGATTTGTAGGAATAATGCTTTTTTTAAGATATTAATAGCAGTACAAAAAGACATTGAAATAAGGGCGAATCGTAATTAAAGGAATTTAACTAATTTTTATAATGCTTTTTTTGCTTTTTTTGGAACTTTTTGTTATTTTTTTAGAATAATGCTTATTTGGTGCATTTTTTGTCAGTCTCAAGAAAAAAATCATAATATCCTTATACTTTTCTTGTCTAGAGTATATTTATTTTTTCTTTCTTCAAAATACTTTCTATAAATTCTTTTTCTAGCAGCAATTGTCTACATTGTTTTTTTTTAACATTTTGTTTTTACGGTAAATTTCGTGACAATATTTTCAAGGATTTCTTAAAATATCATTATTTACTGTTATGTATTGAATACCATCTGGACGCTCACCGTTCCGGAGCCTGTCGGGGCCGTTACACATTGTCCCGGCAATTCTTTGTCCCTAGGATAAGCTGTGAAAAAGTTAGTTCTTGTAGGTTTTAAGATTTATTTGACAAATGCTTCAGTTTTACTGAGTTACTTAAAGTGTTGGTATCGTGCGTGTATGTGATATTGCTGGTAGATTGAAAAAGTTTCGTTTCATTTTATTATAACTTAATCTTTTATGTTGTCTTCTGTTTTTAATAAAATAAGACTGCGTTACAATGCCAAAAGTTAAAACGAGTGTAGAAGAGTGGATTAAAAATATACCAGAAATACGGTAGTAGACTATTTTGCAGAGTATGTGTTAAAATGGTAAGGAGTAGATTAGATTTTAAATATAATATTCTTTAATGCTCGTTTTAATAGATCCAGTGCGACAAAAAGTATAATGTAATACAACATACGAAGACCGCTATTCACAAGGAAAATGTACCAAGAGCAAAAAATGAAAATAAGCTGAAACAACAAACTATTTCAGAAGTAGTTGCCTCTGGATCTTCTACTCGATCTAAAGAAAGAACTTTTTATTTTGATTTATGCAGTACTCTGATATCGGCAAATATTCCTTTCAGAAAATTAGACAATTCTGCATTTCGAAAATTCTTAGAAACATATTGTAAGAGATCGATACCGTCCGAAAGCAGTCTACGAAAAAACTATTTAGATACAATTTATAAAACAGTCCTTCATAAAATTAAAAATATAATTGCAGGCCATTATATCTGGTTTGCTGTCGATGAAACCACCGATGAGTGCGGTACGTATGTGGCTGGTCTCATTATCGGTATATTACATGAAGCTACTCCAACCAGGCCATTTTAAATATATTTGAAAGAACTAGATAAAACCAACAGCAGCACCATAACAAGATTTATTAACGAGGGACTCGCAAACTTTTTTCTTCCTAATGCAGTCCCAACTGAAAAAATTCTGTTAATGGTGACGAATGCGGCTGCATATATGCTAAAAGCAGGTATTAATTTAAAAGTTTTGTATAGTAATCTCACACACTCGACTTGCGTAGCTCACGGATTAAACCGAGTAGTAGAAACTGCGAGGTCTGAATTTCCTCTAGTTAACGAGTTAATTAAAAATGGCCAAAAGTGTTTTTTAAAAGCGCCATTGAGGGTACAACGGTTTAAAGAAAAACTACCTAATATTCCGCTTCCACTACAACCAGTCATTACTAGATGGGGAACATGGTTGGATGCGGCTGTGTATTACGCAGTTAACTTCACCAGCTTTAAAGAAATTTTGTTAGAATTTTCGGAAGATGCATCCCAATCAGTTAAAGACTGCCAAAATATTTTAAAAAATCCGGAGCTACAACACAACCTTGCATTCATCAAAGAAGTAAATTACGAGTTCATCAGTGAAACTATCACCCAACTTGAAACACAAGGAAGTGAGCTAACAGAAGCAATTCAGATTGTAGAAGTTTAAAATAAAATTGGGAAAAGTACGTGGTGATGTAGCAAAAACAATATTTGCCAAATTTGAGAACGTGCTGGCTAGAAACGAAGGTTTAGCAAGATTAAAGACCATTGCAAGTATTTTATCAGGCGAAATAGTCAATAACTTCGATTTGGAACCGTCGTTACTTGCAAAATTTAAATATGCACCGATTACTAGTGTTGACATTGAAAGACTATTTTCTCTTTACAAAGACATTCTAACTGATAAAAGAAGAAATGTCCTTATGGAGAATTTAGAAAAGTGCATAATAATTAAGCATTTTAGAGTTCAAAGTTTCTAATAACAATTCATTTTTTGTTTTTTTATAATAAATACTTTGTATAATAAGACCTAAAACCTGGAAGTTTAATGTTTTTCCTGCATATTTTAAACTTATTTTTAATTTTTGTGCAATTTTTTAAGCTTTTTTCCTTGAATTCTTACGCTTTTTTAAGAACTTTTTTATTGTTTTTTTATGCTTAAAAATCTGCATTCTAAACGTAAAACATCAGATCTAGCAGAACGCTGTAATCATGCAATCTGAGGGGAACATCGTAGCGTTTGTTGCCTAAATTGTTTACAATTAAAATGTATTACGTGTACGTTATTACTTTTTTTAATATACAAATATACGTAGAAACTCATTGTATAATTGTTTCCTTCACAAATTAATATATAGTTTTGCAAATAAATGGAGAAAAAGAAATTGTAACTTTTACTCTAGGGTTAAAAGAACGACTTTAGCAAAGAAAGGAATGTTTAGAAAATGAATTCCCTTTAATCGTGAAGGATAAAAGAGAATCTGCTGTAAGTTTCCCTCGATTATTATGTTATGCAGCCAATCATACAGCGCATTGTATGACTGGTTGAGTGAGGCTATCAAATCAGAGAAAATTTTAAGAATCGTAAATTGAGTTAATTGTAAGTTGAAAAACAGTTGTAAATCTTTTTTTTTGATATGAGTTAACATTATTATTTAAAATACTTTAGTAAATCTAAGAATAAACAATGACGTTTTATAATATTTCGTAAAGTCATCAATCACATAGTTATCAAAACTGCAACTTAAAAACAATAAACAAAATGTAAAAACGAAGGGATCAATAAGGAAAATTAAGAAAGGTTTATTAACTACTTTTCTATTAAAATTCCCACTAATCTAATAAAAATAAAATTATTAGTTTTGTAAACAAGCTCGAATTATATTTTAATGAACACAAAATTTCACAATATCTAAACGTAAACAAGATGGAAAAAATAAAATAGTCAAAAAAAGCGCAATTTGTATCCACATGCCTTTACAATGTTTATGACCCAATTGACAACGTAGATGAATGGGTAAACAATTTCTTCAAAAATTGACGTGACAATTATTATTGACGCATGCATAATAAGCTAATTAATTATTTAACAAAAACAAACAGTGTTCCACATTTTCTATTGGTCATCCTTCCTGTTCTTTTTTCCTCTAAAGTTTACTGTCCCGAATACACATTTTTAAGAAGTGGGGAAATTCCTTACACGTGTAGAATCAAAAACAAAACAAGAAACAAAAAAAAATAAAAATTTATTCTGTAAACGCGCAAAAAGAATATTGTTGTGCATCTAAATCGTAAAGGTTGAAAACCTCAGAGCCGCGTTGTCCCCGACTCGAACGTTCAGCCTTTTTTGGTACAAAACAAAATATTTAGCTATTTTTAGAACAGGTATGGTAATGATGACCAAAATAAGCACTGAAGTTGTTACACTAATTTATCGAAATCAAAAATCTTAAGGCGGAGTAGGAGTTCCTTTTTTTTATCGATTTGCAATTAATGTTTGCGTTTTTATGGTACCACTTTTAGGGTTCCATTACTTTTTATTTATTGCATTAATGATACTACATCTCGTTTTAATGTACAAGCAATAAATTCTTAAAGTCAAAATTTAATTTTTACGATATTACGCGTATAAAAAACATATATTAAAATTTGTTTTTGAATTCTCTTCAAGCCTCATTAAAATTTCAAATATCAGTTTTAATTAACTTCGTTTTAAGAATTCATCGTTAATCTCTAAAACCGATTAAAATGCAAAGAGCGCAGTGCTAGAAATCAAACAAACACGGTTTTGGTTTCTAAATAATCATTTTAAAAAATTGTTAATTCATTTTACTCTTATCAACAATATAACTATGGTAATTTTAGCGAATTTCAGTGATTTGCATCGTTTATGCACCCTGCTCAAATACCGTAATTAGAAATTAATTTTCTGCTTCTTTTACGCATTTGTACCAAATTATATAGGTAAATAACTACTTAAAACCGGAACTGAAAGTAAGTCCAGCAACAAAAACCTCTAAATAAACTCAAAAAACCATACGGAACTGCACTCCTTTCGTTCTTTCTTTTTGATACACACAAACCGCATTTCAATCTTAGCTAAAAATAGAATTATCTTTCCGGATGTTATTAATATTTTAAACAAATTAATTTTAGAAAAAAAAATTAAAATTGTTAAATAATGTTTGCCTCAAGAAACTTGACTTTGTACTAGCGGCTTCTACCAAAAGTATTTGTATACTAACAGTGATTATTTTTAATGAGTATTTGAGATTCATTGTTTATATGAGGTATGATCATAAATTATCAAAGGTAATTTAAAAGTTTATTAATTAAGTAATCTATCCATTCATTTTTTGTTACAGGATGTTTCAGATAGATTACCAAACAATTAATTACAATTAGTTTTTTTAATTATAGATATTTTGACGTCAAATAAATAATTTGCTGTAACCTAAACTATCAAATAATATTCAATGGGATCAGATAAAAAACACTTTAGTCTTAATTTCTTAATATTCTTTTTTGTTAGTACCATTTTTACATACAATATTCAATTTCTCTTAATTTTTTTTAAAATCTAGGAATTATAAACATCAATATCTTTGATTTAGGCACACAGTTAGTACCTCTTGACTAATAATTGGGAATCGCTCACTGGAGAAGTGGAACTTTGAAAGCCTAGAAAATCAAAATAATCGTGATTTACTGTCCTTTGAAATATAAACAAAACTTCGTAAAACTAAGAAGATTTAGACTTAAACATGGTTGTTTTATTTTCGATTCTTTTGTAGACTTTATATTATAAGGGAAGCGTTTTTCTCATCCGTTAGCAACTGCTATTTCTGATTCTGATTCCATAAATAAGAATGTTTTGCTCTACTATTACTATTTGTTAATGTCAGCTATATGACTTACTACTTGACTAAGGCATGGTAGACGGCTTCAGTTTGTAAATGCAAACCTGCTGATGACAAGATGTGTATATAGACTAATTTTTCATGATGTTATTGCATCCTTGTCAAAAGCATTTCAAAATTTTGGTTACTCTGTTTTAGAAACACAATTTGAAGTAGATTAATCTTACGCCAAAAAAGTCTTGTACAGTGAAACCTTGCTTGAGACCAGAACTACTCTCTGTTCAAAATTTTAAATTTTTTTACTTAATTTGCTACAAGGTGTGTAAATAGATTAATGAGACTGGCAACGTGGTGTTCGATGTGGCAACAGTAGGGACTACTGGTTTAGAGAGAAGGTGGGTCAACACTGCTAGTACGAGTTTGAACTCCGTAGAGTCATTTGTTTCGTAAACTGTTTTGTTTTTCTATTGCGTTCTGAAAATGAGTGATATCAATTTCTAGCAATGTTGTGCTATTAGGTTTTGCTTTAGACTTGGTCGCAGTGCGACAGAAACTTTTGCAAAGCTTCGGCAGGCCTATGAAGACAATATTTTGTCAAGGGTCCAGATTGAAAATCAAACTAGCAGCAAAAGGCCTGCAACTGCAAGAACTGACAAAAATGTTGCAAAAATCCAGGATCTTGTGCGTTCTGATCGTTGCTTGACAGAATGATCGAGGAGCAGTTGAATTTGACTCACATCAAAGTTCATAAGGTTCTGACCAATGAATTGGGGATGGTTCCAAAAAACCTTTTGCAGGAATAAAAGAACACCAGAAGGAACACGTGCCATGACTTTCTGAAAATGAACCTCATTTTTTGGAACGCGTCATTACTGGTGACGAGTTTTGGGTCTTTCAGTATGACCCGGAAACAAAGGGCCAGAGCCAAGAATGGCACAGTTCAAGCTCACCAAAAGTGAAAAAGAGCAAGAATAAGCAAATCGAAGATCAAAACCGTTTTACCGAGACGTTCTTGAAAAGCTTCAAAAAAGGTCATGCGTGTGAGACTAAGCATCAAGAACAACTGGGTGCTGCATCACGACAATGCGCCTTGTCACACTGAATTTTTAATTAATGACTTTTTGGCAAGTTAAAAACATCTCTGTTGCTCCTCGGCCCCATTATTCCCCCGACTTAAATTATTTTGACTCTTTTCTCTTCCCAAGATTGAAAAATCACCTTAAAAAACGTCATTTTGGGAAACCAGAAGACATTAAGACTGCCGTAACCGTCCAGCTGAAAGATATTTTAGTATCCGAGTTCCAGCACTGCTATGAAGAGTGCAGAAATCGTCTCCATCGTTGTGTGACTTCTCAAGGCAATTATTTTGAAGGAAGCAATATGGAATTATAATTTTATTGGAATGAAGAAATTATAAAAAATCAGTTTTTTACACACCTCGTACGTATTGAGGTTCCAAGCACAGGACATAAACTTCAAAAATTGAAAATTTTGAACATGGAATTACTCTCAAGTGACAAAAGTGCTCGAGTTACTGCACTAGATACTGTTGCTTTTATATAAAAGATGTTGTATGTCAAAAAGTCATTATTATTAAAAATCTTTTCTTTATACGACCCCTTCAGATGTCCCAATCTATAATGATTATATGAACATCATCGCCATCTACACTCATACTCATTTGAAGTTATTTAGGAAACCTTTTAAAAGATCTACGCTTGGTATGTTATGGTATTCTCTGTGTTGTCAGTACGGAGTCGCATCGTTAATGATACTACTAGTGGCTATTGTAGTGTTGCTAGATAACCTAGAAGAGACTAACAGTGATTGCAAACAGTGTTATGCCCTCCACCTGAATGGGTCTTTTGCTACTCTTAGATTTGAGATAAGCAGCATTGAAGTAACCGTGCCTCTTCGACATTATTGAGATGCAATGATGAAGAACTTAGGTAAACGATATCTCATGATGCTTTCTGCTCATTATGAGCAGCATGTAATGTAGAAGGAGGATGCTATTAGTCCATTGTCTAAAAATTCCGAAGTGTATTAATTTGCGATGCGCTTACTGTCTTCTGCTTGTCAACTAACTAGTTTCTTTGGCTCAATACATCTAGGTATCTGTAACATCTCAAAATCAAATGAGATGTGAGGAACTGGAGAAGTGCTTGCTATGCTAGGCTATATTTATAAATGCACAAACAATAGCAAAAGCTTTTGACTGAAATACTGACGTTTATTTACCAATGGAGAATGAAAGTATTAGTTTTGGCCACCCTGGCGTCTTCTTCAAGACAAGATACAGTACGTCCTGAGCCAGGCAAGACAAAAGACCAAAATTAAATTTATAAAAAATCAAGATCTTCTGGCAAGCAGTAAATTAATTAAATTGTCTTAAGTGCCAAACTACTCAACTCGAGGGCCATAGCAAATATATCTAAAGCTATTTTGGTTTAAAAAGTTTTAATAAAAACTTATCCTAAGTGACGCGTTTTGAAGTGATGAATAAAATAAAACTCCAAGTGATTGTGGTCCATTATTACTTAACAAATGAACGGTTCAACGTTTAGCTTAGTATTTCCGGATCAGTCTTTATTTGAATGGTGGCTTCTATTACTCTAGCAATTAGTTGCTCTCTGGTTTATCTTAGCATAATACACTCGCGTCGTTAAGTAACCCCAGAAAAAGTAATCAGCCGATTACATAAACCAGGAAACCGAACCCCGTCGACCTAACCCATCGATCTAAAAACTCATTATTTGGATTAAAATTAATTTCGCTTGGAATTTTAATTTATTCCTAACTCCAGAAAGCGTCACTTTAAAATACACGTTTATTAGAACTTTTCGGGCCAAAATGACCTTACGAATACGTATTTCCGCTATGGCCCTCGAGTTACGAAACATTGTGTATAATAAACTTAAAGCTACCTTGTATTTTGTCTCAGTTTCATTTAAATATTCGTAGCTGTTACAAAATATATAAAACCTAGAAGCCTCTCTCAGCTCTTATTGCCACTTTTAGCTTACTGAGCTTGTATGGGATGAATTCTTTGGAGCAGCAAGCTTAACAGCACGTGAATTGTCCAAGTCCGTCTCCCATACCTTATGTAAGACACATGAACTTCTTAATTTTAAACTTGTTGCAGTATGCTGGGTAGGAGATTTCTGTCGTCTTAAATAAAACGTTCCTTTACGTACGTACTAGATGAAGCAGGAAAATTTCAATCAAGTTTGCTCTCGAAGAGCTGTTAGCAATGAATGTTCTGTATGGTGCCTCCGAAGTTTTATTTCCCATTTGGACACTGACTTTTTGAATCTTCTTAATAGTAAAACTTTTTAAGTATTATCAAATTAAATTATTACGCATATAGGAAAATCAGATTTCGCATGAAAATCAAACCCATATATTTTAGGTTCTCTGGACCAAATGATTCGCCAATTAAGCTAGCAGACTTTTTCTCCAACAACAGCTTAAGTTTCTGCATGTATTATTGTTATTAAGTTATATGGTATTGTGACAAACATCGTGTTAAGGATTCAAGTTAAATACTAAGTACATTTGTACTTTGTTCTGTAATTTTTAAAAATTAAATTGTTTGTTCTTTTAATGACAAATAAATTACCAGCTTCTTAGTGTGACGTTAACTTAATGATGCAATGCGTCGTCGTTATCTAGTTATCGTCCTTTATTCGGCGGTTTCAAAAGAACCGGAAGCCGTTCTAGGAAATATTCCTTTTCAGTCTGTATTGCAGATCTTGGTGTCGTAGATACAAGTGTGGTCTCGAGAACAGGTTGTGACTTTTATGGTGTTAATTTTAAATGTGTCTGCTTGTTAATGATGGAGCGGCAACTTGTGGGTTGAAAGTGGTGATATTTTATGTAAATTATTATATAGAAACTCTAATTCTGCACGATACTACAAGCCAATGGAAAAGTTTCAGTGATGTAGGTCAGATCTTAATCTTACAGGTTCTAATTGGCTGGTGTAATTGCAATTAGAGATTGATGTAACTGTTCTAATTCTCCTACGAAACTTCACCACCAGACATGCGCATTGCAAGGGACTTGGACGCCCCGAAAACGTACTAATCCCGAGCTCGTAGCTTTGGTGACCGGAATTACTCGGAGAGCAGGCAAACCATCGCAGTAGTTCTGTTCCTCCTAAAGCATAAATGTCCGTCGGGGAACACAAGAGAAAAGAGATACTACAGCCGAGTAGCTACGCTTTATAATGCAGGATAAACCTAAAACGCACGGGGAAAGGATGGCAGAACAATTTAGAAGGAACAAAGATGGAATACGGAAGGATCCCACAACCGACGATTTCACACTTTTACGTTCCACATACTAGTGCGAAAACTCTCTGATTCTAAGATAAGTTCAAATTTATTCTGGTTGCTTTAAAATAAAGCTGAACTAGAAAAGTCTTCAGATTTTTGTTTAAACTGATTGAAACTTACCTCAACAAAACGATCAGATAATTTGTTTATTATTGCAATATAAACGTTTCATCTGTGGAAAGTAGCTGCCGAGCGGCTGTCCCGTAGTTCTATAAAAACAACAATTTCTTGGAAAAATTACACTGATACCGTTCTTAAACCATTTATTTTAGTCATCTAAAGTGAATGAACGCAAGGTAAGTATACCAGGCCGGTGTTTCACCGACACGACCGGTAATTTGATGACGAGACCGGTTGCCGGTTGAGGTTATGAAAAACCCGGTAAATTGCTGTAGAGATCCATGTCTGTTTTCCTGAGTGATCCTTGTGTTCGGAGGTTTTGTTTGGAAATGGAGAACTGAGGGGAAATCCCTACGTTTGGTTTAAAGTCTGAAGGGAGCTGAAGGTGGTAACCTTAAGGCGAGACGGGGCTTTCCCATCAATAGCCTTAGATGCATATCGATGCAAGTTCTCGGCTTGTGCTTTGTGCTTAGTGGTATCGAAAATAACTATAGTGTAACTTATTTAAACTAATCCCAAAATTAGCAAACTCAAAGAATGAAAGAAATACAAAACAATTGTCTGAAAGTAAGATGGTCAATACTTACATAATTCTCATGTATTTTGGCAAAAACATTTGGAATTATATTACTTGGGCTTTAATCAGTGTCCATTAATAAAAGGTCTTTTAGAAATCAATAGCTTCCTCTGGCGCATTCTGTGTTAAGTTTGTTATTTCATTTTTTTCTAAGATTTGGGACTAGAAGATCTTCGCTTTACAAAATGCACTTACCAACTGTCATAATCATTATTTGATTTATTTGATATCAGACCTAAACAATCAAATGGCTTTATTGCAAGTTGTTATGGTGACTTTTATCAAGATTTTCTGATTGTAGTAAATTTCATTCATGTATTTATTTGTAAAACTTAGTATTTTGAATGATAGAAATATTGATTGTTAGTTACATCGCTTTTTAAGAAAGGTATGAAACGAGCATCACAATGCCTATTCCAAAAGTTGTCCATACGCTATTTAACACGAGTAACCAAAATATAAATTGAAATTAATTTATTCTTGAAAATAACAGAAAAGTACAAAATTGGCTTGTTATAGTTATCTCCATGAATTATTTTAGTGACCTGCGTGTTTTGATGCGCAATGCCAGTGGTCTACAAGTAGATTGTTAGCCTCCTACGCTTGGAAGACTAACACCAGGATCAAATATGTGTATGTTTATTGCTTTGCATATTATTAAATGGGAGACCATATGACTTTATCAATTAAGTATCTGCGTTGTGTAGATGTTTGAAATATAAAGAAATAAAAATCTCAATCACTGTTTTAGAATAAACTATGTAAGTAGGTTGTTATTTCTACACACTTACGTATTAAAAAAATTAGATTTTGTATGGGGCTCGAACCATCATTGATCTTCGGACCAATGCTCTTCCAATTGAGCTAGCTTTACTTTCTCAAGCAGAAGTTAATATTTCTATATGAAATATTTATAAACTGTAAGGTGTCGTCTGTTTAACATAACAGAGAAAAAAACTCAAGAAATTTACTTATGATACGTACTATTGTACATTGCGTAAGTATTAACAAAGACAAAACTGTGCATTTTCTAGCAATTTTCAAACCTTGAATATGTTTCAACATTAAGACTCTCTCAGAAGATAATTTTTTCAAAGATATTATGGAAAGTTCATAAAATGCAATGCTTGGCCAACAATGAAGTCTAGGAAATAAAACAACAAGAAGTTTTTATAAAATGTTTCTAATATTTATTTATATTTATGGTTTGTTAAAATAGGCGTTGCTTGATTTCCGACATGTCCTTTGCAGTTTGGTTTAACTGTTTTTTATATAAAAATAATCTGGGAAAAAACAGGCTACTTATTTACGTCTTTAATATATTTTAGGTTAACAAGACATACAGCCCGATTGTGTGGTTGTTATCAAATCAATTTAATAAATTAACTGCACACCTACCGCGTGTTGCGCATACATTAATATAAAACAATGTTTGTCTAACAATAAACAAATTCTAACCTCCAGATATCAATCTAACTACTTGAAATGCATAATAAACCCAGCCACTACTTAGTCATCTTTTCCTTGTTTTGTCTAATAATTGGAAACTAAGTTAATCACTTTATTTAGAAATTACGACATTCCATTCATTACATGGACCTGGTCAGAAGTACTTTTTTTTTTAAGAAAAAAAAATAGCTTACGAAGCATATTACGAATGTACTCGGTCCCTCCTGATATTGTATGTAAATCACATCCAAGAAACATTGGCATCAGCAGCGACCACGCATTGCATTTTATTTAAATTCGGCAACAGCCCGTAATTTGCATTATTATATGGAGTGGTACGAATTGATGAGAAGAATCATAAAAAGGACCTTGACCCGGTCACCTTCTGATACTCTGCTTTATATACCTACCTATATGTTTGCTTTACCTGCTCTACTTAATTTTACGATCTTTAGGAAGAAATTCATTTCACCAAATATTTCTTGAGAATTTGATTATGGTGAAATCAAGGTCGACGCTTTAAGTTTTTTATTTTTTGCTTTTTTTAACTAACGAAGTTGAATTGGCGCCACGAATTTATGTCCAACAAATAATAAATTACTAAAGGTAGATATTAAATTTATTCGAATATGAGAACGAACACTGTAACTAATAGTAGTGGAAGTAGTTTGCAAATTTACATTTCTGTTTGACATCGTTAATAAGTGAAACACGCACGATGTAGAGCTAAACTAGGTAGCATCTGCATAATCAAATACGCTTCTGTATTAGTACTATTCTTCAAGATGTCCAAAAATAGATGTGTTAGATAGATTTTGTTGTTTTTGTTCCACTAAATGTGATCGATTTCATTTTGGCACAGTGTTCAACCTAATTGCCTTAAATAAATGCCTCGATTTTCTTTATTTACTTTTTCTATTTATTTTAAGCGATGTTTGGAATTTCATTTATTATGTTTCATTAGCTTTTGGGTCTGTTTCTTATTTTTGTTAGCATTGGATGTTATTATACAGATTTATTACGGTTATTCATTTTGCAATGTCTCAGAAAGTTCTAACAAAACACAAATATTGATTTCGGGGTTGCTGATTTCTAAGGTCATTTCACTATGTATAGCGTATTTGCAAAATTGCAAGCTTTTTCGCTTTTCTGTTGATTAATACCATCTTACAGTCTTAAATGTTACCAATTTATAAAATGAGAAGTTTTCAAAGAACGTTCTTAAAAAAGTAATGAGATCTTGTTTAGAGTTAAAAGAGTAAGGTTTTAAAAGGACCTCAGCAATATAATTTAGGAAGAAGAAGAATTAAAAAACTGATGGAAAGAGAATGTTAAGACTTCTATTTACTTGATTTTTATTTATGAAAGAAAAATAAAAGTAATTGACAAGCTCGACATGTCAACCTAAGTTTATTTTGATTTATCCTGTGAGGAGCTAGACAGATCCTTCTGTCTTCATGGCCGTCAAATTTTGCTTAGCTTAGGATATTGACTATTGCTAATCCTATAAATGTAAAATTTTAATGTTTAATGTTCATATTTCTACATATATTTCTTGTATCAAATACCTGACGAAATTTCTTAACCTGATAAGTCTCCATTGGTCTATTTGCGTCGCGTAGAGGTTCAATTTCGATATCTCTTGGTTTGTAATTATTCTTTTAAGCAACTGAGCTTAGCGACTGTAGCTGAAATAAGTGTGTCTTTTGATTCAACTATTAAATTTTAACCATGTACTAACTATACTGTTTGGCTTAAAATAAAGCGAATAGTTTCTATAAATTTATATCTGATCTTGATTTCTTTTCTATAAGTAGTTGCAGCTCTTCAAAGATGACAACGGCCACAACAGCCCAACATAACCAGTGCTCTAGAGGTACTCATCTGAGGGGTAATGTTTGCTATATCTGTAGTACTGCTAACTTTGCATCCAATACCTTCATGATTCTTGATAACTGTTTATAAAGTTAAATTGCACGATTTTCTATTATTGCTTCTTTTATCGTGATTTTGCTCTTAGAATCTTCCAAATAGAATGGTTGGTTAGTTTCAAAATTTAGTGCATCTTAAGGCAACTTCAGATTTTTACGCCCCTGCACCATCCATAGACCACTTAAAGTAAAGCTAGATAACTGTTAGCAAGAGAAACTTCATTGATTTGAATAACTTAACCTACTCATCAAACTCAACCGTTTTGTAAAAATAAGGTTAAAGCTCTGGGTAATTTGAGAAGTATGAGCAGTTCGAACAACTTGATGGGTCTAAACTGTTTAAAAACCTAGACATTTGGAAATATGCTCTCGAAAGTTCAAACTTAACCCCGCCTAGAACCATACCTGGGTAGACATCGTCGTATGAATTTTGAGAGAACATACACTGCTAAAAAACATTTCCAATAACCATCGAACTAGTAGGAGATCGGTACAAGGCAAAACAAAACCAGACTTTATATCTTAGTCTTATCCAAGTCTTAATTTAGAATCTATACATTCCCATTTCAGTATATCTCAACCAAATTTCGTGTGGATTTTACCGATGCGGAGACGAAGACAAATAATTTTGATTCTTAAGTGCTTAAAGGAAACTTTAAAACACAAATCATTGAGAAATTACTTCTCTAGACGAAGAGAACTCATCGTTTTATACAACTTCTTACTTCAGAAGTAAATGGAAAGAAAAGATGATCTTGCGTAAGCTCAAACACGAGAAGGTTTGGTCGATCTACAGAGCCAGTACGATAGAATAACAGTAAAGGTCTCAATCCACATTATCAATTTTTTATTCAAGGGCAAAATCAGCTTCACTTTTTGTACATCTTGTATTCGTCTGTAGGTTTATGTAGATACTCAAATGTCTTAGCATCCTAGATGTAAATAAGTCTGTAAAATGAACTACAATTATCTTCAGTGTAGGTATTCCTTGTTAACACATATTTGGGTATTTCCTAAACATTTCAATGAATTTATGAGTTTTGTTTTCTTTGTATTGCATGTTAAGTGACGATCTATCGTTTTTGTGCATTTGAGGTATCGGAAAATCTTGAACACTAAAATGACCATAAGGTTTTTCCCTGAAATGAATAAATAGAAAGAATGTTGTCATCCTACGTTAAAAGTATTTTTATCTCTTATGGTACGATATATGACGATAAAAACAAAAACTTATCAGTACTAGATGAGGTAACTAGAAAACTGTTAAGATTTCCATAGAGTGCAGCAATTTTAGACCAAAATACCCCGTTGTATCAGATTCGATCATAAAAATGAATAAAACAATACATTGACATTTGAAAATATTTATTGAACGTCCGTTTTACAAATCCATGCATTTCAGAAGCACCAAAATCCTAAAAATATATACTGTATGACATTTCCTTCCTACAGAAACTTCATTACAAATCTTACTGGTTCGTTTTTTTGATATTGCACTTTCGACGACTTACAGTTATTATCAAATTCCTCATTCTAACTACATTTACGTCCTCTAACTTAAACTAAGTAATTTTTTCCATTTCAGATATGTGACCTACTGTTTTATATTGTCAGTTTTAGCTACACTTTCTACTGTATTATTTAATTATTCTTCCTTAAAATTCTCTACTATTAGCGGTCTATTAGTTATCCTAATAATTTGATCAATGTGTCTTTTGTAAACAATGTCTAGTTCAGATAATTTACATTCATAAACTTGATTACTCGATTTTCATTCAATGCTAACTTTAATCCATTTCTTTGTTCCTGAAATTCTATAATCTCGAACATACACATCCTATAGGAAATTTTTTTGTTGCTGGATTGCAAACTTATTTCCTTTCCAACCCCTAGCCTAAATTTCTCAAAACTTATTCTTAGATTTTTTGCAAACATTCGGAATGCTGGTGAAACTCCTATTGTGTTGTGAATTGAGTTTCTATACCAAAATATATATCTTGATCATAAAGTTTCTAAAGGCACATTCCTGTGATTAGAATCGCTTAAAGCTTGGTTTAAACCTGTTTTGAAGGATTTTACTGTATTTTCAGCTGCTCCATTGCTATTCGGATGATGAGGTGGAGCAAATAACTGCTTAATACCATTGTTGTCACGAAATGTTTTCATTTCTTTGGAAGTAAATCGACTGCCATTGTTAGTGACCATTCTCTTTGGAATTCCAAACCACCAAAAGTTTCCCGCAGTTTTTCTATTGTAAGTTTTGTGTGGTCCTGCGAAATCTAAATGAATTCTTTCAAAAACCTCATCAGCCGTTGGCCATGGTTTTATAATCTTATGTGGTTCAAGACGGGGTTTCAAACAACCATCGCAAGACAAAATCATAGTTTCTATATTTTTATCCAGATCGTGCAGTGCTTTCTGTTTTTGTTATTCCTAAATGTGTCGAATGTAATTTTTTCAGAACATTAGTCTGTAATGCTTCTGAAACAACAATCCTGCGTCCCCACAAAATAATGTTTGATACTAATGTTAAGTTTTGTTTTCTATCAAAATAGAGCCTTTCGAAAGCATCTTTGTCAGGTCAATAATTTGACCAACCATTCAAGATATACTCATAGACTCTATTTAAAATGTTATCAGCTTGAGTTGCTTGTCTTAATGTATTAATGTTTACTGGTAAATCAGCTGCAATGCAATTTAAATGAGTAGCTGAGTCATCGAAATCATTTAAAAAACATACGGTTAAAGGTAACCTCGATAAGGCATCAACATTAGAATTTTGAAAATCTTTTACATATTTAATTTTATAATTCATAGTTAGCATAGATCTGTTCTTACCAAAAATTGTAGTTAAAGGTTTATGGTCCGTAAGTAATGTGAACTTATGTCCTAGCAAATATTGTAAAAATTTTTTGATTCCGAAATAAATTGCCAGCGCTTCTTTGTCTAGCACCGAATATCCTTTTTTTCCTTTTGATAAAATTTGTGAAGCGAATGCTATTGGTTTTTCTTCTCCATTTGTACCGAAATGGGTAAGTACAGCTCCTATACCAAACTGGGAAGCATCTCATGCAAACGTAAAGGTAATTTTGGATGAAAGTGTATTAGTACTTTATTAGAACTAATTGCAATTTTAGCTTTATTGAATGCTTTTTCACATCTTTTGTTCCATAAAAAATTCTTCTTTTTTTGAGTAAGTTATATAAGGGTTTTAAAATATACGCTAAATTTTTAATAAAGCCACCGTAGTAGTTGGCCATTCCTATGAATGCTTTTAACTGACTTGACATTTTCTGGTCTACTAACTTCGCTTATAGCTTTTATCTTAGTGCTATCTTTGTGCAATTCTTCTTTGTCTATTGCATAACCTAAATAATTAATTTTTTTTTGATAAACTCACACTTTTCTAATTTTAGCCTAATTCCTGCACAGCTTCTAAATTATTTAAATGATCTTCTCTACTACTACCTGTTACAATGATGTGGTCAATGAAACAACAGACTCTCTTTAAACCTACGCATAAATTATCCATTTCCTTTTGAAATATTGCACCTGCCGTTTTAATAACAAATGATAATCGCTCTACTAAATACACCCCTTTATGTGTGCTCCATGCTAGAAGTGATTTCGCTTCTTTATCTAACATCAATTGATTGTAGGCTTGGCTTAAATCTAACTTTGTAAATTCAACTCCTTCTCGTAAGGCAACAGACATTTTATCTACTAATGGAATAGAATAATTAAAATCTTCTAAGTATTTGTTTATTATTATTTTATAGATTGAACCATCCTTCTTTATTACTGGTACCAAGAGTGTTGCCCAATTGTTGATATCAGTTTTTGTAATGAGTAATGACTCCTATCCTTACACATTTCTCACATCTGAATTTCTATATGCACCTAGATTCAAGCCTCTCTACAGCGTCTGATTGATATTCTACTATCCATAACTCTCTATTTACATGATTTTGATACAAATATTCAAGGAATAACATTGATTTGCGCAGTACTCATACTCCACAAATTACAGTTTGAGAAACTCTACTGCAAAAACCCTATGACAACACTGTGCTTCAAATATTACATATAGACTAAAATTTTCATTTTATCTGCAAAATAATTGCAGTTTAAAAGTTCAGCAATGGAGACATGAAAACCTATAGTAAAAACGGCTTGAGCGTTGCATACGGGTGCAGTCAGTTTTAATTATAGAATTAGGTCAATGCCCAAAAATGTCGCTACTAGGCGGCTAAAATGTTTTTGCTTAACGACAATTTCACGTAAAACTTCACAGTCGAAAATAGAGCTTTATTTATATTTTACATAATTTACACGAACATTAGCTTTTTAGAAACTTTCTAAGTTTCATAGATCAATTCCAGCACATTCTTTACTAATGACCACCGTGATCACCAGATTTAATTTTTTTGAACAAGAAGTAGACTTCAAAACAACGTTCTTAACTTTTCTAAACTTGTTATTTAAGGTAGATGTATCTTAAAGTTTTGAAATTTCTTCACTAAGAAACTAGAAATGTTTGTTCAGGAATACTCACTTACAAAAATACTAATCTAAAGTCATTTTTAATTTTTGCAATTAAATCTTTTATGCTTTTTCCTACATGTTTAAGCCATAAAATAATAAAGATGATATTAAAATAGTGTTGAATTCTAACATAAATTAAGTCTTAAAATATACAGTGATAAACAAAATTAACATAAAAATAACTTCTTATTTGCATAACTTTTTGGGCAATTTCGATCTTTAAAATTTTACTTGATTTTGCTGTATGGCCAAAAACCATAGCAATATTTATGTAACTATAGTATTTTCTATATAAAAATCACACAGTGAAGTGGATCTTTTACAGATTGCACCCCGCACAAAAGCGCCTGACCATGTAGGGACCATTCCAAGATGATAAATAATAATAAATTTTTATACAATGCACTTATTCTGAAGTGAAACTTTACTACATAATATATTGAATGACTTACAAACAAGCAGTAAAGCGGTAAAAATCAATATTTCCTTATTTAAAGTCAGGTATGAAGAATTCAAATAATAGTGAATAATATCCCGTTATTTTAAAGTTTGCCTGATTCACCTGTCAATGTGAAAGGGGTTTCAAACGAAACTTATGACTTCCTTCTTAGACGTTTTTAGGAAAATTTTGTGTTTACTTTACAAATGAGAAAGAGAGGGACATGGTCTTTTCTAAAAATGTAATAAAAGTATTTAGCCCGTCTGCATCTAAACAATAAATTCTTCAAAGAACACCACTGATTTTGGTTCCCTGCCTTCATTCGGTTCGAGTAAATTCATTTCACAGTGTTTCGCAGTTATTGTGCAAATTTGTCTGGTTTAGTTTCATTAATAAATAAGTTAAATTAGTAATATGTAGTATTTGTACTGATTCTTGTATTTTTAAGGATAACAATTTACTGTAAGCGAAATATCTAACAGAATAAAGTAAAAATCGTTTAGTACTTTATCAACTACACAAAAGTACCGTAGATTAGGGCAGTACAAAAATATTATGAAAGCGAAACATAAATTACAATTATTCAATAATTAAAATGACAACCATAATAAAATCTTTGACAAAATTGAAAACAATACTACTATGAAAGAAACAATAATAATAGCAATACAAGTAGTTTTAGCGATTCTAAAATTTTAAATTCTGATATTACGATTAATCAATCAATCAAAGATCAGAGGTAGAGCAAATGCTGCCAATAGATGCAAAAGAAAGTTTTGGAAAATTAGAAAATTAAATAAAGAACATGCGGATTTGTTTGTTACACATAATTATTTTTGTTCATTCGTTTTCTTTTTTTTTCTAGAAACGCTTTTTATGTAAGATAAAAGCAAGATCTCCAGAATTTAAAAAAATGTTCTGATCAACGAATTTGCTGTTATTCGTGGTTATTCTTGATTGCGTCAACGTGGGAATCTCCAAATGGCTTAAACAAAAACAATTGTTTTGTATTTTTTCTTTTTTAAAAAAATTTAATAAAAGGTTTATTCCAAGTATTACTTTTAATGCATTTTTCTTCAAAAATAAAGTATTGTGTAATATCATTCAAATTAGTTATGTTACTAGGCTATTCGTTTTGCAATGTATGTCCTTGATCTTTTCTTAAGTTTAATTCCAAATTTTTACTATTGTTTAAAACCAGAATGGCAGTATTCCTAAACTACAGGTCTATTTGATAACAAATTTGAATGATTCAAGAGATTTTGAAATTTCTGCACCACCTAGATTAAGGCCTACTCTTTCCACCTCCTTATAAATTTATCGGTCAGATAACTTGAGACTTTTCTTACTTGGGCAAGGTCAATATGTTGTATTAACTTTTGACTAATTTATTTTGGTCTTTCTGCAGTCTCTATAGACTAGAATAAATTGGTCGGAAGCTTGGAAAAATGTTATGGGTTACGTGGACGATAAATTTCCAAGGAAGTAGAAAGACCAGACTTTAATTAATTAATGGGGCATACTCTTTGTTACGTGTTAACAATGTTACAATATAGACGTAACGACTATGTAATTTAGCATATTACATAGTCTTTTAAAATTAAACGAAACAGGTACATCGAAACGTAGACATTAGAGCGATGTATTCACGTAAAATTATGACGATGTACTAACAAGTATATACTTAGTCTGAAGCACGATGGATGTAGTCGGCATGTAACAATCGGTACGTAATCGCGAGGTACTTCAACTCGTACTGTGTTTCTGACATTACGCGTTATATATAACGCACATGTGCGCAGTGTGCTATGTAACATTAAACACAGATAAACCCGCACTGATATCGCTACGATATAATTGTGTTTGCTGGGTATTGAATGATTTAAATAAAAGTACTTTCTTAAGTGTTTTGTTTTTTTATTTAATTTTTTAACCGGTTTCTTTCAAATGAACATCTTCAGAAGAAAAATTGTCATTTAATATTATTACTTCTACAGAAACCAAGAAAATGAATTTTTATATTCTTGATTCTATTTCTGTTACTGTTGTTTCGGGTTTCAGCTTTTCTGTATCCCAATTCTTTGTATTGTTGTATCTGCTTAATTTCTTGAACTTGAAGTTGCATGTCATTATTACTAGTATATAGTCTCTGTCGACGTCTGCACCTAGGTAGCTTCTGCAATTCTTCACTTGATTTCTTGTCTTGTCTAACTAATACATAGTCTATCTGGAATCTTCTTATGTCTCTCAGGGTTAACTAGTGTACCTTCTTCGAGGAAGGTGTTGAAATAGTGTGTTGATTATACAAAGGTCCAACTTCATGCAAAAATCTATTAAACTGCTTTTTCTCCTACAATTGCATTCCAATTTCCTAATATGATCAAATTTTTCTTTCCTCTAGCTTATTTGGTTATATGTTCTTTGCATTTCTTAATCTTCATGGTCTGTGATAGGCATATGAACACATACTAATATTGCGTCTTTCGGGAAGAGCGAGTTTATTCTCATCCTTATAATTCTTTCATTATACAAAATATATCCTTTTACCTTCTGTTTTATTTCTATTTACTGCTGCTGTATTTAGCAGTCTATAATCTCCGCTTTCTTCATTGGGCTATCTCATTTCGCAGACACCGATAATGTCTAATCTGTTTTCGTTCTACATCTTCTGGAATTTTCCAGAAGTTTTCCATCTTTATCCGTGTCTTGATTTCTTCTACACTAAAGCTCGTAGATTTATTGATCAATTATATAATCGTACAATGTTATGCTTGTGAGTCTTAGGAGTAACCAGATACGATCGTGAATGCTTTTATAATCCCAATCCAAACTTTTTTATAATAAATTTACGCCAAAGAAGCAAAATATGGATACAAATTATACAGAACCATAAAGCTGGATATTTTGAGATGTAGTTTCAATGCAAATGAAAATGCAACAACCCTAAGAAATAGTTAAACTTGAATCTCTTCTTTTACAAATCCGAATGACAAGAATAGATATGAGCAACTTCAACAAAGAACTGTAAAATGTTTTGTAATTTGTAAATCAAAAGAATCTTTTACAGTTGCGACAAAAAAGATTAGCTTTTGGCTGTTCTATATTTATAGAGGATACTGGTACTTCATGGGTTAATATTTCTTTTCTCTGATTTATGTTTTAAAATGCAATTTCTCGTGTATATTTTAATGTTGAATGCACCCATTAATATTCTAAGTTGACATTTTTTGTTATTACTCTTAGCAATAATCCCATGGGAGAATGTCATAGTACAAATGCAGATCTTATTTATGAATTGTATCTTAAGGTAGAAATCTGTCAAGACTTTCTTGCAATAAAATCTTCAACCAGTTTCGAAACTGTTGACGCTGATTTAGACGGATCATTAGAAAGCTATTCTGGTTTCAGCTAACTATATCAATGTACGTATGTCGTTTATTCTCTTTCTAAAGACCTGTATAGTTCTTCAAATTTAACTACAGCATATTTGTTATTTGTACCATGCCGTTAAAAACCGATCCACTGTTAATGTTTACTTTTATACACCGTCAATTTGTTAATATTAAACTTGATTGTTTTTAATGGGCTTATTATTATGTGATTACATTGATCAATATTTCTTTGCAGTTAATACGGATTCTTGCTGTATTCGAACAAAATTTAGAACACAAAGGCATACTGTCAGATTATTTTAATAACGTCCCGACACAAACTTGAGTTATTAACTTGCATTGTTCTTTCCGTGCATTAATCAATATTAAATTTAATTAATGTATTAGTCAATCATGTACTTTTCTCTTATCTATTATGCATTTGAACAACTAAGTTTTTGTTCAAATCATTAAGTGTTTTAGATGACTTAAAGTAGGTTCTTGGCTGTCCCAGCAATGTGAGCCTATCCTTAAGCATGTACAAAAGGTTTGTGTCTGCTAGTAAAGCCTTCTTATTAGAAGAGCTCCCGTGAACATCAAACCTGCCAGGAAGTTTGGGACCATAATGTGTAATGTTCACTTTTTGCGCTCGTTACATGTTTTGTAAATTAACCTTTCTTCTTGCATGATCTGGTAATTTTTGGTCGTATTTTCTCTTGTTGGAGAGAATTTTGTTTGTAGTTGTGGTAAGGTCGCATGGATAGCAGGGTTATCTTCTAACTAGTAGTTTCTTTATTATTGATATCAGTTAGTGGATTGATGAAATTCTTAATTTTTATTTAGCAAGCAAGACACGGGGTATATCTGTCTTCAATTTTATTTTACTTTCTTATTGTATAGAAATGAACTCGTACAGCTGTCCTTTGTATTTCTGATAATTTATTTTCAATTTAGATTAGGTTAGCATACTGACAAGGGTTTCTGGTCATCTTATCTATGATTTATTAGTTGCAGTTTAAGATCTTTTTATTATTGTTTCAAATATTTTTCTTTTGCATCTGTACGTGTAAAATTTTCAATTATGAACTTGTTGGTTTCTTTTCATAATTTGAATAGGAAATTTAATTACTCATTTCGTTTAGGAACTTGAAACTTCTTTTTATTATTGCTGCCTGGTTTAATTGATTAGTTTTTAACTGAAAAATCTTTCTTTTTATTTCTCCAATAAAAATTCTTTATTGGGATAATTTTGTGTGATTTGCCAAACCAAACTGTTGTGATTGATTAGTGGAGTCGCGGTAAGTCTGGTTTGTCAGAAAGTTAGTAAAGCGGTTGTCAACAGGGAAAGAGTTAGGTGGTGTTTCTTAGAAATAGGGTGAATTATTTTTTTGAAGTGGGAAGCCTCAGTAGTGTGAGGGTGAGTTGTTTCTTCCTTGATCCATAATGTGAGTTATTTATATTAAGCTTCTAAGTTGAAATCGGATCTAATTCAACTTTGAGTTTTAACCTTACATGTCACTCCACGCTTCAACCACAAAATATTACTACTAGCTTCAATTCAGTTTCAACTCTTCTTCATTTCATCGTACTTGATCAAAAACCTATACGGTTCCCTAAAATTATTAAAAAGGACGTCTCGTCTTCGAACTGGCAGACAGAGAGGAAAAGATGAACATCGTTTAGATCTTCGTCTCGCCGCCATCTTATAATAATGATGTTATAAAATTAGCATTTAAAATAAATTTTGTTATTATTGGTTTTTGTATATAATCAACTAGAATTAACATCTCTTCGCACTAAAACAGCTGAAGAAGTAGCATATTACTTAGTTGATATTTTTACGCTCTTTGGTGCCCCTTGCATTCTGCATTCCGATAATGGGCGCGAATTTGTCAACAAAACAATTATTGAGTTATCCGATCTTTGGCCAGAACTAAGGTTAGTACATGGCAAACCTCAACATAGCCAAATCCAAGGTTCCGTTGACAGAACCAATCAAGATATAGAAAACATGTTGGCAACGTGGCTAAAGGACAACACTCTAAGTTGAACAAAAGAACTTAAGTTCGTACAATTTATAAAGAACATAGCATTGCATTTGGCATCAGCATGCCACCCTACAAGGCCATGTTTGGTATGGAGCCCAGGGTAGGGCTGATTACGGCTAAATTGGGCGAGGAAGTTATTTTTGGTTTACACACCGAAGAAGACGTAGAGAAAGCCACATCATCGACAAATTCGGGCGAGACAGAATCAGAGATAAGACAACGAAACGACGAAGAAGTGGTAGTGGAAATGGAAATGGAAGAGGTATATAGTCATGATCGATATTGTAATAACGTCAGTAGTATTGCAACAGCTAGAAAGAGAACTGCACTTTCTCTACGAAAGCAGGTCAAAAAAATAAAGCAATCAAGCGACAAGCTACATCCACCGGCTAATGTTGGCCACAGTGTCACAGTACCCATACCATATGTAGATAAAGCAAGAAGAAGTTTACGTAGTATCATGACCGTAGCTTTAAACGTGACAGACGATAATTTATATAAGCTAGGTACTAAAGACGGTTGTTTAAGACAGTTGTATGCGCAGTAAGAATTTGAAATCTGCAAACACAATTTTATTTCGGTTAGCGATATTGATCAAACCCAAACAATTTCTTTCAGAACTACACAATTTCTTCGGGTAAAGCAAAGGGATACATTAGATGTCAGTGTACTAAACACTGTGGACCAAACTTGTAAAAGGCGATAACTCCTCTGCAATTCGAAATGCCATAACAGCAATTCCTGTAGAAATAAGTAAACAGCTGATTTGCAGCAACTTGGTTTTGTTTTACTTTGAATTTCAAAAGAATTTTTGTTATACATTATAATGGAGATTGATTTTATTAGAACACAATAATCAGTAATTTTAAGTATTATTATTGATTTCTTTTCGTAATAGTTCTAGTAAGTACCTACCTATTATTGTTTATTTTATTTTTTATTTTTTATAATTGTCGTATGTAAAACGTTTGTTAGTTTAGTTATTTTCATCAATATATTTAGTTATTTTTTTACTGGTATCAGATAAAAATCAAAATCATAATTATTCTTAAGGATTTCATAATATGTACTTAATATTCATAGGTAAAATTTCAAGATTGTTCTTGCTATCGTAATTTGAAGAATTGATGCTCAAATCATTCTTTAGTTTTGTTATTTTAAATAATCCTGTAAACTTTTTCTTACTGGCACCAAATAAGTCAATAATCAAAATCAGAACTAGTTTATCCTGTTGAGTTCAAGTTACTTTCAGTTCAACTAGGATATCCTTTTCTAATATCAATTATTCCTGAATTAGTCTGGCACTCTGCGTTTGGCTCAAAACGTTTGCGTTGTTCCTAGGGAGTGCAAGAGCTTTGCGTTTATCCTAGTCAATACTAGAATATCCGCATTTCAAGTTTGCCCGGTAACACATATATATGTTAGAGACAGACAACGAATTCGGCCCGTGGCCGATATATTTCGACATATCGCCATCTGTCCATAGCAGAAATACCAGATGCCTAAATAACGATACAATTCGGCATCTGGCTAACTCAATTTGAATACATCCCAAAATATTAGATTGCGCTTTGGTCATATGACAAAAACGATTATTGAATTAAAACAAATTCCTTATATGCATTATTTATTGCTACAGGAAGTACTTGAGTGGCATTTACTATTACATTTTATTTGGTTTAGTACACACTTTTTCTTTAGAAATCCCTGTGCAGAATTCGATTCTTTAGCAGCAACTGTTCGCAAACTGAATTATTTAATAATTCTGTATCGCATTCATCAGATGGTCTGTCCTCGATATTTTCATCAGCAGTCTTTTGGAGTCTGTAAATATCGTTCTCATTTTCTAATTTCTCTACGATTTCCAGTGGAAGATTTAAATCATTGAAGCCGTTGATAATTGGGACGCCAAACAGCCTCATATAGAGTACGCTGGATGCCTCTGTTAAATGATCTCTTCTTCTTTAATTGCACAAATCTTAACCCTTCTGACCATTTGGACGTCTGATTTTCCTGCATCGAAGTAATTAAAATATCCCGAACATCTTGGTTTGCTCTTTCAATAGATCCCTGGCTTTGTGAGTGACGTGGTTCGCCATGAATTATTTTCGCTTGAAACATATCTGCAAAAATTGTAATTACTTCATTCACAAACTCCCTGCTATAAAGTAAACAAGGTGCCCCGATAATACAAAAAATGCGCATTAAATTGTAGGCAACTTCTGCTGCGTTTTTAGTTTTTAGAGCTCTAAGGAACACAAATTTTGTTGGGTGATCTTGGTAATTCATGATAAGTCTATAAGGCCGGTCCGGATCTGTTTGCACATCAATTAAATCAATTTGTTCTCTTTTATTGAATCCTGAAGAAATTATTGGTTTTACTACTAACTTTTTGTGCTTTGACTTTTTCTTTAATTGGCACATAGTACATAATTTTAAACCGCTACTTTTTTCAATTAATTTAAAAAGTTTTTCTTCAAATGTATGCTTGTCAACTAAACTTCCTTGAGACTCCATAATTAGAATCTTGCAATTGAAGACGCAAGTGGATAAAGGATTCATGTACATTTTTTTAAAAATTGAGATTTTTTGGTGAATAAAGGTTTTATGTACCCAAAAATCTTTTGGGATCAGTTCCGTAGTTCTATTGTATAAAATTAAAAAGTTACGGGATGATAAAGGATCTATGTTAATCTAATTTTAACAAAACTTAATGGATAAAAGATTTATGTACGCTTGATTTCTGATCATAGATCCCTTATTCACTAACATTTCAAATTATTGCTACATGAATCCTTTATCAATTGTAAATTAGTTA
>VTPC01000464.1:0-29199 GCA_011009095.1 Ignelater luminosus | reverse complement strand
TTAAGTTTTCTTTTGTTTTTTATACCTATATTACGCTGTAAGCTTGCTCTGCAAGTAAAGAAGAAATCTTATACTTATAAACAAAAGTAGATGTTACTAATTAGAGGCTAATAAGTAAATCTTTTGTTGTAAGAATTAACCTCACTTTAATTTTTTAGTTTTCTTATGATCTAGAGTTAGTCAATAATATAAAATATAAGTCAGTTCTATTCAATGTTTTTAAATGTTATATTGCCTACTCTATAATGATTACGTAGATTGTTAGACTATAAATGTCTAGTATACATGTGATTACAATGCTAAAAATAAAGTTTATTACTATTTTGTGGACGGTAATGTTACGTTATGAACTTGTAAATACTTGAAACGCACTTATGTAATTATAATTATCATTGGCTTACAAGAGAAATCTATCGGATTCCTTGTTAAGTGTTTTTATAAAATAAGCTACAACCTTAAACAGAAGGTTAATTTACAATATAGATTAGTAGCACACGTTGTTGCAACAATATCACAATTTATTTAATTTTGATTTTTATATAGAATTTTAACATACTTTCCAGTTTGTTATTGTGAAATAGGTACCCTATAATTATTTCCAGAACTAATACTTGTTATGACGTTCTAACGATTTATCAATTAAGATATGTACACACTTGATCAGACTGCTGCTAAAACATAATTTTAAGAGCTTATTGTATTTTACAAATTACGCATTAATAATAGTATTCTAAACAGTATTAGCTTTACTTAGCGGCATGATTAATTTTCATCAGGTTCCTCGATGCACAATTTGTATTATGTACCCGAAACCCATAGTAAACCAGAAATTTGTTTCGGTTAAGGTCGTTAAAAATGAATTTACAATTTTTACTGTTTAAGATAATTTAACGCTACATTATTATTTTATTATTTTGATTATAAATTGGATACGCACTATTAATTTCCACTGTTTACTGTAAATATCTAATAAAATCGATGTTTATAACCAAACAATCGATAACTTCTAGTAAATTATTCCCATTTTGATATGCAATCAATAATGTGAATTCAAACGCATCTGCTTGTGATAAAGTAAGACACGGTTTTGTTTCATCATTCGAATGAAAAATTATAAACAAAAATTCCTTTGTTTATTTCAGTGATTATTATTTTACGTAGAAAAATAAATACGATAGTTCAGATAATTAATTCCACTTTAATAACTGACACGAGTTCTTTGTTACATAAAAAAGGAAGATTTTATGCGCCTTACAATATGCAAATTGAAGTAATACATAAAACGTATCTAGGAGAGCAAATATTTTTGATACGATCTAGTTAAATAAATAAGAATTAATATTGAATTCCAAGACGACAATCACACGCGAATTTGTAAATAAAATTTGCATAAACAGCAAGGGATCAGCGATCTGGTTGATTCAAGTACTGTCAAAATTCTAGTTTATATGCGGTTGCCTTGTGGCATTGTTCGATGGACGTGGATAGAAAATCTAATAGGGAATTTTCTACCTACAGTACAGGGTTCATGATCTACGTAAAGGATATCGACCTTCAATTGAAAATAGGAATTTAAATAATAATCTCCTATATCTTTGCAATTTTAATACTTTTTTTACTGGGAGGGTTTGGTCTAACAATAATTATTGAAAAGAAACTCGAGATTGAAGTCCTTTCGAGTTAGAATTTTCAAGTTGATTGTACTGGTAAGAGTAAAGCCGCATTTTATCTTCCTATTGTCTAACATATTTTTGCATTGCAAATTAGAAACCTCGTAAGACACTTTCGGTTTCAACGTAGGTTGTTAAAATGAATTTGATGACATCAAGCATGATGTATTAAGATTTTGTCACGGATGACTAAAATATTCTCCTCATTAGCTTGACGTAATGATTTCTATTGTTTGTTAGATTTGATACAATAAACTGGAATAATTTTATGTAAATCGCAGATATCATTCATCTTCCAATTATAATTCTTGGTATAGTGAGTGTTTCACTGTTTCAATCTGATAAAATGCAAATAAAGAAAAATCCCGTAAAACTCAATTGTGATTCGCACTTATTTATTTTGTATTTCCTGCTTGTTATTCTTATATTCCAGTAAGAGTACCTTAGCTTTCCATTTTTAATAATTAGTTCAGGTCACAAAAATATTTTGTTTCCAGTTAACTACCTACTGATAAAAAATTTCCTAGTGCATACTGGATTTTCTAGTACTCAAACAAACCTAAATGTTACCTAATTAGGAATGGATCATACTGAATGTTCAATTCTTTGTTTTAGATTTTAGGTTGGTTAACAAACCTGTCAGAATCCTGCGTGACGTCAGAGTAGCCATTTTAAATTGTTGTCACTTTATTGAGTAAAATTCGTTCTCTGTTGTGAAGTTTATTAAGTGTGTTTCTTTATTATTTTAAAATCCAACAGGTTATGGGCCCAGAATTAAAATACGCCGTTCTTAGTGTAGCTGCTTTCAATTTGCGTGGTTTATTCATCTATTTCTAGCTGCGTCTATTTCTTGCTTTATGCTGAACCCAGATGGCTTCGTCAAATCTTGACTTTGAGTTAATTAACAAATTTAATGGAAAAGATTATCCTGAGTGGAAATTACAGTTTAGCCGTTAACTATTTTTGAACCCTTTTCCACAACAACATCTTTCGCTACTTCAGCTTTGTTTCCAATTTATTAGATGCTTGATAAACTCCGTAGGATGTTCAAAGATCAGGTTAATGGATTGATTGAAAAATAGTTTTTTTAATTATTATCTTCATTAATGAATAATTCATTGCAGATCCATGCCTGAATGATTTCTTTACAAGACCTCCCATTACTACCGATAAAATCTGATAAAAAGAGGTCGATACAGAATCTACCAGAAACTTTGATTACTAATGAATTTTGAAACCTTGACTAGAATTCATCTACTAAACCTGTATCTACAGCTGCACAACCGACCCTAGAAAACATGTAAGCAACACACTCATCTATCACATTTTCTTGCCTTACCTAAGAACAAGTCTAGAGTTTAAACTGACAGCAAATCCGTTACCACATATAGTATTTTGATTTCCTTAAATTCAGATCGATTGCACTGCTTTGAAACAAAACTTCAAATGTAGAGAAAGAAGTGCCACGCAAGCGCGTCTTAGATGGAGCACTCACATGGCTATGTTGTTTGGGATTTGTCTCCTGCAACTTGAGATAACTATCATTATTATTTGTAAATAAAGCAGTCTTCCACAATAAATAATGGCAAGTTTTACACTTAAGGTAAAGTTTGTAATATTTGGTCTTTCTCATTTCAAACGAAAACAAGGTTATAGGTACAAAGTCAGCATATTTAACCTAACTGATCTAGAAACAAACTATAAGGCTGAAAATTGCCTAAAAGGTACTTTGTGATCTACCGAGTAAAAATCAGTAGTAGTAAAATTCCAGATTCTGGCACCTTGCCAGATATAAGCAAAGATCCCAGCTCGGTACTACCAACAACAACAGCAAACTTAATAAGGAGGTTTCGTATATAGCTACTAAGAAGTGTACTATTAAGTCAGCTATTAGTACAAGAAGAATCAGCTTTGAAACAAGGTATAACGTAATGGCATTGTTTTCTTTTGCTGACTTTGAAGGAAAGTTACCAGACAGTCATTTTTATGTTTGTCATTTTTACTGGTATAACGATAAATATACCAGGTGTGGAGTTTTAAACCCGTACGTAGGATAATGCATGGAGATTTAGATTTTTGTAATTCCTGCTCCCCAAATGAACCTACAGGGGAGGTAATAGTATTAATCAGTAGGGTAAAAGTTCCCTCTCAATCTGGCACTAATAAATTAACCAAAAAATGCTCAGAATTAGCAAACTAAATTAATAATAAAATTGTCCTATGTACCGGTTTGAAACTCCACACCCGGTATAGTATACCTAAGCTGTTTGCAGGCTATTTAGGCCCATAACTTTGTAATTTCCTTTCATTCTTTTCGGTCTTTTGTTTTCTTCTTCCAGTCCTGAATTTGTTTTTCTGTAAGATCCCTCTTCCACCATCTCTTTCTACCGATTCCTTGGTATTCCTTTTTCTCTTTTCCATGCTACCAGCTTTACGTCTGTTTCATCCGCTAAGCTTTCTAAGTGACCTAGCTATTGAAGTCTTCTCATTTTTATGAAAATGCTTGCGTTTGTACCATTGTATAATGCAGGTCGTATAGTTCTCGTTCAATCTTCTCTCCTATCCCAGCTCTGTTTGTCTTTCTCCGAAAATTCTTCTTCCAAGTTTTTAATCTTTGTTTCGTCTTGGTTGTCATAATCCATGTCTCGCACACTTAGGCTGGTGTTGTTGGCCTTAGTATTGTTTTGTACACTGTTATCTTTGTCGGCCTTGACAGTTCTTAATTTTCTAGAAGCCTCTCCAATCCCTCTGTGCAGCTGTTACTTTTGGCTATTCTTTTCCCTCTGGCATTTATTGTCTATCAGCACTCCGAGGAACATAAAAGATTCCACCTCTTCGATTCTATTTTTGTTCGTTCTTGTGTATACACCTGAAAGTTTTGCTTGTTTCTATATTGCATGTCAACCATTTCTCTTTTGCCACTTTCACCAGTTGTGCTGTTACTTGTACCAATTCTTTTCCATTTCTTGCCAATATGGCAATATCGTCGGCGTACGCTAAGCACTGAAGTCTTCTGTTACATAGTATTACTCTTCTGTTTATACCGCTTTTCCTTATTATGTTATCTAGAACTATGTTAAATAGAGTTGTTGATAGCGGGTCTCCTTGTCTCAGTCCTTGCTGTGTGTTAAACGCTTCACTAGTTCTTCCTTTGACTTTTCAGCCTATTTACTGTGTTTTTCAATATCATTTTTATTAAATTTATTAGCTTTTCAGGGATCTCCAATTTTCGTATCGCATCGTAGGCTTTTTTAAAACCCACGAAGAGCGCATATTTAGGAACATTATATTCATAACTCCCTATCGTGATTTGTTTCAAAGTGAAAATTTGGTCGATTGTCCCTCTTCCTCTTCTGAAATCCCCTTGATACACTCCGAGTTTTCTTTCCGTATATTTTTCTAACCTGTTTCATATTACCGACGCTAATATTTTGTATGTGACGTCTAATAGTGCAATCCCTCGGCAATCTTCGCAGTTTCCTTTGTCTCATTTTTTGAATATTGGGAAGATTAGAGACTCTTTTCATGTATTCAGCATTTTTGTTGTTTTCCAAATTTGACACACTAATTTTTTAGTTTGTTTTTTCCATATTTTAAATTTTCTTTAGTGATTCTGTTGTTCCCTGGACTTTTATTATTTTTCATTAGATTTATTACCTCTTCTAACTCTTCTCTCGTTGGTATATTTATTTCCTTATTGTTTGGGGTTCTATTACCAAGTGTGTTTCCTCTTGCCTTTCTTTCTGACTCGCGCTTGTTTCTTGATTTAGCATTTCTTTAAAATATTGCCTTCACCTTTTCCACTTTTCCTCCTCTCCTCCTATAAGGTTACCTTCTTTATCTTTTATAATATATATATATATATATATATATGTGTCGAATCATAGTTCTTTGTTCTCACGTTTTTTATGCCTGTGTAGAAGCTTCTTATTTTTTTCTCTAAAATCCTTCTTATGTGGTTTTTATCTGGTTCTCTACCAGTTCTCGTTTTTTTTTGCATGGCATAGTTTATTTAACTTTCTTCCCTTGATTGTTATATTTCCTTATATTTCCTTTGTTTCTTGTTTGTAGCATTTTCATTTTTAGCACATTCTTCTGTTTTGTTTCTCTCTCACGTTCTTCGTCTAACCAGTTTTTCTTTTTTCTTGTCTTCCTTTTACTTATGTATTTTTCCGTTGCTCTTATTACTGGCTGCTCTATGGTTTGCTAGCTTCCCTCTACACTCCTTCTTTGGTTATTTCTTGTCTTTTAAGGCTTTCTTCTATCTCTGCAGTATATTTCTTTTGCTATTCTGCCTTGTTGCAAGTCTTGTATGTTGTACCATATTTCCTGATTGTTTTTGTTTTCTTCTTTTTCTTTTCCTTTATTTTAATTTCACTCCAACCAGAAAGTGATTTGAATCGCTATCTGCCCCTTAGTATGATCTTATCTTTGTTATTAGATTGGAATGTTATTCTTGAATCAGTGCATGGTCGATCAGATTTGCTGTGTTTCTGCCTGGAACTATCCACGTTGCTTTGTGGATATCTTTGCGTTGGAAGTGAGTACTCATTATAATCACTTTCCTTCCAATGGCCAATTCAGTCAGTTTTAATTCGTTGTTATTTGATTTCTCATGTTTGCCATAACCTCCTGTAATCTTTTTGTATATTTCTTCTTTTTCTACTTTTGCATTAGCGTCTCCAATAATAATTTTAATACCTCTCTTTTGGATCTTCCTAATGCTCTGTTGTCTCTTTGTAGAATTTATTGTTTTTTATCTTTTTTCTCTTTTGTCGATGCGTGCATATTTAAAATAAACAAATGTTTGTCTCGCTCTTTTATTCTTATTCTGCACATTTTGTCTGATATCTCTACAAAATTTATTATCCTTGCTTTTAATTTCCGGTCCATTATAAAATCTGTTTCGAAGTTCCTTGTCTGACTTCCACTTTTGAACAGTATATGGTTTCCCACTTCCTGTAACCCGTTACCCATCAAATGCGTTTCTTGCAAGGCTACTACTTCCATTTCGTACCTTTTATTTCTTTGATCAGGCTTTTTCACTGCTCTCTTCTTATAAATAACTCTTACGTTCCACTTTCCACATGTATAACTTTTCCTTTTTGCCTTACTCTTTTGTTGTAGTCTTCTCTCACTGTTAACATCTTTTTATTATCTTCGTTCCTTTCTTTATTCATTTTTGCCTTTTTCGTTTCCTGGTCTGTTTCTTTGTTTGTGGCGTTTTCATTTACATTTAATAGTTTTTTGAATTTGAGGGTTTGCTTACTTTTGTAGTTTCCCCTCTTTTTTATCTCATTTTCATTGTTTCGTTCCTATCTATAGTTTCTTAAAAACAATCGTAGTTTCCTCTCAGCTTTCTCTCACCTTCTTTGCCACTATTTTTATCTGTTGTTGTATTTCTCGGTCTTTTTTGGAAAGTCATTCTAAATTAATAACTTTTCCCCTGCTCTCAATCTTAGTTTGTTTTTGTTCTGCATTACCTTTAATTTTTCTGCCTAATTTGCTAATTTTTCGCAACGCTCATAACTTCTACTTCTACATTTAGGTTTTTTTTCATGAAGTTTTCCATAGTCTTCTTTAAGTCGTTCTGATTATTTGTATCTATCTTTAGACTCTGTAATACCACATTGTTTCTTCTTGTTTCGTCTTTTAGGCGTTCCAACCTATTCTCCATCTCATTCATTGTTTTCTTCATTTCCTTATTTTCCGCTCGTAGACATTTTACTTCTTCCTATATTTCTTCTGTTCTTTTTTAATTTTTTTTTATTTCAGTTGACATTTCTTCCATCCTATCGCTCATCCTCTCCATCATTCTTATCATCTGTTCCATATTCTCTTCTAATTTTCGTTGAATTTTTACCGGTGATTTTCTTAATTTTTTACTTCTTTTAAAAACTTCCTCTCTATCACTCCTCCTCTTTCTACTATTTTCGTCTTTGCTCTACATTTCTCTGTCGCCTTTCTTTTCCTATTCCCTTTAAAATTTTTACGTCCGGTCCTGTTCTTATTGTTGTCACGCGGTGCAATAAAAACCATCGCCGTCGGTCGGTCCACCCGTCGGACCTTGGGTTTTTCTCGACTAATACTGTGACAAATGTTTATTTACAATTGCTGTTCTCTTCAGTTTTTCTTGTCGATCCCAGTTTTATATGCGATGCTAATTTTTCACCGCACTTTTTGTCTGTTCGTAATTTTTCAGAAATTTAAAGTTTACTACGGAACAGAAATCAATCACGTTTGTCGTATATTGACCAGAGCCGGACCTTAGTATAACGATATAAATTACAAAACAGTCGCTAACTCTTAGGCTATATCATACCAACGATGCGCTCAGCGCCGTTTGCTTGCTTACGCATTCCCAGCACTTCCCATCTAGCACAATATTAGTTATTCAAAATCAGTGTTCGCAATAAATGTAATTTACTAATTTTTAGCTTTTGACTTACTTTGAGAAACTTTAACTGGAATTGAACTATTTACGTTTCACATTCATGTAAAGAATAGCTTGTTCATTCAAATGATGTAAAACTCTCAATTTTGTAAAAGATTGCAATTAAAGAAAATAATAAAGAAGGTAATTAGAGAGTCAAAAGTGTTGTGAAGGCTGATGATACTATAGCCCAAAACAATCCTCTTTAAAAGGATTGAAAGAAGAATAAGATAACCTGAAATTCTTATTTTAAGATTTCTTTTTTTTGTCTTTTTGTCTTGAAGTTAACCTGTTGACATTTTGGACATTACCTGTTCCGTAATATTTTCAAGACTGGAGATATAAACGATAAACCCAAAAAATATATTTTTAAGTTTGCTTTAACAGGATCTTGCTGGCACTTGTTGAAGTCTTAGAGAATTGGAATTAGAGGCAAAAACTACCGCTGGAATATTAACTTTGTGTACCTGAAAAATTGCTAGTTCAAGATAGCTGATTTGTTGTTTACTTCTTCTTTTTATAAGATCTAGAGCTTTTTGATCAGCAAAAGATATACAAAATAAACAAATTCGGCCTAAACTCTTTTTTTATTAGGTGATGTGCTGAGTCTTTTCCGTAACCGGTTTGTTAAAAGTTGTAATTAATGCGTTTTATCTAGTAAACTCTTCTAAATTTCCTTTTCAACTTTAATTCTAAAACTACACACAAATCTCCACCAGAACCTGTCAGGGATGAAATGAGAGTCTGATTCTAAATCTGGATAGATATAATACAAAAAGATGCCCTACACAGCATATTTTGGGCCATCATCCAAACATGTCTTTTAGACATCTTTACCCCTAAAGAGAGTGTTCTATTGATAAAGTCATAGACAGAATTGCATTTTGAAACAAAAGGTTTCTATGTACATACAGCTCTTAGCTTCAACAGATGGTGGTGACTGTATTCAGAGACCAATCGACCTGATACAGTTAATGGTATTTCTAACCAAACCTTAAGTATAATCGAACACCAAAATTTCTCACATAGAACAATTCTAAAAAAGAAACTTTTTTTACTAATCTTTAGAACAGGGAGAAGGAGACAGAAGAAAGAAGATGAAACATCAAAAAAGATTCATCAATACTTAGCTTCTCTATCCATTACAAAATGTTGCATGTTCTAGCTATGGTATAAGTGATAGAAGCACATATTACCAGAAAACTCAAACAATAGAACTACAACTGTTAGTAAGAACTGAAACGCCAGAAAGTTCTTTAATATATCAGGTACACTGTCTGATTAAAATTGTGCTTTTACAATGAATAGAATCTACTTGGAAAATATATTGTCTCCAGCAATATCTATAAATGTCGACAAGTATTAGATACAATTATTTTTTTGGGTTTTGTTTAGGTCTTTGTATTTTTATCAACAAGATGAAAAACTGTCTTTATACTTTGAACCCAACTCTACCAAACAAGTCTGTTTTCTACTTAAAAACCCTACACGCTAAAGCAGTGTGTGCGTTTGAGCTGACGTTATCAACACAATGAGACGGAAAGAAGGGCTGCTGGTAACATGCAATTCTCTAAAGTATGGTATCTCTGGTATGTATTATAAAAGAGAAACCGCATTATTAAGGTTAAGGATCAAGAAAAGACGAGGACATTTCATAAATACGTATGTTGTGAACGATCTTATTCGGGATTCAAAATTGTCAAAAATACAACCAGAACTTCTGGGCATGCACACTGACAAGATGAAATCTTCTTTCAGCTGGGTCGAAAACTACATTATTTTGAGAATGAGAGAAAACAAGGTCATTTAAAAATTTCCAAAAGGCAATGTTTCGTTTATTTATCAAAATACAAATTTTATTTGCAGGTTCCCACATGCAGAAAATAATGGAAGACAACTTGTTTGACAACAGGCTAAATGACAAATCAGTAAGTTCTGATTTTTTTGAAAATTAAAGAGCTGACAAAAATACTGTATACCAACTTTAGTTTCTACATTATATTTTTCAAAAAGTGGCAAAATAATTACAATTTAGAATATAATGTTACAACAATGCTTAACTTTAAGAAAACCTTTACAATTTCTTTTTTGCTTTTGATATTATTTGCTATTTATACACTAAAATTTTTCTTAAAATCCTTCATATTATCTGAAGATTTATTTTTACATATACTAGTACTTTTAGACCTGCTATTACGTATTGGTTGGGGACCTTCTGGGGGTACAGATTTTGTCCTATACTTCAAACTGTTTTCCGATAGTGTTTGATTAGGTGTACTACAAACAGATGTATCAAATGACGAGCTAGCACTCATGTCGTCACTTTCGTAATTTTCTTCATTATCACTCTGTTCAGCTGTTATTAAAGAAGGTTCAGACATTTCACTAGTTATAGTCGACGTACTTGTTGGTATAGTATCTAGAGAAACACCATTTCCTTTTCCAGCGTACTTGTCTCTTTTTAAATAGTTTTTAAATGCAGAACGATTGCGAACATGTAATGTCATGTATGTATCAATTTTGTACAGTCCACCATTCTGTTTTATTAATCCAAATTTCACACCGCATCTCAATACTTTTGGTATCATGTCGTCGCGCGCTTTCTTATTTCCATATCGCATTTGTATTACTTTTTTAATATCTCTCATAGTCGAGCCTCTGGGTTCTCTCAAACTCTGTATAGCTTTGACTATTAATTTTGCAGTATGTGCTAACTTTGAATTCATCTTATCTTTACCAGCACCGTTGTTCGACATGTTTTTATGCGCGCCTTATAAATGAACTATCAATTTGATAAATATCTTTCAAATAAAGTAAATGAAAGAGCAAAAATTTGTGCGTTGTAAAAATGACAGATCGATTATAAACGTGTTTTGTTTTACACAAACTACAAAGATTTTAAATCTAAATGCAGTTTTAAGTACATTACTTGTTTCCATCGCAGTAAAATAGTACTTATGCAAGTACTTATTAGCTATAGGTTTTATTGCTAAAGTAACCAATATATTATGTCGTTATTGTTGTTTAATTATTTCTTGCAAATATTTGCATTTTTCAAACGTCACATTTACGTTTTAGTAGAAATTACAGGTTATAAATTTAATTATAGTAAATTATTGTGCAAATTGTTTATAGTATATGTAAATGATACTTATAAATTGCAATAGGCAAATGCATCATTACCATTGTTAATAGACAGAAAACAAACAAAAACGCGTATGGATTTGTTAACACTCCCATCCAAGTTAATCCGGCAATTTAAAACAGTTGGCAATTATGATCAGAAACTTAATTTTCTGTATGAGTGTTTGAAAGATTTTGAATTAATGGGCCGATTTTATAATGAATATTAACTTTATTTCAAATACTTTTATTTTAAACATGAAAACTGTAGGTACAAAACATTTTCTACTGTCACCTTGTTACCTAGTTACATACATATATAGAGAAAAGGGGGTACTATAATATTTGTTGCCAACTCCAAACTAAAAAATACAACACGCCCCCTCAACAAATATTTTTAAAAGTTACACAATTAGAAACTATACATCCATATCAAATTAAATCAAAAATAAATAAACACAGAATTACAATTTAGTTAAACCAAGTTTTTCAACAAAAAAATTAAATTCAACTTTTGGTAAAGGTTTTGTAAAGATATCTGCTTCTTGCTCCTCAGTAGAGATGTATTTGACATCAATTTCTCCACTTTCAATTTTTTCTCTTACGAAATGATGGTGGATATCAATATGCTTCATTTTATTATGATATTCAGGATTTTTGCTTGCCTTGATCGCAGCCTGATTATCTTCAAATAGCTCAATATTACTTACTGTTACAACTTATAGATCATTTATAATGTTTCTTAGACAACACGCCTCGCTGCAGGCTAGACTAAAGACGACAAACTCTAACTCAGCTGAACTTAGGGAAACAGAATCTTGTTTTTTTGAAGACCAGTTTACACAATTACCCATTACTTTAAAAGTAAAACCGGATGTTGATTTTCTGTCTTTCGTATCTCCGGCCCAATTTGCGTCCACAAAACCGCAAATAGGAGGAGCTTCGGGTGACCTACGATACACCAGTGACAAGTCAAGGGTACCTTTTACGTATCTCAGTACGTGCTTTAAAGCTATCCATACTTTTGTGCTTACACAGTTTTGATATCGACTCAAAATTAAAGCAGCTGAACATAAATCAGGACGAGTTCCAGTTACTGCTTACATTAGCGATCCTATCACTTGTCTACATTTCTTTTCAAGCAAAATTTTATCTTCAGGTTTCAAGTTTTCTTCAATATTTTGTAATTCATAATAAGTAAAATTTTGGTCCATCGGAGTATTCGCTGGTTTACATTCGGCCATACCATGGGTTTGCAAAATCTTCTTTAAATAATTTGTTTAATTTAGGGACATGATACCATCTTCTTCGTTGTAATTAACAGCGATATCCAAATAGTTTGATATAATCCCAAGCTCTTTCATTTTAAACTTTTCTTTGTCGCGTTAACACAGGAAAGATCGGTATCCACCACTATTAGGTCATCGACGAACACTAAAATGTAAACTTTAAAGTTAGCTGTAGACTTTATATACAAACAGTAATCATGTTTAGATTTTTCGAATCGCGTTTGCTTGTAAAAATTTATGAAGTTTTTCGTTCCAACATTTCGCAGACTTTTTTAAACCATAAATTGATTTTTGAAACAGTCCAACCTTGTTTGCTATTTTAAATCTCTTGGGTAATGCTATGTAAACATTTTCCTTGATATCACCATTAAGAAAAGCGCTCACCACATCCATTTGATGTACTTTCATTTTGTAATGATTTGCAACTAAAAGCAGAATTCTTACTGTCGATGTTTTTACCACCGGAGCGAATATTTCTGAGTGATCTAAATTGTCCGCCTGCTGAAAACTTTGAGCTACTAATCTGGCTTTATATTTTACTGGTTTGCCATCATCGTTATTTTTAATTTTATAAATCCATTTTGAATCAACTATTTTTTCATTCATTGGACGGTCAACTACCGTCCAAGTTTCATTGTCACTGAGAGCTTTTATCTTTTCTTCCATTGCCAGTTTCCAATATTCTCTATTCAGTCCACTGGTGGCTTCATCATAAGTTAGATTCTCGTCCAAAGAAACTGCACCAAGCATACTATAGTCTTCTAAATACATTGATTTGTTTAATAAACACCTGTCTCTTAGATCATATGATGCTACAGACTCATCCTTACCACCATCCCTGTTTTTTCTTTTCTTTCTACTCTATCCTGGTTTTCTTTTATTTTCGCTTCATCAATTTTTGTAATTACTTCTTCTTTATTAATTACGTCTTTTAAACTACCTTCAGTTTCACAAGATTCTTTCTCATCCATTACATGTACAGTACTATAGTTGACTTTATTTGCAATGTTGTTCTCATGATTTGAAATAAAAATAACATCTCTTGATATTTCCATTTTCTTAGAATGAGCGTAGAAAATTCTATAACCTTTTATGTTATCAGCATATGCCACAAAAATACCTCTGTTACTTTTATAATCCCACTTACGTCTTAATTCTTTGGGTATATGCACAGAGACATCACTTCCAAATATTTTTAAGTGAGAAATGTTTGGAATTCTGTTAAACCACAGTTCCTAAGGAATTTTTCCATTTACTGAACTAGTACCAGTTCTGTTTAATATGTAAACCGCCGAACTAACGGCCTCGGCCCAAAAAAACTTCTCTAGTTGCTTGGCAGCCATCATAAACCTAGCTGCTTCCTGTACAGTTCTCTTTTCCCGCTCAATAAATCCATTCTGTTGCAGCTCATTTTACATTTTGCAACAAATATATCAAATATCTCTCTAATCGGAACCAATATGCCTTTTTATTTTCTTTCTTCTCTAGTTTCGAAATTATCAAAACGAAGAAATCGCGTGAGTGTGTGATAACGATTACGAGACATACTAGCTGGAATGATAGCCCTACAGTAGGCAGAATTGGTACACCACAACATGTCGACTCATTCCTTACTACTTTTGAGAGCACCAATTGTAAGTAAAAGTCTCATATAGGCCGATTTTTAATATTACTTTGAAACAAATGTTCTTGGTTTCAAAAAGTTGTCAGCATTCCATCGTTCATAGAAGTCAGTAGCCTTACGGTTTGTCTCGGTTACAATAATATTTATGATTTCTGGCGTAATAATACATGTCTGATGCTAGAAATTCCTAAACTGTAGGCTGTTAGACCAGGAGCAACATTCAATATATTTGTTCGAGATCTCCTAACTTTTATATTTATTGGATGTTTTGACCATTCAGTGCCATCTTTAGCTACATACTTAGGTAAATCTTTCGTAGCGCCATCAATTTTATAATTACTTTCATTTAAACTATCACCTGAAATTTCCTCATTTTCGTCTTTATTGACCGACACATGATCACTTTCCTCGTCGCTGCCTTTTTTTTACAGAAAATCGTGGAATTCTGGATCATCATTATCCAGTAGCATCAACATCTCCACATTGGTAAGGTTCTTTAGATCACGTATTTTCGGAACAGCACTCATAGCGTTCAAAACAAAAGGCACTAATAGAAATTACTACGAAGCATACAACACAAGTAATGCAGCTAAACTGAACTAAATACGTGTTCAAGTAGAATTTCAGGAATGGGTAGAAAGGGTATTCCCCGAAACCAACCTGGAAAGCTCATAAAAACAGGATGACAGTTTCATACAATCAGAGAACTACCCGAAGTCGTATATGCATATCCACGTAACATATGCAATTGTAATAGCAGTTAACCACCAACTGGGGTGCATTTGCACCCCACTCTACAAAAATAAACTTTTGTTTTAAATGATTCATGCTTTAAAGATATTTGCAACGAAATTTAAACTAGAAATTAATTAAATTAAGCTACTCAAAGCCCAGGCCTTAAACAAGTTTCAAAATACTTTATTTTTAGATAAATCAAGTCTGGGGTGCACGCGCACCCCGGTTGGGAGGATGAGGGTTAAATACTACTCACGCGCTTATAAACTTTATCACAACTGCAGATTTGACAATACAGCTTCCTAAGTACCACTATCCAAGTCAACTCTTGGTGCAGTTATAATGGTTTAAGGGATAAACATTGGGGCCACCTCTAGAGCTTACTTACGGAAGCGTCGTGATCTTGGCACCTAAATCTAACAGTAGGTTTCTCATAACGGGCATCAATTAAATAACCCAAATAATCTTTTTGTCAGCGGAAATCGGTGGCGAAGATGTACTGAAATGGTTTTATCCATGCAACGAACTGCGACATGAACTTCAAATCCTAAACTTCTCAAAATCTTCCTGATAAACAAAGAAGAAAATATTTCAACAACGGCTTCTTCGCGTGGGGATTCTATCAAATGAACTGCAATTTGGGATTCGTTCTAGATAGACGAAAACGCACGATAAGCGATAATTAGGCAAAACACACCTATTTTACAGAGAAACATTCCACGCTATCAAATCTTCCACTAGGAATTTAAATTAAGTTCGAAATGTGCAAACACCTCGGATGTCTCATGGTACTGCTGCAAAGATCTTCCAGAATAAGAGGACCAAAAGCTTGTAAACAAAAGTAAAGCGTCAGAAAAAACTTACCGTTGGCGTTTACAGAGACCATTCAATCTCTCATTGGTTACTCGGAGAGCGAGGTAACAAGTTCAGACAAGAAATTCAGAAATAACATCTCACCCTGCAATTGATCGTAAATCAACTAAAGTTGACATTCCCAAATGGTAATCTTTATAGAAAATATGGGCCACATTTTTAAATACAAAGAATCTGACACTTGTTAAAATCTCTACGTCTTGGTTTTAGAAGTCATATAAAGAAATCGTGGTTCACAGGCAAAATTCTACCTTGGAAATAATATTAAAAATGAATAGCCCGCTATTTCGGTAGATGTCACTTTTGAAGCTATCATTTTTTGACATTTGACAAGTAGAAACTACGCCATTAATAAATATGGAACGATACACGCTTCAACAACGCATTGAAATTATTAAACTTCACTATAAAAATGGTGAAAATTTGGCAGAGACGGTTCGTAAAACTCGAACATTTTTGGGTCACCGTGAAGCACCTTGTCGGACCGCAATACAGAAATTGGTGAAAAAATTCGAGCTCTTGGGACAAGTTAGTGATGTGAAGAATAAAACCCGTGCACGTCGCTCAAGAACAGCCGAGAATATTGCTGTTGTAGCCGAAAGTGTTAAAGAAAACCCAGGTTTGTCCATTCCTCGTCGTTCTTTGGAATTAGCCATTCCACAAACGTCATTACACCGTATTTTGCATAAAGATTTGGGTCTTAAGGCTTATAAAGTCCAGTTAACACAAGAACTCAAGCCGGCCGATCATCAACAACGTCGTGTCTTTGCTGATTGGGTCGTTGAAATGCATGAAAATGATCCAGAATTCCATCGAAAAATCATCTTGAGTGATGAGGCCCATTTCCACCTCGGTGGCTTCGTCAACAAGCAAAATTGTCGGATCTGGGGCTCAGAAAATCCAAGAGTTATTGTTGAAAAGTCTCTCTATCCTCAACGTGTGACTGTTTGGTGCGGTTTATGGTCCGGCGGAGTCATTGGACCTTACTTTTTCGAAAATGAGGCTGGAGCAACAGTTACGGTGACTGGATTGCGCTATCGAGAGATGATTAACGATTTTTTATGGCCAGCGTCGATTCAAGACCTCAAAGATGGAATTCGTGAGGCTATCGAGGACATAGGGCAGCCACTTTGCGATTTGGTTATGGAAAATTTCATGAAAAGGATATTGTCCTGTAAGCGTGGTCGTGGTGGTCATTTGCCTGATGTTATTTTCCACTATTAACGGCATACCTTCCTCTTTATAATGAAATAAACATCCGATCATTTATATTAAAAAATGGCACTTTTCTTTGAATATCAAAATAACACCTCTTATTGGAAAACCCTTTACATACAGGATGCATCACAACAGATTTGCATTACGAATGTAGCGAAGTTTTCACGCGGAATTTTATACTCGGGACGGCTTAAATATAAAATTACAAATAACATAAAAGTAAATTAATTATTGTACTAGGAAGCTTAGTTTGCAAAGTACACATACAAGTAAGTACAAGCCTTTAATTGAAATAATAATTGTAAATCCTAGCATGACTCAGAAAAGGCTAACAGGCCTAGTCCACACGACATTATAAAACCACTTTCATTTTATTTGTCACCACTCCTTAAAATAAAAGTAAAATCTTGTTAAGCCATCTGTGAAACTACATAAGCATCTGACTTATTTGTTGACTTAGTAGATTTAAGAAGTACTGCTGTCTGAAAGGTATCAGTGTTGAGTTTATAGTATGATTTGGAAACAATGATTAGTTTTATTTTCGATTTCTTTTATATAAGAGCATTCACAATAGTTAGCTAGCTGATTTGTTACCGCAGTTGACCAAGGTCACCGATTAGTCAGATTGTTTTCGGGCAAGCATGATATAAGAGATTTCTTTTACACTTGGCGCACCTTAATGCAGAGTAAAAACAAATTTTTATGTGGCACCTACTATGTTGTGAAATACGTTGAGACCTCTTTCTGTTTTAGCTTAAAAGTTAAATTAATTCAACGACATGATTAAACATTTTATACTTTAAATAGATTATTATAAAATTGTTAGAAGATTCTTGCAATAACCAAGCTAGGTTTTAAGAATAAACTGTCTCAAAGCGTAACTTTCAAGACTATATTAACTTTTCTATAAAACTCATGTAATTTTAAGTAGAAGTGGCTAAGCCCAAAACTTCCTTATAATAACATAATTATATGCTAAATACTTACATGAACCGACCATAAAAGATCTCATAATTTTTTGCATAGAGAAAAGGTATACAGTAAAACCTCCCATTACCGACACTTCCTGTAAACTACACTTCCAATAAGCGGACAGATTTTGTAGAACCAAAGTATATTACTAGGATATGCTAAATGACATTTTTTAACTGGACTCCCAATAAATGAACAAAAAGTCTGGAAGCAACGGTATCCGCTTATTGGAGACTTTACTGTATAAAACCCTATCGTTTCAGCCTAATAATAATAACGAATTTGATAAGTTATAAGAGAAATCCCTTGATGACATGTTTACTCAAACCTCAACTATCAAATCTAATTGTAAAACTAGTTCCGCTTTGTATTATTGGAAATCCATATCTGTTCAGACCATTTTTATTTATTAAAATAGATCAAAAGGGATTTTACGTTTTAAATAATATGCAAATATTTTACGAAAAATAAATAATCATCCGTAACTTTTCCACTCAAAATGTTTACAACATTTGTGGTTTTGTCATCCATAACCACATATTGATTTAGATAAATTGACGAAACCAAGATTTTCTAGAAGATATAGGGGATTTTTCAATATTTCTAATTCAGTCGTGGCATTTCTGTAACATTGCAATAAATTCGTTCCAAATTCCCCCAATGTCTAGCAGATAACTTATCTCACCTTCATACCCATCTATTTCACTATCTATAAGAAAAGCTTTTTCTGTCTTGTCCTACTAGCTTACAAACAAGCACATAAATTTTACTAAATATGCAGAATTCAAGATCAAAATGTACAGTTAGTTATATTTTAATATGGCACTTTTATATTAAAAAACCTGGAGATTAAAAAATTTCTCTTTATTGGTTTACGTATTTAATGTAAATGTGCAGAAAGACGTTGAACTTTATGAACCGGTAGAAGCCGTTATATAGATTGGTCTTCAACATCTTGCCTCGAGGATTATGCAAAGTAGTAGCAATTAATAATTTATTTAGTAATTTAAGCCCGATTCGAATGCAAACACTCATTATGTTAATACTTATGTTTAAGTTTTGATTTATTCGTGAAATTTGTGTTGCAATCTTTTTACACAAAGCTCGGCTTTTTTGCTATTCATGAATCAAGATTATTTTTACTTAGGAAGCACACAGAAGTAGTGTTACTGTTAATGAATTTATTTAATAATAGATGTGGTGCAATGCCATAGTATAAACTTAAATTTATCTTAGACTAACTATAATGGAAAACTGAAGCTGATAATTATCTTCATTTCCTGTAACTTGTAATCACAATAATTGGTAAAATTTGTATCTATATTATTAAAGATTTAAATTATATTTATGAAGACCATATAAATAATACAATGGCATTAAATAAGTTCGCCTTTGCTCAGTAAGCTTATTGAATCTGAATGAAAAATGATCTTGGATCTAAACAATTTTTTATATAGGTAAACGCCCCTAAAGATTTATAGTCCGGTTAAATTATTAGGCAGGTACATGTAAACAGAATAATGATTTAACTTTCTGTGTTCTTTAGAATATAATCTAAATAGCCGAGGTATTTTAGGTTTTAACCTTGAGAAAATCAAAGAGAACTGAAACTTTGCACGGTTGTTGTATTTCATGGTCTTAACAGCATGTCCAAAGGACTCATCTTTTGCTGCAGAAGTACAGGAAAGCACTGAATGAATTGTACATAATACCATAGTGTTTGGAGACACAGGAAGCCTCCAAATTCAAAACTTATTTCCATTGTTTTCAGTTTGGCTCTAGACAGGTTTTAAGGTAGATATTGCAAATATGCTCCAAAAGAATTTGTTTTCTACAAGCAATAACCTTTCTGTACACGTTTGGAAATATACACGTATCGACGATGATTAGTAGGAAAAACAAACGACTTACCTCTAGAAAGTTTCTTCTTCATTATATGAGATATACTCGTCCAATTGATAATACATTTAGTAACACCATTGTTCCCTGTTGAGCACTAGTTTAAAGATGACTAATAATTTTTACATCATCCCAGATTTCTTAGATGGAATTAAATCCAGTAAGTGACATGGGTTGGGACGTATCTAATTGGACGAGTATATCTCATATAATGAAAAACGAACTTACTACAGGTAAGTCGTTTCTTCTTCCCATTATATTTCGATAACCCGTCTAATCAAATAATACACGAAGATCTTGAAAGCTATGGAATATTTTTATTGGCTAGGATTAAATGAAATAAACTAATTATACCAAAGAAGAAGTTTATTAAATGCTCCCGCAACATAAAAACAACAATAAATTAATAATTAACAGTAATTTCAATTTTACCTACCTTGTAACAAACAATTAACTAATAACAAAAATCAATAATAAATCAATAATATTTTATAAACATCAGTCATCAGCATCACATAACGTTTTCAAAAACACTATCTTCTTTTCAAGTGGTCTGTTATAAAATTTTGCAAAAATTTATGATTTCTTTGTCCAACCTACTGTGTCTTTAATTTGATCTATAGACATCCCTTTTCTATAAGCGGCAGATGTGGAGACGTGCCTTGTACTATGAGATTTAAACATCTCTGCATTTATACCTACCACTTACTTTCATTAAATCTTTAATTGACCGACTAAAACGTGAAGATGGCAGCACTCGTAAATAAAAGCTACTGAATTTCGTTGTTCATCTGTTGACAGTTACTCACCAAAGTCTCAGCCGTTTCGGACGCGCAGTTTTTATGTAACAGTCGTTTGAGTGAGTTGATGTGAGTTTTTTTGTGAAAATGGACAAAATCGAGTATCGAGCTGTCCTTAAATATTTGTTTTTGAAAGGCAATACGCCTTCGCAAATAAAAGATGAGTTGGATTCTGTGTATGGGGACTCTGAACTATCATTTACCACAGTGAAATTTTGGTCTGCTGAATGTAAACGTGGCCGTAAGAGCTTGGGAGACGATGAACGTTCGTAACGTCCAAAAACTGCAACTACCGACGAAAACATCGCCAAAAGTCACCAAATGGTGCTAGACGACCGCCGAATTAAAGTGAGAGAGATAGCAGAGGTTATGAACATGTCAAAAGAACGTGTTTGTCACATATTAAATCAACATTTAGGCATGAGAAAGCTGTCCGCGCGTTGGGTGCCGCGTTTGCTCACGTTAGACCAAAAACGTGTTCAAATGAATATTTCCAACGCTCTTTTGGCGCAGTTTAGGCGAAATAAATCCGAGTTTTGGCGCCGATTAATTACTGTAGATGAAACTTGGATACACCATTATACGCCCAAAACAAAAATACTGCAAAGGGGGAACCGGCTCCAAAAAAAGCAAAAACTGTTTTTTCGGCTGGGAAAGTGATGACGACTGTTTTTTGGGATAGTCATGGAGTTATTTTAATCGATTATCTTCAAAAACGAAAAACCATTACAGGAGCATACTATGCATCATTACTTGACAAGCTGAAGGCAGAACTTGCGAAAAAACGGCCACATTTGCAGAAAAAGAAAATCCTGTTTCACCAAGACAACGCACCGTCTCACACCTCAGCGGTTGCCATGGCGAAAATCCACGAATTACGGTTTGAACTGCTTGACCATCCGCCTTACTCACCCGATCTAGCCCTAAGCGACTTCTTTTTGTTCCCTCATCTAAAAATGGCGCTTGGAGGACAAAGATTTTCGTGAAATGAAGAGGCAATCACCTTCGTGAACAATTATTTTGCAGAGAAAAATGCCGAGTACTATTTGGACGGGTTACAGAGATGGGAGCATCGCTGGGAGAAGTGTGTAGAGTTACAAGGAGACTATGTTGAGAAATAAAAAAAATATTCAGAAAAAATGTCTTATATCTTTGTTAGGTCGGAAACTTTTCAGACCACCCTCGTAGGTTGTGTTGAGACCCTGTGATGAGGTTTACAAAAGGTTAAAATTAAATATTCTTCATTTTGTCTCCTTAATTTAGAAACCTTTAAGTAACTAAGTAACGTTCTAACTACGCATAAGTCTGGATGCATTTCAAATTTTTTAAATTCTAATACTGGCTACTCTCGCTTATAACTTAAAACAATTTGATGCAATAAACTATAGTTGAATGAGTTAGAATTTAAAGGAACTAACTCCATAAATTCTAAATGTTTTATTTTGAGTCTGAGATTTCTTTTTACTAAAGCAATCCCGAGTTTTCATCCCGGAACTAGTTGTGTCAGTTTTATAAAAACTGTACAACACCCAGACTCTTGACTTTGTTAAAGAAATAACAGTAATAGACACATACTAAACTTGTAACTTCTTTTTAAAGCCGCGTTTACACAGCGTGCTCGTGCTCGTGCTAATACTAGTGCTCGTACTTGTGATCGTGCTCGCAAAACTTACTAGACTCGTGAGTAATTAATCTACATTTAAACCAAATTTGGACTCGGAAGGTTCGGGTGGTTTGCAAGCAGTACTCGTAGTTAAAATATTAAAATATCAAATCAATTTTAAACTATTTTTATAAAATAGAAGATGAGTAATGACCATCATTTATTAGCTGCTAGCACCAGCTTTATTGTAATACATTCGTTGCGTTAATAAAACAAAAAAGAAAGGAAACGTTCCTAGTAGGTTACGTCAATTTATACACCCAGGAGACTATATAGTGGAAATGACAGATGATTTTCAAGTGGAAATCTGCATTTTAAGGCATCTTACAGAACGTCAACAACCGATTTTGAGTATTTACTCAGAAATTGCTAGAAACAATACGAGATTTCGAAAAGCAATTTCTGCACAGGAACGACTAACCATCGCACAGTGGTCCGAAACCGTAAAAAAGTATGACAAAAGTCGAAAAACGTAAGTTAGAATTTCAGATTTAGTACAATGGAATCTGATAGAGAGGGAGTTAGTGTACATGATACAGAAAACGAAAACAGTCTACCTTCTAATTTTTTGGCTATACCTTATGGCAAAGTCTATCGCTTATATGTCAAAATGCAACACAGGAGGTGCATCGATTGAAGACCGATATTCAATTGTGAATAACCTTTTACATAGATGGTCGATTGTAATTTGGTTTAATCATGGATATTCCTGGTAGTGGGTAGATGAATTACATATCTGATATTGTTACATATTTATGTTTAAAATATAAACAAAATGGCGTCGAAAATGGGTTTAAATAAATGTTGGTTTGCAAATACATGTTTACTTAAATAGAAAAAAAGTTGTGATCCCACGAGGTCATGCTATTTCAGTACTAGAACTGAGTAGACTGAAGTGTTCTCAAATAAGATATATAATGATTAACATGCCTTTTGTGCCTCAACCATTATTATAACCGTTTTACTGAAAAATAAATAATAATGAATTATGACCAGCCCAAAAGAGATGTCTAATGATGCACTTTCCCTTATTGTCGAAGCAAAATTATCCAAACATCAATACAAGGTTATAAGAGATGCTGCCAAGAAACATAATTTCCCCTATTATCTTACCACAAAGTTTTAGAAGCTAAACAGCGATGTTATCCATCAAATATAACAGTAACAGAGACAAGTGCAGAAGCTAAATTACAATCTCTACTGCTGAAAGTATTTTGCAACCACATCAAGACATTGTTCAAATGTTGGATCCAAGAACAGTTCAAAAAATTACTCTCTTATGTAAAATGTGGTTGTGACGATAGTTCTGAGCAAAGTGAATATAAACAGCCTTTTAGCGATGATACCTGCTCGGACCCATTATTTTATTAGTACCATTGATACTTTCAGCTAAGAATCTTGAATCGATCAAGGAAATAATAGTTTGGAAAAATCCTAGATCTTGTTCTCCGAGATATTGCAGACCAATAAGATTGCAATTTCTGCACGAAAACGTGGAGTCGACTGTGAGGGAAAAGATTTCATAGATTAACAAATTTCACATCTTGTTCTTCTTAATATCGTGATGGATGGCAAAGACATAGTAATACATTATGATATGGTATTTACAATGACAGATGGGAAAGAGTGTAATGCTTTGACGTCGACAAAGTCATTCATGCGGTATTCTTTGTGCAAAGCGACTTCAAGAGATTTCAACAAAATTGACTTAATTCAGGACAAAGCAATAGACACTGGGGCTCTCAACATGGCATGCGTGGATTCGTTTTTTGAATGCTTATTACATTTAGGATACAAACTTGGAATTAAGCAATGGCAGGCACGTACTGAGAAAGACAAGAAAATTACAGCTGATCGAAAAACCACAATCCAAAAAGAATTTAGGAAGCAGTTAGGTTTAATTATCGATCGTTCGAAACCAGGATATAGTAACACAAACGATGGCAATACTGCTCGTCGCTTCTTTGAGCATTCTTCTGTATCGGCAAACATTTTAGGCTGGACGAACATTGGGCACATCGTTTACACACTATTTTACAAGTATTTTTAAGCGGCTTTGCTGTAAATGTAGAATTATTCGAGGAATATTGTTTGGTTACTGCGAATATGTTCGTTGAAAAATACCCATGGTATTGTATGTCCACTACGGTACACCAAGTGTTAATCCATAGAGCTGCAATTGTAAAATCTTGTATATTACCGATCGGACAATTATCTGTGTTCATCAATGTTCACATGAAAAAGAAGATATTTTTCAGCGACTCCTGATATCTTCAGACTCATTAATTACAAGCTGAAGAAAGACTCCGCCAAAAGCAAGTAATATTTTATCTTTGGAAGCAATAAAACTTTTACTGCCACCAGATCATAGTGATAATAAAAACTGCGTGCCAAAAACTGATGAATCAGAAAGTTCTGAAGATTTCTCCGAAGAGTAAAATAAAAAATATTAGATTTCTTCGTTTTTTTTATTGAATAAATATTTTTGAAATCATGTTTTTTTCAAAAAAAAATCAAATTTGAAATCAGGGACTCCAAATACCTATATAGGCGAATTTCTAATACATTTTATTACATTTTCGACTTTTGTCACACTTTTCTACCGTTTCAGACCACAGTGCGTCGCGTCATTTTGAGATTTCTATCATTTGGAGACTCTATTAGTAGCCTTGTATTGGCGAGCATTACGAGTGAACTAAATAAAATTAAATTCTGTCTTCAGACTTACAAGTCCAAACACGATCTTTCTTTGAAGTACCTACACTGGCGAACCAGCGGCTTGTCTCGAGTTTCGTTGTTCAGTACACACTATTTACACGTTGAGTTTCTGACCTCGAGCACAAGCAAACGTATGAACATATAAAAACACATCAAAAGCCTGGAAAAAGAAATGTGAAGACAAGGAAGTACTCGTAAGAAATGACCTCTATACTCTGAGTTTCGTGAACGACCAGGTGGTGATTGCAGACGACCTAAGCTTTATGCTGAGATAACTAAAAGACGAAAACACCAAAGCAGGCCTCGAAATAAACTTTGAGGAAACAGAATACTTAATCAAAGAGAAATATAGGTTTAGATGATTACGCGCGCGTTGGGTTGTGGGAGTTAACAACAATGCATATACCGCTTTCGCTGTCTGTCAATAACCAGAGTTTTAACAAGCCTCTAAACCAATTAAGAAATCTGTTCAATTGTTTGCCAATTTTTGTGTTGTTAAGTTGTATATTCTATCATAATAAACAGGTGTAGAGGGATTCAGTTATTGAAAGATTTTTTTTGTCAATCAGCAAAACATTTGGATATGTTGCATTTTGATGGTAGAAATGGTTTACTTACAACCTTTCCTTTATCCTGCGATACACCACGTTGTTCTGCAGCTTTTCTAAGATGTACAGTTTCTATCTTCTCCTTTTTACTGCCTTCCTTCACTCAACCGATTCCATCAGTCTCTGTTGCTCCATTCTCCATCAAGTCCTCTTTTCCTCATAGCTTGGTCTATCTTATTTCTTCAAGATCTTCTAGGCCTTCCTCTTTTCCTTCTTCCTAATAGGCTCCATTCCGCTATCTTCTTTATCCATCTGCTGTTATCGGCTCTTACGTGTCTGTACCATTTTAATCTTTTTTCTTTTATGTATGTTATTATTTCTTTTCCTAATGTTACTCTTTGTTTTATTTTTTCGTTTCATTTGCTAACCATTCTGGTATTTTCTCAGGTGCTCTATTTCTGTCGCTATTACTTTGTTAGTCTTCTTCTTATGTATTATCTAGTTTTTCCGCCCCGTACGTCATAATGCTACGCAATAATGTTTTGTATATTTGTGCTTTTGTCTTCATAGATATTATGTGTCTATTCCACGAAACAGAATTCAGTTGTCGTATTGCTCTTTTTGCTTGTCTTTGTTCAGTGCGGTCATTTCTCGTTAGTAAAAGGAAATATTTATCTTTACTATTATTAATTAGTTAATTAGTGTTAGTGATTAGCCTCGTTGACCAAAAATGCCAAAAGAAGACCGCTTGGATATTCTAGTAGTGACAGTGACAGTGAAGCGTTAAGGATGAAAAGGAGAAAATTACAGAAAAAATTGAAGCGTTTGGAAGAAAAGAATCACCGCCGCCAAATAGGTTCAGCCACTTCAAGTATGTGGTTTACACTCTTCTTAGGTAAAACTGTTAAACCTATTGAATAGTAAAATTGGCTAAAACTGTTAAAGCCAAATATAAATAAATTATATCGCGTCATTTGATGACGATAATTAATCGAAATGTGATTTGTAAGTATAACTGTTAAACTTATGAATCCGTTTATTTTACCCTGCAGTATTGCAAATACTTCAATACTAATTTTTGAAATGCAAATTGAGTCTAAAAATGACGAAATCTCGTATATAAATGGGAGCCGAATTTTGGTCAGGGCTGGTCCTACTGACAAATAATAATACTGATGGTCAAAACACCAGTGAATGAGTAAAAGATCATGTGTTGCTGCAACAGCCAGCTTTAAGTGCCTAAGTCTTGCAATTGTTTGGCTATGAGCTGAAAGGGGACGAGCTCTTCTTTGGACCTGATGTGCATGCAGTGGTAGCGAACAGATAGTGCAAATATCTGATATTTAGTTTGAATCAAGATGGGAAGAAAGAGTTAGGTGAAATATACCTCATTCCAAGAAATTTGAGCCTACTTAGAGCCTCCGCCTTAAATCCGGAACTAAACTCATCTTTCAGTAAAACCAGTAGGAATGAAGATAAATACGTAGCAACTATTCAGTCACAAGCTGGCTTGGGGCTAGCGGCTGTCGCAAAAGTTCTGGAGAAGCTAATTAATGAATTAATAATGTTAAGACACAGATATTCTGCCTGATATTATTGATGCAGGCAAGATTTTTGCTGACTCTCTGCATATGTTGACAACCAATAGAAAATATCAATTTGAAACTCCGCTCAATTCAACGGTTCACAAGATTGTAAAGAACAGTGAGCCAGATGAATGATTAGGTGGCAAGGATTTTACAGAAATGTTTAAAGAAACAAAATCTCATTCTCGCACTGGGAAAGAAATGAGTGCGTCTACTTTGATAGGCCATCTACGTCCTCAGGATTACGTGGCAGTTCAAAGAAACCTAATGGCACTTTAAACGTCAGGGCCACGTACCACAAAGGCAAAATGAAAGAGCAACAAGTGGACAGAAAGAGCTACCTCCATACAAGCAGGTGTTCAACAAGAAAAGTTACAAGACATAGTTGTAAGTAGAGGTATTTACGGTAGACTGCTGAAATATTATTTTTCCGAATGGTTGAACTTTACGCAAGATAAGCAACTGCTGTCGTGCGTAGAGGGTTATGAAATCCCCTTTGGGATTGGCTATCTTAAAGTACTACATTATCGCCTTCAGAAGAAAACAGTTTTTAGCTTGTTGGGTTATTGTTTGCGGCAACAGAGTGTGATTGGTTATATACAAAACATCTAGATCGTAAACAGTATCTTGCTCTTAAAAGGTGTGTTGGTAATTATGATGCCAAGATGTCAATTTCCGACTCTATTTTAGAGGATTTATTATGATGATACGAACTTCCAACAGTTTCATTAACCTCATAGAGTTTGCATATGAGATTTTTACAGATGCTTCTGGAATATAATGGGGAGGGGCTGTTTGTAGTTCAAATAAGTCACACGGTTTCTGGTCAGCTGATGAAGCACAGAAACTTGGAGTTAGCCGGTTTTTATGGGTTAAAGTGTTTTTGTAATAAAGCTAGGGATTGTCATATTTTATGAAAAGTAGATAATGTAACAGCAATTGCTTACATAAATAAGATAGGTGGCATTCAAATTAAAAACCTAGATAAATTAAGCAGGGAAATATGGAAATGGTGTGGAGAACGTAAAATTTACTTACGTGCTTTATATATTTTGTCTAAAGAAAATACGACAGACAAAGAATCTAGACAGTCGCCTGTAGAGATAGAATATGTGTTAAGTAATAAGGCTTTTGAATTGATTGTGGCACTTTTTGGTCAGCCTGATATAGATATTTTCGCCACTGATACTAATGCAAAGTGTAAAAACTACATTTCTTGGTTTATAGAACAGAGTGCAATGTCTACGGATGTTTTTAGATCTAATCTATAGGTTTTACGCTTTTCCGCCATTTTCTATCACGGGGAGAGTACTTAATAAAATTATACGGGACAAAGCTGTTGGAATCGTTGTGGTACCCTTCTGGCTTAATCAGTCTTGGTACCCAGTTTTCTTAAAACTCAGTACATCAAAACCCTTAATTTTAGAACTTGATAAAAATCTATTATTATCCCCCTTTAGGTCCAGACACTAATTATGGCAGCACCTTTTCCTGACGGTGTCGCTGTTATCAAGGAAGCTTTCTTAAGGAAAGGAATTCCAGAAGAAGCATTTTCAGTTATGATTAATTCTCTAAGTAGTTTATTCTACGGCAATATTCCAATACGTTAACAAAATAATGGGAATTTTGCCAAAAGAAAGAACCTGGACATGTACAAAACTGCTGTGGGTGATGTTTTTCATTTCTAAATGAACCATTTTCTCACGGAATTTAGTACTCTACTCTTAAATCGGCGCTTTGACTAATTCTGAATTTCTCTAGTACAGAGGAAAATTTGCATAGAAGATTTTTGAAATAGTGTTCAAATTAAAACGTAGTTTTCCGAAGTATAATGCAACGCGGGATCCAGCCTTAATTTTAAATACAATTAAAGAGTGGTATCTCCTCGAAAGTTTATCCACAGAGAAATTAGTTAAGAAGCTGGTAATACTAATGATTCTACCTTCAGGTCAGAGAGTTCAAACTATATCCAAAATTAATATTAAAAGCATTGTGTCAAATGAAGAGGGGATTCAGATGTTTATTACAGATATACTGAAAACTTCAAG
>VTPC01000463.1:319975-380704 GCA_011009095.1 Ignelater luminosus | reverse complement strand
GTGAACAATTATTTTGCAGAGAAAAATGCCGAGTACTATTTGGACGGGTTACAGAGATGGGAGCATCGCTGGAAGAAGTGTGTAGAGTTACAAGGAGACTATGTTGAAAAATAAAAAAAAATTTCAGAAGAAATGTCTCGTATCTTTGTTAGGGCGGAAACATTTCAGACCACCCTCGTAAGTAATAAAATAGATACTACGAGATCGTTAAAAATCTTGATATTGTCAGGAATAGTCTCTCCATCCCTCAAATACTCATAACTGTATTATAAAAGAGCAGCAAAATTAATAAGTCAATAGCATGACGTTATCAGAGTAATCTACAAAAAGAACTAGAAAATGCTGTAACGAAATTATAAATTACCAGGTTATCCTTATCTTTAGTCGCGTTTCTGGAGTAATACCATGAACAAATAGTATGAGTTTAGACTAAGCTATCCAAGAGAACATTTTTTACTTCATAAAATCCAATGAAATCCATACACACAACATATCTTCCAATTGGTTCGTGCTATTGAAAGTATAACCTTTTTAACCTGAGAAATATGATCTACAATGTTTATGTTAAATCTGGTTATTCTTGTCATGTTTTGTTTATTACAGAATTCTAGACCTTGAAGTAGTAGTTGATAGTTTACCCGTAAGAAAAAATATATCAAAACTGGAATAATTGAAATATAAGTAAAAAGACATTATTTTCCATAAAAACCAAACTTTTATCAAAAAGCGTTTTTCTACATCTACAAATCCGTTTTAAACAAGGCTGAATCAACGAAAAATGCAGTTTTTAGACAAAAATGTTCTCTTTAGAGAGAAGACACCCATCTTTCACTTTCGACGATAGTCTGATGTTAACGGCAGGAAAATATCACCTTGCTACACGAAGGCGTCTTAAGAAATTCTGCTATCGTTGGCCCTGATCTAAAGATTATTTTCGTTTTGAATAACGTGACGTAATTCGTAGTTTTGGTTGATTATTTAGTGTTTACGAGTGTTTAGAATAGCAATTAGCATCAAAGTTTCCAGCGTTTTTCCTAAAATTCTTAATGTTCACTTACATGAATTGAAAGTTTAGAAAATAGATATTAAAGCGGGTATATACAAGATAGTTCCTCATTACACTATTGATCAAAAGCCCGAGGGAAAACAGCGTGTGGCATGATTGTGGATAAAAGAGCGCACAAGAAGTTTGGAAAGATTATAGTCGTTGATGACGAAACATACATAGCATATGAACCCGCTGTCGTCCCGGAGAAAAACTACTATTATTGTAGCAATGAAATTGAGGTGACGATCGAAATGAGAATCAAACAAAAAAAAAATATATTTCAAGAAGTTCTTGTTATGGCAAGCGATGTATTAATGTCAGACCCTCTGACTTTGGAACCAGAAGCCATCTCTAAACGATGCATTAAGAACAGGCCACTTCTCTTAATTGCTACTTTTCTGGCTTAGCAACATGTCAGTGTGCAAAGCAAAACATCAAATTCTTAAATAGTCGAAACATCGATTTTATAGAAAGGAAACGCCCCTAACGTTTCTCAGACCAGGTTTATTGTGAAATTCTGGGCACTTATTAAAAGAAGATAATCTGCCATATCACTACCAACAAAGAATCTCAATTCATTTAAAACGATAATCAAAAGAATCAGTAAAGAAATGGGCCAAAGACATTACATTAGGCAAAAACTTCGCCATATTGGTAGTGATGGAGTAATGGCCTTCTTAGAATTAGTTTTAGAAAATAAAGATTTCAAAATAAATCATCCGATTTCACCTATCATGCTTTAGTCTTCTATTTTCCACTGCGACAATGCTAATGAAACCAATTTTTAGATTTTCCTGTCTTTTTCCCAAAGTTTATAAATTCCTCCAGTGGAATTAATAGGTTACAGTTTTAAAAGTTACCAACTCACATTATACTTCATTGTTAGAAAACCTAATAATAGGGGGAGATTCTTTTCACCGCCAGATTCGTACTGCATACTTATCTCTCTTTCATTGATAATTTGAGCTTCTTGCACAATATAACCTTTTCCAAGAAGTAATCAGTAACATCTTCTCTTGGCATCTGAAGTTTTATGTTCATATACTTTCACAGTAAAGCTAGGTTTTCCCTTGTTTAAAGATTTTTTTGGAATTCCAATTTAAAATCTAACCAACTTATTAGCTCTTTCTATCTACTTTCATATGAGTCTTGTCAAATTCATCCGCGCTGTTTCATCAAGAAAATTTGGTAGCCAATTGTGAAGCGTTGCAACACCCTCCAGTGACTCCCCTTATACTGCCTGTGGCAGGTCTTTACCAGTAAACTTTGCTATACTTGTTGAAAAATGTGGCATTACAATATAGTTTAGTTCGATTGCTCAACAGTTTTAACAGAACTGCATTTTGTCTCAAAATTCATTTACATTAAGACCATCACAGCTAAAGTTTGTATCTATTTTACCATTAACTGTCTGTTCTTTTCATATTGATCCATACCTTACCTGAATCTATTGTGTGATGGATGATCTGCAACACACTCGGATAAAACACAATACCAAAATTAAGGGTTCTTTGTATTTTCTTTTCTACTATATAAATACACTTATGAAGAATAATGAAGATACGACATAACTATTCATTACTTATTGACATACCTTCCTTCAAGTTCTAAATAGTCTTTTAAGACAAAAACATAATACACTGCACAATTAAGATTTTATTTATAGTATCTAAGGAATGATGGTCCTCAGTTAAACTTGGGTCAAAACTTAGTTAGTTCCTATCCAATTAAAATAAGCCCAATGTGCCATTTTTGCCAGAATGCAGAATAATCCGACCTATCAAAAGAACTAGATTAACCCAAAACATTTAATTTCCCCTAAGCAGCTTAAAAAACTGATCTATACTTGAAAGAGTAAATGCACTACAGATTAAATCAACGACAAGAAAAGTCTCGTTTTCAAAGCCATTACTCATCTGACCGTTTTTATTGATCTTTTACGTATGTATTTTCTAGGTTGTCAACATCAGGAACAGATTTTGGTAGCACAATTGGTTTTGCATCATGAGAAAATGTTTTCAAGCTTCTTGAATAAAAGATTAACAATCAACTGTAAGAAGAACTAGCTATAACGGCCCAGCAAGTCAAATCAGCTAGAAGAATTTGGTTAATCCTTAGAGCCCCAGACCAGATTCAATTTAAATTCTGATACGTGCAGGGGTATACCAGGGTGGTCTGAAAAGTTTCCGACCTAACAAAGATACAAGACATTTTTTCTGAAAATTTTTTTTTATTTTTCACCGTAGTCTCCTTGTAACTCTACACACTTCTCCCAGCGATGCTCCCATCTCTGTAACCCGTCTAAATAGTACTCGGCATTTTTCTCTGCAAAATAATTGTTCACGAAGGTGATTGCCTCTTCATTTGACGAAAATCTTTGTCTTCCGAGCGCAATTTTTAGATGAGGGAACAATAAGAAGTCGCTTGGGGCTAGATCTGGTGAGTAAGGCGGATGGTCAAGCAGTTCAAACCGTAATTCGTGGATTTTCGCCATGGCAACCGCTGAGGTGTGAGACGGTGCGTTGTCTTGGTGAAACAGGATTTTCTTTTTCTGGAAATGTGGCCGTTTTTTCGCAGGTTCTGCCTTCAGCTTGTCAAGTAATGATGCATAGTATGCTCCTGTAATGGTTTTTCCTTTTTGAAGATAATCGATTAAAATAACTCCATGACTATCCCAAAAAACAGTCGCCATCACTTTCCCAGCCGAAAAAACAGTTTTTGCTTTTTTTGGAGCCGGTTCCCCCTTTGCAGTCCACTGTTTGGACTGTATTTTTGTTTCGGGCGTATAATGGTGTATCCAAGTTTCATCTACAGTAATTAATCGGCGCCGAAACTCGGATTTATTTCGCCTAAACTGCGCCAAAAGAGCGTTGGAAATATTCATTCGAACACATTTTTGGTCTAACGTGAGCAAACGCGGCACCCAACGCGCGGACAGCTTTCTCATGCCTAAGTGTTGATTTAATATGTGACAAACACGTTCTTTTGACATGTTCATAACCTCTGCTATCTCTCTCACTTTAATTCGGCGGTCGTCTAGCACCATTTGGTGAACTTTGGCGATGTTTTCGTCGGTAGTTGCAGTTTTTGGACGTCCCGAACGTTCATCGTCTCCCAAGCTCTTACGGCCACGTTTAAATTCAGCAGCCCAAAATTTCACTGTGGTAAATGATGGTGCAGAGTCCCCATACACAGAATCGAACTCATCTTTTATTTGCGAAGGCGTATTGCCTTTCAAAAACAAATATTTAATGACAGCTCGATACTCGATTTTGTCCATTTTCACAAAAAAACTCACATCAACTCACTCAAACGACTGTTACATAAAAAATTGCGCGTCCAAAATGGCTGAAACTTTGGTGAGTAACTGTCAACAGATGAACAACGAAATTCAGTAGCTTTTATTTACGAGTGCTGCCATCTTCACGTTGAGGTCGGAAACTTTTCGGACCACCCTCGTACAAGAATGCAGAAATTGTAGAAATAATATGGTGATGTCTCAAAATTAGTAGATTATGATTTTTGAAAGTGGCATAAGGGTTATAACTAGAATAAATACTCATATTTGAAGTTGATGAGCTTTAAGAGTTTCTGACTGCCTTATGGAGATAGTGGATGACATTTTTTTGGTATACTTTGATTGCTAGTTGTTATGGTGACACATGTGCAGAAAAGAAATGCAGCAGCTTAAACAGTCTGTAAATCACAGTTCACTAATGCAAAGCTCAAAAAATAAAAAATTTCACGTTTTCTAAACCAGGAACCAAATGATAAATCGTTTGGTTTTTGGATTTTTATCCTAGCATTATACATAAAGGAGTTATAAAAGAATTTGTCTGAACTAGGACACTCTGAATATGGTCGAAAATGCGTCATTCAAACTACTATGTATATGAAAACGAATAGAAAAATCTTTGAGACACACATCATGCAGTTCAATATCATACGGTGTTTTCCATATGCTAAGGATATAAAAAAATCACTAAAGTGAGTGACTCGGTTTCTACTTTCCTTTCTCTAGGCAACTAATGAAGATTCTTTAAAAATTTAAGTAAAGCTTTATCTGATCTTAACAAGAAGAAAAAGAACAACACGACCCTTTATCTTTGCTTTCTTCAGATGTAAATAAATAAAATAAATAAACAATAAAATAAGTTTAAAAAATAACAAAGAGAAAAGCATAATCGCGTAATATCGTTTCTACTTGCCCCATCTTTCCAAAATAAAAAAAAAACGGAAAAAACGGCAGACCTTAAATATTACTCTAATTGTAAGTACTGCCCCATGTACCAGTGATCAAGTCAACAACGACCACGCAGATTTTAATGTTTACTGTTGATTTAAATAGGTGGTGGAGCCGAGGTTGGAAGGTAAAGGCCTACTTTATAGTTTATACATTTTTCTAAATTCTTTTTAAATGAACAATTGATTGAATCCCGGAAAATTAAATGTTCGGTTTTCATCTGCACTTCAAATAACAATTCTCAGTAAAATAACAATAAAAAAAAGAAAGTAGAACTTTGTTTTTTCCGTTTTCAGTTTCATTTGGGACAGTTTTTAAATTTAAAATCATGTTAATATCAATGTGAAAGCTGTGTCATTTATATTATCGTACGCTACAGAAACATAACTTTTTTTAAATATTGCTGAAAACGCATTTCGCGAAATACTGCTTATATCTATCAGTAATCGACAGCAGTCGTTAAACATTCTTGTGGGCGATTTATGAAGTCGGTGTATTGCGAATTCCACACTTAGTGACGTGCTTTGAAATCATTAAATAAATTAACAGCCTTCAAAAAATTAATCAGTACAGTCTGATGTAACTCGTTTTTAAAAATTCATTCCATTCTCATTTACAGATGACGCATTATCATTATTTTTTTTTTCTTCCGAATACTATAAACTGCGAATTGTTTAAATATAATTGAGACTATTTTTACAACAAGGATGTGAAAGGAAGTCAATAGTAATTTTATCACAAATAAGATGAGAATTTCAATATCTGTTATCGCATAATTACTTTGAAACTTATAAATATCAATTACTGATTACGCATAAAAACAAGTAATCGTGCGTATACCGTATAAGTAAAATGTCCTCGCTTGAGCTATGATACGGTTGTAATGAATTAGCAATGGTCTGACAGTAACTGCTCGATTTTCTTAGAATGTAAGAAACTAATCGTGTTGTCGTAATTTTATTACTGTAAATTTGCATTTCCACGATTGTTATAAAAATAACTATGTATGTTTTTTCTTAGATGCATTATGCACCAATTAACGTTTTTATAGCTCTTGTATGTACATATGTTTATAATTGTGGGAAAATCATTTTATGCAAAGAGCTTTAAGAAAAATTTATTTCCTTGAAAATGAGTACAAGGGAGATTTTATTTGTACAGCCAAATTCTGTACAGTATGTTGCAATGATGCTTAATTGCTACTTATAAGTGTTATGGTAAAACTATGAAATATCATTTGAATACTAATGTAAATCGTGCATAAAAAACCAATCGTTCGTTAGAAATACAAAATGATTAGGTCATGTTATTTTTATATAAGGATTTGGGTTTACCCAACTGATATGTATGTCACTATAATATTAACGATCTAAACTTTCCAACCTCGGATTCAGTAATTTATTGCAATTGCAAAATTTTCGCATTTAAATATTAGTTTTGAATAAATTAATCTAACCTGCAAAAACAACAGTTGTGTGCAGTTTTCAATCTATACATTATGCGCAATTATTTTTCCCTCTTTATAATATTCCTAACATAGGTAATTGTCACCGTTTTATTTACTAGAAAACTTTACTTAATAGTATGTGTTTTGTTAATGAGATAATGTTAAACAAAATCTGGATTATTTTTTGAAATTTAATTGATTAAATCCAAATGAAATGTAGTCCTCTAGTTGACTTTTTTGATGACGGGAGGTATACGTATACGCCCTAAACAAATAATCGGGATTTGTACATTCGTGACAGAGAATCTGTCTAAATATTGTTTTCTTAATTCTACTTTTTCTTTCGCTTTTTTTAGATACCGACCCAAAAAAATGATTTATACGCAACATGATACAACAAACTGTTGTTATATTTATCTCGTCCGGTTAATATACACGGTGAGAAGATTAATGTAAACTAGCAATTTGTTTTTTATATAATGCTACAATTTGTTTAAAAATTGTAGTTTTATAAATGCAGCATCTACCCAGGAAACAAGGTAGTTCTATTCAAATAAATTAACCTCGTTAGACGCCCTATTTAACGTGACTATAAATAAGACGGTAGCAGTTTACTTACGAAATTTATGTCACCAAAAGCAAAAGAAAAAGACTCTTCTGCTGATTGATGATGTACCATTCGTAGCAAAAAAAGGCCCATCTTGATAAGACGTTTTGTTTCAGAAATACAAACTAAAATAAGATCTTACTATGGTAGAAATAATAAAACGTAAGACAATCGAACAAAATCCATACGAATATCTTCGAAGATTTTTTTCTAACATGTTCTCAAATCGCAGCGCAATTTTGGAATATTAATGATTTTTCTCCATCGTTTTGTCTTTTCCCTAAAAATTTTAATCAAGAATAAAATGTCTTTGGAATCCCCTTGATACATCTGCAAACGCCATGCTTTTATTTCTTTCTGTTATTGAGCAAAAATTAAAGTTTGGTGATTTGGTAATGTAGGTTAAGTGGCAGAAGAGGTAAGATTTTCTGATATTAGTGAGGACAAGTTTAGAAGCCGTTTGTAAATCATTAAGGAACTATTCTAAAAATTATGAATGGGAAATGGAGATAACAGGATAGTTAGGATTTGGTTCTATTAAACCTTTTGCCGTTAAATGTTTATAGTTGTACCTGCTATATTTACTATTGTTTGAGGTTTCGACAGACTCCTGCCTACCCTCTACATACTATCAACAGCAGCTGAAAGGAAACGACCAAACTGTGTAATGTTATTCTAATAGCGTATGATACTAAGTAACCGTTAAAAATGTCTAGATTTACGTCAAAGGTTTCTATACGACAGAAAAAAGCTTTCTGTGTAAGTAGGCTCTGTTAAAGCAAAGGGCAAACATCAACAGCAACAGTTAAGAAGTGTCGAGAGGTGTGCTGCAGTTTTATTAAATGTTACTTCCGGCTCTATACCTTTAATATTTCCGCCCCGGATTCAGTGCTCTTACGACTCCACTTAACCAAATGCAACCAAGCCGTGTGATAACCTCTAAACACAACATCTCTATTTTTTGGTTTTTGATGTATACAATCTTTGTCTCTAGTAAATACTCCTCTGCTAGCATGTTCCAATCATGATGATGCTTTGCGGTATATTAACCAATAAAATAACGAAAAACGCTAATTTGTCTTTTTTGTCTTTCCATGCTTTTATCTCTCTGCGGTTTTTCCATATATTGAATTTTAAATCTGGCGTTATTCCGCCAGATTTAAAGGTACGACCTTGAAGGTATGATCTATAAAATCTTGATTTGATAGATATTTTGGCATCTTCGACATCAAATTTTTTAGGTTCACAGAAGATCTTATTAGTTTACAATATCAGAAATAAATTCCTTGTTTTGTTAACTAAAGATAAATTTTTATTAACAAAACAAAACTACTTAACTACTGCCCAAACTGTTTTAATCTTGAGCAAACATCATCTTTATCCAAAAGCGATACCTTTTAAGACTTCAAAATGGCAGCAAGCCTTTAACCTGTCTTACGAACACTCGACATACTGAAATGTCTATCTTTATCATTCTTAACGGAAGAACAAATTAACGGTATTGAAACTGGAATGGACACTGACATTTGACCCCTCCGTTCTCCATTAAAATATTTCAGTTTGAAGTGTCTTTTGAGGATAATAAACAACTCCGCTAGATGTTCTTCATCATCAATATTATTGTAAGTGTAATTCAATGGTATACAACCAATAACGTTTTAATATTATGACCTAATGATGTGAAAACTAAATAAAAAGAACTTGTCTTAGCTCTGACAATTGATATTGAAAAAATTATAAGGTAAGTACAACACATTGGGGCACTCTCTTAATAACATTTTTCATGGTTCTGGAAAAATTTGCTCGGTAACTTGATAAATGTTGTTTTTCAGTTTTTAAAGTTGAGGCACAATTTATTTTTCAAGAAACCTCATTACAAAAGATTAGATGATCTTAGCAGGAAATCCAAGTTACCAGACTGAGAAACCAAACAATCTGGAAAGATATTTTTACTATTGAAAATTTCCACGCTTTGCGTGCACCGTGGCACCGTTCTTTTAAAATCAGATGTCTTTTAGTTCAAGCTTTTTTAGCTTAGACACCGAAGACTTCTGCAGCATCTCACGATATCGTGCTCCTGTCATAGGTAGAATCTGTTCACACGACATCTATTTAGTAGGACATTTGCAATGGTTAATGTGAATGTTCACATACGATTTCCAATCAGGGTGGTAGAATCGACAGTTTGGGCGTTTTTGACATTTGTTTTTACAAAACACACCGCATGTTATGATCGGTAAAAAACAGTATCGGTAGATTCTATGAGTACATATTGAGAAAACGGATACTGGTGTCCAGGCTGCAAGACAACTCATAAAAGAATGTGTGAGCAGAGAGCGTAAAGTGGTCATACGTTGAAACTATCAGTATAACTTAGTTTGCATCTATTTATTTGGGAAAATTAATGGTACTATCAAGGACCTACAACGCCAGCCCATATGCGATACCAAACTATTAACTCTACGTAGATGAAGTGGTCGTTCGCGGATCACTTTTGAATTATGAACTTCCTATAATAGATTGTTCTGTTTATTATTATCAGGTCTAACAGTAAATTCCTGTAATGCAAACATTCTACTTGTATGCAAAAATTGGTGATTGATATTCACCTATTGTGCACGTTATTGAATAGTAGTTGTCGGTTCTTGAACAATACTGGCCTGCATAAGGTCGGTCTATAAGGGGTCTATCACTTTTTAGTAACTATGTCGTGGCGTTGGAAATAATTCGTTAAACACCGAATAGTCTTAGTATTTGTAATTTGATTTTTTACCTAAAATTGACTTTGCGCAATAACATGCTTTCATAATAAAAGCCGATTCGTATTAGAATTCCCAGACATAGTGCAGTGGAATTTTAAACAATGAAGATTATTTATGGTTAAAGTAATTGAGTGTTTTATTGTTAAAATTACAAAATTAAGTTCAGCCTTATAAGCTTAAGCGTATAATATAATATAATACGGATATGTTCGAACAGATGTCGCTAGTTGTACTTCTAATAGGTGGTTTCCTAAAACCCGAACAGTGTTGCCAGGTCTGAACGAAAAGACGTGTTATTTAATGTTATCGTTATTAAACGGTAGATTCGATCTAGCAACATTGGAAATACAGCTACTGGAGGAAACTATACATTTAGATGCTGAAACTTTTTAACTTCAACGGTTCCAGTCTTTATTTGTTTCCCCCAGGTGTGAGAATTTAAAATCTTTGATAAGATTTTACTCTCTTGACTCTTAAAAAGGCACATTAACATTTAGATGGAAATTAAAAATCTTTTTAAATTTAAAAATGCATAGGTTGTGTTAAATCTAATGTATCGCATCGCGTCAGATAAGATATGCTACCAATTTTCTCTGTATAGTCGCCGTTACCATATCTTACCACTCCAATAAAAACGAGTGCTTGGGTTTGTTTTTAGACGTATTTTAGAGTAGTCAAGAAGAACTTACACAATGCCAATTTGTATATAATCACTTGCAATTCTAAGATTCTAGTGCAAAGATTAACTTGTCAAGAATAGGTCCCCTATAGCAACCGGGAAGTTCTGGAAGTTTTAGGCCATACGCATATTAACATAGACGCTGGACTTCTTTAACCCTTAAGTTAAGCAAACATACTTACCCATGATGATCGGAAGCTGACTCGGAAATTTTCCGATTGTGCAATACTGTACGCTCGATAGAAATATGCGGTAGCCCGTCAAGGCTATAAAAAAATAAACGTACAAATTAATACAAGCTCAATTTTAAAAAAAGGCGTTATCAGTCTCGATATATGTTTTGCTGTTTGTAGGTATGATTTCCCGGGAAGATTATAGACTACATGAGCTACCAGTGGCAGCTCGTGACTTTATTTTGTTGGTGAGGTCAGGTCAAAAATGAGAAATACTGTCAAGTTAATTATTACACTTGCGCACAAGAAAAAAAAATAATATAAAATATAACACAAGTATTAGGGGTGCCTAATAAACGGTTGCATCAGATCGCACAACCGGCGCTGAACCCGAGAAAGTTACAGTCTATATAAATGGTCAGTAGCATCTCGTTATTTTATTTTGTTGGTGGAGTCAGGTCGAAGATTAAAAATGTTGTTAATTTAATTACTTCACTTGCGTGCAGGGTATGAGCACGGAAAAGTTATAGTCTGTATGAGCGACCAGTGGTTGCTCGTAAATCTTTTTGTTGGTGGGGTATGGTCTAAGATAAAAAATGTCGTTAATTTAATTACTTCACTTACGTACAGGATACGAACCCGAAATGAACATATCACTTTGATAAAAAGTTGACATTAGTAAAGTACTTCGCAGATTCGATCATGAACAGTTGCCCAACTTTGATTTATGTACTTTTTGAATGTTAAATGCGCATTGGGTAGAACATACCTGTAATTTATAAGCTATTTCAATAGATTGAAATAAGGATATAAATCTAAATTAAAACTATGAAGATAATACTTGAGATTGTTGGAAAAAATGAGAAAATCATGAAATCAATACTCTAATGAAGTTTAAGCATCTAAACACACCACAACTTACTCGACACTCATTTTGTCGAGCTTTTTGTGGAAGAATCTTTATAATTCTTACTTATTCAAAACAATGTCTTATCAAAAGGCTACTTTCAGTTTGTATCACAATAAAAAAAGTTTCTTCCACACTACCTGAAGTTTCTTCTTTTTTGGTATAATTTCTGTTTAATCTTACAAATTATTAATTTTCAATTAAATACCAATTTGTGTATTTCTATGTTATTTTAGTTTGTTGGTTTTAACGCCCGTAAATATAGTTAAGAAAACATAACCTCTTTTTATAAGAAATATTTTAAAAGCTACAGAAAACTGAAATAATTTATATTAAGTCTCGAAACAGAACAAGCAATCACCTAAAGTTGTTTGGAGAATGTAAGAGGTAGGAGTATCAGCACTCGAAGTAAAGATTCTTCCAGAGATATGCTCCAAATCGTGATCTTTGTAATTAATTGTCCGGTTCTGCCATTCATCTTGAAAGCGGAGTTTTATTTCGTGTTGTACTCTCTTCTGCATCGCTTTATATTTGAACCATTTTCACGCTTTTCCTTTATAATAAACGAATTTAAAATATTTTTTTGCCACATACGGCATACAATTTTTTTCCGGGGATTTAATAAGTGAAAATTTATTCCTTTCAAGTACTGTTTCCAGTAACGAACTCGTCTGGCGTGTTAATTTTCCTTCCTCGTGGGATCAAAATAAGAAGACATAAATAACAGGTTCCGGTTATAATGACATCACGTCCGGAACTCATTATTTCCCGCGTTATTTCAAGTTTTACCCTTGATATCCTTCGTTTTCCTTTGGACTACTAATGGAGGAGCTCTTAGATCATAACTTACAACCTCCGAAAAGTTGCGAAATTGCAATACAAGCTTGCAATTTTCTAAATTGAATTATATTATTGTAAGTTAGCGCCTACGAACATTTTTACGCTGAGGGACACCGAAGCTTCAAAGCGTTAAGTTGCTAAACTTCCCCGTTTACGCATGATGAATTTTCTTTACGTGCAATGTTGGGAGAGAAAAAATGCGAATATGATTTAATATAAATTTTCCCGTTGCGTTAGATCATTGTGTCCGATAAAATCCATAGCTTTATTATTCTTAGTTCTCGTGAATGAACGTCGTGCTACGAGAGCACGGACCACCCGAGCGCCCCTGTAATTAAATCGCGATGCTATATTTACAGAACGGTTGCCTCGTACCTGTATAATCAGTATGTAAATCGTGGACACGACAGAACTATATTTATTAACCCAATATCGAGTTCATATTTAAATTATATAGCATTGCACAGACGAAAGTTGTTATTACTTACTGTAATTATTACTGTAACTGCTGAAAGCTGAAATGTGTATAGGATCTATAGCACAGGTCCATAACTTTTATTTTCTTAATTAAAAATATTATAATACATATAAGGAACAACTGCATTGTAGTCTATATATTGCTCGATTCGACCTCAGTATCTGTGGATTATGAATATCTATATAATAATAGAGCTTGCTTAAAAGTTAAAACACCATGCTTACCGAGGAATTCATTTAATAATGAATTGAAAGGGCGACTGTTGAAAATGACCTAGATATTACAATGGAATCAATAAAGGTTTTTCAAAATACCGAGATATTTACCAATACAATTTTTGTTACGCATCAGAAGCTCACTCTATTGTTTATCTACCCTTTATGGTGGAAGCTTTGTGATTAGGTCTAGTAAAGGGTTTTCCAATAAGAGGTGTTATTTTGATATTCAAAGAAAAGTGCCATTTTTTAATATAAATGATCGGATGTTTATTTCATTATAAAGAGGAAGGTATGCCGTTAATAGTGGAAAATAACATCAGGCAAATGACCACCACGACCACGCTTACAGGACAATATCCTTTTCATGAAATTTTCCATAACCAAATCGCAAAGTGGCTGCCCTATGTCCTCGATAGCCTCACGAATTCCATCTTTGAGGTCTTGAATCGACGCTGGGCTGTTGGCGTAGACCTTCTCTTTCACGTGGCCCCAAAGAAAGAAGTCGCAAGGTGTTAAATCACAAGATCTCGGTGGCCAATTGTGATCACCTCTTCGAGAGATAACACGGTCCGGAAACTTTTTCCGTAAAAGATCAATGGTTTCGTTGCTTGTGTGGCACGTAGCGCCGTCTTGTTGAAAGTAAACGTTGTCCAGATCAATACCATCCAACTCCGGCCATAAAAAATCGTTAATCTTCTCTCGATAGCGCAATCCAGTCACCGTAACTGTTGCTCCAGCCTCATTTTCGAAAAAGTAAGGTCCAATGACTCCGCCGGACCATAAACCGCACCAAACAGTCACACGTTGAGGATAGAGAGACTTTTCAACAATAACTCTTGGATTTTCTGAGCCCCAGATCCGACAATTTTGCTTGTTGACGAAGCCACCGAGGTGGAAATGGGCCTCATCACTCAAGATGATTTTTCGATGGAATTCTGGATCATTTTCATGCATTTCAACGACCCAATCAGCAAAGACACGACGTTGTTGATGATCGGCCGGCTTGAGTTCTTGTGTTAACTGGACTTTATAAGCCTTAAGACCCAAATCTTTATGCAAAATACGGTGTAATGACGTTTGTGGAATGGCTAATTCCAAAGAACGACGAGGAATGGACAAACCTGGGTTTTCTTTAACACTTTCGGCTACAACAGCAATATTCTCGGCTGTTCTTGAGCGACGTGCACGGGTTTTATTCTTCACATCACTAACTTGCCCCAAGAGCTCGAATTTTTTCACCAATTTCTGTATTGCGGTCCGACAAGGTGCTTCACGGTGACCCAAAAATGTTCGAGTTTTACGAACCGTCTCTGCCAAATTTTCACCATTTTTATAGTGAATTTTAATAATTTCAATGCGATGTTGAAGCGTGTATCGTTCCATATTTATTAATGGCGTAGTTTCTACTTGTCAAATGTCAAAAAATGATAGCTTCAAAAGTGACATCTACCGAAATAGCGGGCTATTCAAAATAACACCTCTTATTGGAAAACCCTTTATTACTCATTTGGCAATTTAGGCATTTATACTGTTAAATGGGGACAACTCGAGCTTTTAACTCTTCAAAGAAACTTAGATTTATGTTTATCTCTTTACATTTTTCTACTCTCTGGTTGGTACAATTGTGATTCTTTTTTTAAATTACATCCCTTTTTATTCTGCAATTTTTTTTAAATTACTTTACACACGCATAGATCCGAATCGAATAAAACTTACAAGAATTCTCGAAACTGATTTTTGGTCAAAATCTTGTAATAAACTTTTTCTTCCTTGTTAATTTTCAGACATTTATATTTGTATTTTGTGGAAGCGGTGGTGAGGGTACTGTATGGGACGCCAAAATATGTGTTAACTTAATAATAAAATTCATAGCAGCAATTTGTAACTAAAATAAAAATAACTTTGTTACACACCCCCTCTACTTCGCAAAGAATGAGTACAGGCTACCAAACTTAGATTTAACACTGAAAAAATAAACTAAAAACTGGACCACTTAGCACAGACACTGATCCATGGACAGTGCTGGAGACCCTGGTCGATCGCGGACTCACTGATTACCGGGGCAGGGGCAGGACCTCAAGTGGGTTCTTAAGTGCCACATAGAGAGCAGAAGAGGCGAACTAGATTCCTAAGAATCTGCGCTGGACGGAGGACGGGTCAGTGCTGGTTTCAGCGATGGACGGTGGGGCACTCTCCCGAACCCAGAGAAATGCTCAAAATCAATGATCTCCTAGTCGTCGGCGATCAGGTCAATCACTGGGTCTTCCATCGCGATGTGGTCCTTCGCTGACACAGTAACTTAGTACTGACTACGTCTGGTTAACAATGCGACGACCAGGCAGGGTTGGGCCAACGTTTTCTTTCTGCAGCGAAGGCAACCTGGCGGTTCTCCATAAAATAGATTCCCTTTCTTCAGATTGAAGTGCAAGTTTAGGCTAGACGGGAAAGCTATTCCCAAAATGGCTTCGTATGCTAGCGTCTGCATATAATGCACCAGATGGGATCTCTCGCAGTCAAAAATTTTAATCGGGCCCTGGAATGCTTTGGACACTCGGACCGTTTCCTAGTTTATAACTCATCTTCTACGAAAGTTGCAATGAAACCGGTGTTTTTACTAAACTGGCGTCCATGATTACCAATAAAAACAAACAGTCTTGTGTCCAATGAATGTGGTTGTTGGAGAGAGAACTTCAGGTCTCCCTAATACGTCCTTTCCTGCAGAGGAAACAGATTGATCGGTTTTGGCATGCGATTTGGAAGTGTCCACTCTGACGGCATTTCCAACAAACATCTGCTGGCTGCGGCATCGGCGACCCAGTACCTTGTCTGGTCAACGTACTTGTCTAGGTGTTACTGGTTGTCGGAAATTGAGACAGGCTCGCTGGTTCTGACCTCTCTTGGTTCTATACCAGGGGCGGTTGACTCACCTCTGTTTTGGACTTGCTGGACTCAGTCGTGGTCGTAGCTGATTCATGATTACTTTACCTCACGCTTTGATTTCAGCTCTCGGTGGAACTCTTTGTGTTCCCATATAGTGCGGAAGAAGTCCGTCACAATAGAGGTACAAAAGATACTCTGGTAACAAATTATCAGAAGAACTCTTGTTCCTCGGTGCCTAGCCGACTCGCTCTTGCGCTGGATGCGCCGCGCCGCTTGATTTTGACTTCCAGATTGATCCTATAGTCGGATGACGAGTAGAAGTCATGAAAATCTTTTCCATCAGGTCTGGTTATTTCTATACCAGTGCAATATTTAGGAATATTGCGGCAAGTACTTACTTTACCTAACTTTTTTATGAATGCGATGGGATTCGTCTTTCGGGTAAAGTTAATCCTCCAGTCGCAGGTCTTGATATTGGCAGTGCACGTATTTACTTGCGGTCTGGTCGTCATCGGTGAGAGTTGCTTAGTTGCTACAGGAATAGTGTTTGCGGCGGAATACAAAAAATGAAGTTGACTCAGAAACAGAAAATAGGAATGGTGGGCAGTTAGTACTACCGGCTCTCTTCTTCAGTCTGTATATCCAGGCTACCCTTAGATTTCCTTCCTGTTTTAAGATACACCTGCATGAGATAAATACTCTAGAGTCTATGAAAAACGTTCTTCATGTGTTCACATGTTCAAATTGTAATCGACATGTACGATTCTCCAAAATCTTTCTTCATACCTAAATTATTCTGGTAACTGTTTTGATATTCTGTGGCAAGTGTTCGTTGTTTCATTTTTTTCTTTTGTTTTTCTACTACAATACTTTTTCTTGGAGCAGTATAAATACTTCTTTTATTTTTAAGCTATTACAGGCTTTAGATGTTTAGAGAATTTCTATTACTTCTTTTCGTCTCTTTCAAAAAAATTATTGTAACAATTGTTTCTGTGTAGTTAAACCTCTATCAAAATCTAAATTTAGTTGGTACAAACCATCCTTATATACTGGGACGTTGCGCGTATTTTCGGAACGGATCGTAGTAGCGGTTCTGAAAGTGAGGAAGCGAGCATTCGAAGGATTCACAACATTAATTGTTGTTTATTGTTTTCTTGACAAATAAATGTTTCGCATCTGCGGAATGGATGATCGTATCGACTTCGCACTTGTTTGTTTTGTAGTAGAGAGGGAGAGGCGAAGGTTCAAAGAATCTGGAAGTCTCCGCTTGAGTCTTGTTTAGTTTTTGTTGGCAGATATTTCATATTTCAAAAACAGTTTTCAGACAATCCAAGCACCACCAATCGGTTTTGCTTTTTTTGACAGATCCCTACACTTCAGATTCTATCAAGATGGAGTTTGGTTGTTAGTAAAGATTGGCTTTCAGACCAACCCAGCACCATAAATTGCTGTGTTTGCAGATGTGCTATACCTCAGAAATGGTTGATCATATCGCGGTGTGACTTTCTAGTGGTTTTCGGAAGTTTCGAGCACTATCAATCACTTTTTGGTTTTTGACAGATATCTTACATCGCATCGTGAAAACGCCTGATCCAATCAGTTATAGTTAGGTGTTCTATCTGTATGCTGACACTAAAAATATTATTCACTTTGACATTTTCTTGAATTAGAAGATAGAAAGCTGATGCTATTCAAAGTCCAGCCTAGCTTTTTTTCATTATATTTTACGCATAGAGCAAATTAATTAAGGTAACCTAAAGTAAATGTTTGTGGATCGAGACACAGTCGAGGTTCAAAAAATCGTTCAAGAATTCTTTTAATAAGCTTAATAAAACTTTAACGAAGTACTAATAATTAGAAATCTTAGCACAAAACATTTTTAACAATATCCGACTACGAAGAAAAAGCAACAGCCTAAGTAACAACACAGAGGAGAACTCTAAGGAATTTTTAAATGATCTAATATCTTGATGAGAACAACTTATTGCTTCTACTAATGAACTAGAGATTTGTAAGTATTTAATTGATCTTTGGTTATTCACCAGTCGTTGTGTAGAGACACTCGTAAGACAGATAAAAGAACAAAGATTCAATGGTCGTTTAAATCATGTCCTAGACTAAAAAAATCGTATAGTGTTTTGACAACACTCTTTGTAGTTCATAGTTTTAGACAATGTAGTCATGAAATTTATATCCTTCTGGTACTTTCTTTCTATAGGGACTAAATATTGAATATGATATTATCCGAATTTAAACGTGTGCTTTACTAATAACCATTTACATTTTTCAGTAAGAACGAAGGTGTTGTGCCTCAAAGTTTTATTTGTACCCCTATTTCTTGATTCTCCTCGGTAGGTAGATGGAATTTAAATTTAATATTATTTCATTCTTATAAAAACCTTGACTGGTGTATTCGATTATTATTAGTTCTACTTACAGATTCTAAGAATAATTATATTTTTACCTTTTCAAAAGTTTGTCAGCTTATCATTTTTATTGGGCACAGTTTGAAATTAGAAAACGTCATATTTATGTATTACTACTACGTATAGTTACATTTACAATTTTACTAGCATCTTCTTTAGTTCTCATCTTGAAAACCAAGCTTTCCCACTAGAACAATTATAAAATTTTTCGGATCAAATGGAGGTTTAGACGATTCTAACTTTTGCAAAAAATGAAATTTTTGAATCCATAAAAACTCCCAGCAATGATCTTTTGATATTCAGTACGAATGTTGAATGCATTGATATGCAAGCTCTGTAAGGAGACCGGCTATTTTAAATATTCGCATCTGATGCCGAAAGGGCACGCAGACAAAACTAGCGTCCAGTATGAAGGCTTGACAAAAAGCGGTCGCGCTACCTCTGATTGATAGGTGACAGCTCCACTAGACGTCGAGCAAAAACTGCGAGTACCTGTCTGCAACTTGGAATCAACAATACTCAGTCCCCTGCTGTATTCCTTTAATTAAAAATTATAATTCCTCCTGGAAATTCTTACAATCTTTATACGCCAGGTTAATTGAAGTATTTCTAAAGTCTTTTAATACCGTCGACCAAAATAATTCAGATTGCTTTTATTATTGTCAAACAAAAGATGTTTGAGGTATGCTAAAGATACACAACGGACTTGCTAAAAGAATATTAAACAGACTTGAACCTTAAAGGGTTGTTTGTCAGAAAAAAAATACAAATTTTTCTTGTTTTTAATTTTAATTGTAATTTAAGATTCACTGACTCAAAGATATGCTAACTTAACAAAAAATTAATTTTACATAACTTGTTAAGAAAATGTAAAATTTACAAGCTTATTATAAGAGAAAGAGAAAGCATAAATTTAACAATTAGTTTGGAAATTTGCACATTCAACTGTTTTATACGCATTCAGCAAATCTGCTGGTTTCTTAAATAACTTTTCTGCTTTTATACCATACACAATAACAAACTGTAATTTATAAATGAAAATGTTTTTGTTTTTATTTGTAAAAAAAACCTTTTAACCATACACAATCACCAATTCCACCTCTTCGGGTTACAATTTATTTTTATATTAAATTCTTGTAAAGACAAAGGGACTAGGCCTAAAATTAATAGCGTAGTTAGGTGGACTTGCCGCCATTACCCCGTGTCATCTGGATTCATCCTACTTTGAGGACAAAAACCCGGCAGCAGTATCTTCTTTTCTCCAGCGCTCTCCAACGGACATTCATTTCCTGGGAAGAGGCTAGACCACCATCTCATACAATTGTCAGTCACATTAGTCCCCATCAAAGCGTACGTACGTGGTGTGGTGCTGGGGTTCTGAGAACAACCATTTTCTTGTCACCAAAAAGTAAAACTACAGTGCCACTAGCTACATCAACCACTGCGGCTCACTATATAGGCTTTTTCTACACCACCACATAATATTTTGCTATAAGATTGTATACACCAATCACCAAAACTAGCATCCTTCCACAACAACTACCAAACACTACCATAACAAAGACCATCATCACGTTACGACTTCACCGCTTAACAACCATACCTTAGCTGAAAAAAAATGTAATCTTTAACGACTTTTGGGAAGTAACGATAAACGACAAACATTTAACATTAGTCGTTAGCAACAAAAAATGTTAATTGAGAACTGAGTAATCTTTTGCTTTGCCCATTTCATGTTATTTAATTTTAATTTGTTTAATTTTATTTTGTCTTGCAACCTATTTTCACTAATTTATAGGTGAGTTGCTTTTGTTAAAATTTGTCGTCATATACTATAAAAAATACGAAGGCATGGTCTTTCTTAACTAGTCGTGGATACATATATAAACAGTATCTTCTAAGAGGAAGCATATTTTTCAGCGACTTTCACTAAGTAAAGAAGCACAAGAAATGATTCCTCGACACATAAACTTTTGCTTTAGCCCAAACCTTTTACATGGTCAACACCAGAAAGGTGATAGTAAATCTTAATGGACCAGCTGCTAATTTCTGTGGTGTATTTTACCTGATGGGCTTTTGTTAAGACCAAATGACAGAAAAATTTTCTGTAATCGAGAATACGTTCATGGCAAACGGTTTCTAGCAATATACAACATAGAATTTTACCAGAGTCGATTTGATCTTTTTATCAAGAACAAAACGACTGAATAGTTTTAGGTCCTTTCTGTCTTTATAATTCTATTACCACATGTCAGGGTAATTAGATACCTAGGAGTAATCCTAAACAAATGGAAGTGTCTTGAAGATAACACACTGAAAGAGTCTCAAAACCAAGACATTACCTGCAGTAGTAGGTAACATAATTCTAGATAGTGACTATCAAATCCCTATTGATATAATACGTTTTTTTACTATAATACTAGTCAAAGTACTTGAAAGTTGGCAAAACACGCAATTTTCTGATTATTGTTATTGTCGTTTTCTGAAAAGGGAAATTCTATAGCTAGTCAACATAAATTGTAGAGGTTGCAGCTCTGTACATATATTATTGTATAGACAAAACCAAGACGGCTTTCATAAAAGAATGGCTGACAGTTAGGGAAAGGATAAAGGAAAAATACCCTCAGCTTTTTTTTCGCTAAACCTTACACTACAAGAAGTCAATAATTGCAACTGCCAATCCTGAAGGGGCTTCTCTGTCTTTCCGACAGATCAGGATCCGAGGAAGACACCGGGGTGGTGATCTACGGACTCAAACCAATAGTGTAACTTTCGTTCTTCCTTGACAGGTACACATGACAGTATTCCAGTCAGAGGTTTTTGCTATCCTGGCTTGTAGATTCACGAGAGTTAAAATTGAAAACAAATTTATTTACTGATATTAAGATTGAAAGTACAATTACTGATGCAGCTTTTGGTGTGATTGCTATTCACAGAAAACATTGCAGAAGACACAGATGGTTTACTAATTGCATGTAGAATTTTTCCAGCAAATTCTATTTTATTTTGAAGAGAGTCTTCGACATAGCTTTCGGCTACAGCCGAAGATTTCCAGCCTCCATACCTCTTTAACCCTAATACATGTACACTCTTATTTGCCAAAAGAATAGCAGTAGTGCGCCCAAATGGATAACCACTATAATTGGCTGGATCTTGCAATTTCAAATATTCCGCAATTTTGAAAGTTAACTGCCAATCGTGTCTTTGCCTACCATTTGAACAGTACACTTTCTACCTCAATATTTAAGAAATAGGTGAGAAGGCTTGACATGATTTGGTTGTAGTTTGAAATATTTACAAAAAAATTGCAAATAATGGATTTCGACAGCCTTGTTGTAGAACTCTTCCTTTTTGCACTCCTAGTCTCAGTGCCACCTAAAAATTTATAAACGCAATAAATAAAGTGTTTATCTGTTGTAATTGATAGAATATACCTTATGAATCAAGAATCTTTCATCTGATGCTTCTATTAAAAATCTTGATATTCCTTCTTTAGTGAAAAGGCTAGCTGCTTTTGGTATTCACTGTCTTTCTTTTAAGAAATGCAATCAACTTGAAAAATCTCGAAATTTCAACAGAATTCTTTGTACCAAAAACGCCAAAAGGATTTTTTCACTTATATATTTGCATTCTTTTTTTCGAGCCAATTTTTCGAAATTCTACATGTATTTTCATAACGTTCCTTGAATCTTTCAGGGATTAATGCTGAATACCCAATATTCCATACTTGTTCGATCTCTGTATTTTCACTTTCACAATCACTTATGGTCGATAGTAAATAATCACTCACTAAACGGCACAAATTGAATGAACTCTAAATAAAGGCATAGCAGAAAATTGAAAACGGGTAAGATGGAGACCGATTTTTGAAACTTGTTCATAGGTAAAACCATGGTAACAACCGAGTTTAAATAATAACGTGAGTAGTTAGACTCAGAAAATTTCCCCGCGAAAACTCCACACCTGTAATCTTGCCCGTTTATTCAAAGGGTAGTAGAGGGTAAACTTTGGTATCCGAATATTATACGAATTGGGAAAAGAACTATCCCTAGTGTCATCTAACATGATATTTAAATTTTAAAAATTTTTAAAATTCTTTTAGAAAATTACTTTGTTTGAGACACCAGATACCATATTACATTATTATATTTGTCGGTCTCTGGTGGAAAAACAATAATGCTGAATACTCTCTTTCCCTAGAACTGGCAATCTGATTGAGGTTCTTAATGAAATCTTCTTAAATCCATAGGTAATTTGAAAGACCATGTCGAAACTCCGATAGCAAAGCAAGGGAATTTAAATTTTCAATCTAACAGACAAGTTCGGGATGCGCATAAATAAATTAATTCACGCGTTACCATCTTACTGAGAAACCTCATTTAGTCTTGGTAAAACGGCACTAAATCGAAACACATTGCAAGAGGAATGGTAATGACTGACTTTATTGTATCACAGTTTTTCTGAAAATTAAAAATTGAAAATTATAAAGAATTAATGAAATGACTATCTCAAAGATATAATAGTCTTTAAGAATGAATTGCAAGGAAATTTCAAAACATCAGCATTTCAACTGTTACTTGAGGAAATTTTTATCATTTTTTGAAATCTTCAAATTAAAAGTATGGGTTAAACTACATTTAAAGATTAATTGTTTAGAAAGTTAAGACCTTCTTACAGGCAGGTGTCGATGCTTTTAATTCCGTCACATGCCCATTCTATAACTCATTTGAATAAGTAATTGGCGCTACGCGTTTACATTCACAATTAAATCGTAAGAAATGAATTAACGTACTATTTTGCTTTGGGGTTAAATATTAATATTCTTTGAATAAAGAAATTCTTCTACTCTATTTTGCTTCTGAATAGGGAGTTATTTAAACGAAGCAGTTTAATTCAGAACAACCTTGTATATCTTCGAATGAAGTTACAATTAGTTACTTTTTCACGATATTAAATAATTTTAGTTTCTTTCTCATTTTCTTCAACGTTCTATAAAATGAAAGATCAACGCAACAAAAAAATTAAAATTAAAATGAGACAACATCCATGATGTATTTCCCACATATGAGATCTATCTTCTCACTATAATAATATCAATAAATATCAAATGTAAAAAACTACCTTGATGTATACATAATTCTTGTTAAATATGCATAAAGATATTTTCTTATTCTTTCAAATGTTTTTAAAAGTTTAAAAAGAGTCAATTACGAAATGTGTCGAAAAATATGAAAATTGCGAAGGAGTCAGACGAATAGCAAATTATACCGCCGAGTGTACCCAAGTTTTTGTGAAGTTGCGGCCTTCTTTGAGCCAGTTGCATACGTATCAAGCAACATTTAAATAATTTATATGTATGTACGCATTCGAAGCTTACTTTTTCAATTGTGCCGCGAAACAATGCGCACGAGGGAGACCGGAGACGGAATCTGACGGAAACAGACACTCGATGACATTATAGAGACAAGGATGGACTTATGGAGACATTCAATTGTAAGAAATAAGTACATCGAGTTTATTTTGTAACGATCGCAGGCGGCGAGGTTTGTGGAACTTATTTTTATTCCGAATGGAATACATTACCAGGCAATTATATTATAACGTGCGGGTTCGATGCTCGGTTCCTTACAGCAAAAAACTTGTAACCACTAAAAAATAACTAAGTTTCTTCTGTCGGGGTAAGAAAAAACCTGGACCACTCGGCATTGTATCTGAGATTTTTCTCACACAGAAGGAAAATAATGGTTATATAAAACTCGTGCTCTGCTACCGCTGCCGATGCACGAAAAATAATTTCGAAAACAACTTCAATTTTAAAACTGCAATATATTTGAAAGTTAAAAATATCTCTTTTTCCCAAGTTCTTCTTCCGTAAAGTGCTGAAGTTTCGTTGATGGGAATTTTTCTTTCGATGAAAACTGTATTAATTAAAATATCTCTTACGGGTTCTTCTTGCTGTACAGGATGTGAAGAAAAGATTTTTTCTTTTTTGCTTTAATGTATTAAGTTTACTTTAGTAATTGAAAAGAATTTACTAATGCAAACATAATTAAATTTAGCAAAATACATGGGCACGGGTCAAGGCCACAAATTACTATAGTTAGTTTTTTTCTAAGGATAACGAGTTGTGTAATTTATTAACTGAAGTAATGGACCGTATTATACATACCTACAGTGTATTTTCTTTTTATTTACTTTATAGTACTGTTAATGTAGTTTACTTAGCACAGAAACGCACAGAAATATTTTCGTTTGTATAGTGTTTAGTAATTTGTACCCCAATATTCACACTGCTGTATATTAGCAAAGCCATGTGTCTATTGTCAGCATGTAGTCATGGTACATTTTATCATTTTATCTTTATAAGAATAGAATTACATTGATCAAAAAATTACTAAATACCTAGTAAGTATATGCATAGATAACTTTTATCAGGAAGCTATTAAATAATGTAATTAGTTCTAGGTCGCCTTTAAGTGGTAAACGATTGACCTATCCATAGTGATTTTCGCCAGGAAAATATGACAGTCGGCATTACATTAGGAAGTAGTTTCATTTTCCAGTAGTGTTCATAAAGTTATTTTTGGTGGTGTATCGTTTAATATTTCAGCGAGTTTGCTCTGCAGCTAATTGACCAATGTAGTTAGCATATGGTCATTATGGCAAAGTCAATCATCAGTAACTGCACAATTTCAAGTAGAATGTTCTTTGGTGCTTACAAAATCATCAATGAATACTGTTGTAATTGGCGTTTGTTATTTATGGAATAAATAAGGAGACAATACTAGTATGCAATTATCCATGACATTCCTGTAACAATGCATTTATAATCTCATTCTAATATCTTACGCTTTGGTAGTTATTTACTTACCGCCTGAAGGCTGGTGAATTGCTAATGCTGCTGCTCTACGTAAGTCTTGAAACGAAAATTTAGATGTAGGAAATATTTAAAAGAGAATCAGTTCAAAGTTCAAAATTACTCCTAAGTGAATTGATCAGGTTTTGCCTAGTGAGCTAAACTTTCTATCTCGTGGATGGCCTGCTACGGCCGCACGGTGATCAATTTCGCTCATTTAAGAAGACAAAATTATTAATCACTGCATTATGGTATGGAATGTAATAGAAGCACACTCTAATAAAACAAAATGCAAAATTTACCTTTTATGACTTTCATTACTCAAACTTTTAAGAGATATTTAACCTTGGAATTCACCAAAAGTAAAAAACTATATTTTAATAAGTAGAGTACACAAAAAACATAAATAAATAAATGAATGGATATTCTTTATCATTTTATAAGTCTTCTTTCTCCTGGTCATCGTCAGAGTCTTCTACAGAATATATTACTTTGTCAGGGATCTGAAGGACAGATCTGACCTCTTCTGACAAACTTCCAGATTCTTTTTTGGTAGCGTTCGAATGCTGGCAATTAGAGGATCTGAAGATATCAAGAGCAAAGGCAAAAGATGTTAATTACACTTTGACATCTTCCGGGTGTGATGTTCACAAAACTTCCTAAACTCTTTCGTATTTATAGCATATCCATTTGATATTGTGTCTAATATTGTGGAGAAACCTACACTAAAAGTTTTATCTATGCCCATAATTTTTAATACCTTTTCTACATCTTCAAGGAAACGTCTTTCCGTGTTTCCATCGTTCGTGTTTTCCTTTCCTTGTACCACCAAGTCTATAAGGAGTCCCATTTCTGATTCATTCAACAAATCAAAACAGAAGAAATTATTGGTAAAACTAAGTGAAGATTTATTATAGATTTTAAAGTAGAAACTCAAACCTACAAAACAGAATAAAATTTGTCGTGAAACTTTTTCAAACTTTTTTTGTTTAACTACCGTAAGCCCATTTATGTATTATCCGGTAAACTTTAAGTATTATGCTATTTTATAAAGTTATTTCCTTACTAGAGATAATTCTTATTACACTTACAACAACAAACTAATATTATAAATATGCAAAACTTTATTAACATAAACAAAAGACTACTCATCGATACAACCCTTTGCAATAGCATAAGTGCGTCAATAAAATAATTCTACTTTTAACGTTGGTCGCATCAAATTGGACCAGTCCAGACCTGTTTAATCTGCAGTATATTAACAATTGACTCTTTAACTTGCTAGGTATACTATTATTTTTTCGAAATGAGAAATTTCATTTTCTACATTTTTTCTAGCTAATTATTCAAAATTGATCACCGTGAACCGTGAACAATAACAAAAAAAAATAACTTTGATAGGTCGCCATTTTATCTTGGGAAGTTGAAATTTCCTGTAACTTAGACATTAAACATGTATCAGTGAGCGCTTCAAAATGAGCTATTACACAAGTACCCTTTGTATTTAAGTGTTTTTTACGAAATGGTGTCCTGATGTCAGTTTTTGCTTAAAATATTGCGATAAATAAATAAAATCAACGTGTCCGAGCATTCTTCTAAAAAATTAAAAATAACGCCATAAATGAATTTGTGCCTTACTTTTTTTACACACTGTATATACATGTAATAACAAATGACACGAGAGAGATTATAATCTGTGGTTTAACTTGTCCTATGCAACGGACTTAACTAGTTAACTAAAAGCTGTTTAAAATTAAATTTTAATTGAGAATAATAAAAAAACTATTATTACATATAAATGCGCAATATTGGGATAAATTACAAGGTCTTAAATTGATTCGCATATAGGTTCTAAGGCAGCAATGAAACGTCATCTTTCCGTGCCGTTTAAGTCATAAGACGCGTTGACACATACCTTTCTGACGTAATGTGACGACAGTATGCTAGAGGTAAATAAAATGATTTTATAAATTGAGAATCTATAGATTTTAAAGATAAAAAGCGCACATCCTTTTCGCAGTCAGACTATAGTCAAACTTCAACAAAAAATGGAATAGAAACACAAAGCAGACAATGCCAATATGCATATGGCAGACGTAGTCGTTTCATATTTTTTGATATTAATTGATTAAATATAATATACAATAAAAGACTATTAATTTAAAAACTGTGCGCTGTAGCATTTACTACACCCATTTCTTCAGTCTTCTCAAAAATAATTCAAATAAAAACTAGAATACAAATGGGAGACTTTTGAAGACAGTACGTGCTGGTGGTATATTCGTTTTTACAGTGATATGGAAAACAAAACTGGTATAGATATTAAATTTATGTAGCACATTTAGATCTCAAACAAAGTAGTTGTTGCCACGATATGAGTTTAATCTTTAACACATTAAAACTGTCCATTATACATCACTTTCTAGACGTCATAATACCGGCGATTTGACGTCTTACAGACGTCATTATCTAGTGAATGACGTCGATACGTAATTTTTACTATTTTAACACAATTTCACGTGGTAATGAGCCGAGTTTGCCTTTGAAAGTTTCCAAGGAATTAACCAACGTATTATTATAATGCACCACGCAAATACTTGTACCTTAATATTTGTATTTTTCTAATACAAAGGAAATAAATTTCTGCGTGCTATTTTAACATCTCTGGTAATAAATAAATTGATACATAAAGAAATAAAAGTTGTGTAATTAAAATTAATACTCCTTTAGTTTTTGAATTTAGTAAGTATTCTGCTTTGTATAGAGCGATTCGTAACTTTTATAAAGGGTAGTAAAGAAGAATGGAAAAAACCGAGTTACATTAAATTACCTTAATAAAAGTCATACACTCTCAGAGTTAGAATAAGTGGATGCCGTATTTGAGAACTATATTTTGCAGTAAAAAAGTGAAGCAATCAATCCTGTATGACACTCTGCTTTTAGATGAGGCCTAACTAAGGAGATCTGATAGTTTGAGTTGTGTGAGTTAGGATGCAAGATTGTGTAAATGCAGGTTTTCTAAAGTCTGAAAGTTGTTTTTTTTATATCATTTATTGGCAAAACTGACTACAAAGTTAGCTATGCATTTTGAAGGCAAAAGTGGGCAACATAAAAGTGATTACATCAGATATTCCTCTTCAATTTCATAGTCCAAAGTCTTAATTATCTCATCTTGTATTTAGATAATATGACACTCTAATGAATGAAGAAATGGAACAATGGATTAGATTCGAGAATCCAACAAACATTTTGTAATCTTCACTTACTAACTGGACAGGAAGAACATATGCCTTAATGGCTTCTCTGGCTAACCCCTAAGAAACTGCTTTAAAGAGTAAATCCCGTGGTGAGCAAAAGTATACAAATTACTGGCAAGCTTGTTTCGATATTTTTACATTTACTGTAATACTGGACAAACTTTCTGGGACTTTTCTAGGAAAGAATCTATCATCCGCATCGTGCTTAGATGGTAAACTAAGTTGTAGGATTAATTTTGCAATTAACGTAACAAACGTTAAAATGAGTTAGGAAAAGGCAATAAAACAAAGAAAAGGTCTGGAAAAGAGATCAACAAAATAGTAACTTGTTTGTTACATTATATTTTGTCTATTTCTCAAGATATCCAATATGGACGTAATACAAAACTTGCTAGTCAGAATCAGAATTCAAATTTTGGGATCTTGATTCATTTTTGAGATTTTTACTGCCAGGATTCTGAAACTTATCTCTGAACTAATAGTATTGGTCTCGGGACTAATCTCGAGATTGATCCAGAAGTGGTTTTTTCACTGTTTAAAAGCCTCGTAAACAGTCTCTTAAACACAGATCACGTTCAACATTGTAATTTTCTGTTGTTTACAAAGCCACGTATTTCTCCAGTGCCTGTACCTCTGAAAATTTTCAAGGCCCAAAATGTGCTAAATTCAACTAGAGATCGACAGTAACCAATTTAAATACCACTAGTATCCTAATTCCTTATCAAATGCAAAACAAGAAAAAAATGATTAAAGTAAAAATCATAATCTAGGTATTTTGGTTTATAATCCCGGGATCTCTCATTGTTAAATCTGTCCTAAAATTCCTAATTTCGAGATTCTGAATTCTCTAGTCAGAGCTCATAAGTAATATGTTGCTGATATTAACCTCAAACATAAAATGATATACGTAGCTGTATAGTATAAGTTCGAGAAATAAACTGAAAAAGAACAAAAGTTGGAAAAGATTGATCTTCTCTAGTAATCAGTCGTTACGTTTTACTGATTTGAAGATGATCACAGTAGATGAAATTAGCACGTACCATTCTTCCTTAGTGTTGAATAACTCTATGGGTTTTTTCTACTGAAGTAGTCTCAGCTTCAACATATTTAAAATGAATATTATGGAGAATATTCTATTTGAAAGATTACTATATAAAATGCAGGTATGGAAATTTTTAGAACCAAATAAAGTATTACAAGTCTACTTCTGTATGGCACTTATTGAAGTACAAGATGTATATGGATATACCTTCTACATATGAAAAACAAATGAAATAAAAATTCCAATCATTTCATTTCAACATTACCTAAAGCAATGATGATGCAAAAGTTATGTAGGTATATGTGAAAAAAGGTCTTGATCTATTAATAAACGAATAATTTATATCAGTAATATATATTTATATGCCAACTTATAAATTGCAAAAAGAACTATGTGAATTAGTAATATAATATTCATACGGATATTTATGCTTTGGAAACAAACAAGTCTATAATATCCTCCATTAAATAACAAACCTTATAAAATGAAATAACAAACCATAAAATGCATAAAGATCCGCACTTTACCAGTCTGCACACCAAACTTATTTACGTATTATTATAATTCTCTTCTCTTAATTCTTTTAAATGTTTTGAGTACTTGGTGGTAAAACGTTTTATTACGTATTTTCCATTCTAAATTGAAATAGATATTTAGATTTTCTCGATAAAACCCGTATGCGACCAATTATAACCAATTATAGCCATTTATATTTTTACATAAACTCACGGCATTCATTGAGACGCAAGTTAAAACTATACGGGGATTGTATAAACGTTCTCATCATAAGGGCGATTTTTATAAAGGTTTACTTTACCAGCGAACCCTTATCTGTGACATATGTTTACGCAGAAATACCGAGGGTTCTAACGAGTCCGAAAGCTTGTAATTAGATCTGACAGGACAATTGGCCAATTATAGCAGATCATGTCGATAAATTTAATTTATATATTATTGAATATTTAAACTTCTTGACTTTACAAAGCAAACGTATACATACAAAAAATATCTTACTATTTAAATACCAAGCAAATTATAATGAAATATTCTGTTATTAGTAAACAATGAACGGCTTTGAGTTAATTTAGGAATGTAAATAGAACGTGTTTTCTACGGGTTATTTAATTAAATCAGGCGAGAAGGCTGGTTTTTCAAGTTATGTTTCTACCAGAACATGTTGATTCAGACCAGCAAAATGATAAGAAAGTCGATGTGTGACCACTAGAAAAAATCAGACATCTCCACGCCCATTTTGCATATTGATCGCTATTGGTTCGACACGAACGCCTACATATTAATCTGATCACTTTTACGTGTAGCATCCGTTACATCTCTTACAATTCCTTTTTCTTTATGTTATGTATTTAATCTTTTGTTTTAATTAGAAGATATCTATATTCCTTGAACGCTACTTTTAATATAATCAGCTTCAATTTAACCAATAAAACAAAAAATTAATGACGAAAACTCTAATACAGTTTCTTCAAAGCTTTTTATACTTATAAAGAAGTTGCATTTAACGTAACTCCATTTTGAGAAATATTAATACTTGTTAATACATGGCGAAAAGAGAGTAAATAAATGACTAACATACAGGTTTCCTTTTCAAATCTAATATCTATTTCCAGTCTCTTTTAAACTTAATTTTATCTCGTTTTCATAACCTCAATTTTGATTGACTTGGACATTTATTAAAACTGTTATTCTGTGACATTCTTGAATAGACTTTCTTTACTATTGATCTTGAGATACTTATACTATAGTAGGAATAGTAGGGTACATTTCATGAGCATGTACAGGGTGAGTATTTTATCAGTCTTCAGCGCGCGTTGCACCTGCTATTTTTTAAGAATATCGTAGATCTGGTGATAACAAAATGAAATAAATTTGGATCGTAGCGATCTAAAGTTGCATTTTTTAATACGGATAATCATACCTAATATCTTGATTACAAGACAACACTTTGGTATTAACAAATTTCTTGAAATGCCAAATAATACAGTGAAGGAGGGAAAAATCAATACAAAGTGAAAGAATGAGCTGAAGAAAAGAATAGCAAAGAATTAGAATCTTTGTAGTATCAATAGATGGTGGAAGTTTTTACAACTAGGCATGATACGTCTTTACTTTTTCTAGGGAAGATTCATGGTTGACGGTGGCGCTGCAAACCACAATTTTATATTGCAAGAAAAACAAGATGGAATTACAAACACGCATGAGCATCACGAAAATCAAATAGCAGTCCATTGAAGCTTACAAAAATCACACCAGAGGTTGTATTTCAGTTTGAGTCTTCACATATTTTTTTTTCTTTTTAACATGTAGTTTTTACCGATACACTTTAGGCCGGTAGGTTGGGCCTTGGGGTGACCGCTTTTTCAAGCTGTTACATCTCAATTCGTTTTTCTTGCATTTCAACCAAGCCTTTACTTGAATAAAGGATCTTTTTCCAATTAGGAAACAATTTATGGAGACTTAAATGAAGTTTAAAGGCTTTCATTTATTTTAGTTTGATCATTCTAGAAGAAGGTCAGGGTGTAAGGCTATCGAATATGTTGGCAATCACAGAAATCTCTAACCGTAGTAGCGGACTTAGATTCCTAGGACGGGACATTTAATATACGAGGTGTGTGAGAAAAGTAATGAGACTGGCAACACTGCGGGAGATCTGGCAACGTTGTGTCTACCGGCCTGTGCTAAACCGGTTTGTTTATCGCTTCCACTTCCTCAGTCCGAGTTACAACTCCGTACAGCTAACACATTATTTTTGACAGCGCCATCAGTGAAGTTGTGTTTTTGTTGTGTGTTACAGAAATGGAGCATCGGAATTTAGAGCAACGTTGTGCAATAAAGTTTTGTGTTAAACTTGGTGAATCCGCGAGTGTGACTTTTGAAAAGTTGAAACAGGTCTATGGGGAACAGTGCTTATCAAGAGCACAAGTTTTCCGCTGGCACAAATCATTTTTGGACGGCCGAGAACACGTTGAAGATGAACCTCGCTCAGGGAGACCTTCAACTTCAAAAACTGACGAAAACGTTGAACGTGTGAGGGCTCTTGTGAGATCAGACCGTCGTTTAACAATAAGGATGATGAGTGAACAGTTAAATTTAAACACTTTCACCGTGCATCAAATTTTGACAGACATCATGACAATGCTCCGTGTCACACAGCAATTTCCATCAGTGAATTTTTGACCTCATTACAAACGCATTACTGTTGTTCCTCAGCCCCTCTATTCACCTGATTTGAGTTCTTGTGACTTTTTCCTTTTCCCAAAATTGAAACATGTCCTAAAAGGACGTCATTTTGGAACTCTGGAGAACATTCAAAAGACTGTGATCGACCAGTTAAAAGCCATACCAGTTGAAGACTTCCAGCGCTGCTACCAAGAGTGGGAACAACGACCCCGCCGGTGTATAGCTGCCCAATGGAATTACTTTGAAGGGGATAACATTGTTGTTTGAAAAAAATAAAAACTTCGGTTAGTACGAAATCAGTCTCATTACTTTTCTCACATACCTCGTACATCGATTATAAATGAGATTATCATTAGAGGTAATAAATTATAAGTGTAGAAGTATCTTCCAGATATGGAATTTTCTCTAATAATTTAAAATCAAGAGATGTCATAAGACTTCTTTTTATAAAAAATCCTTTTAAGCGTGGTTAAATGGTTCGACTGAAAAATTTCGTAGGGTCCTTGAATATAGTAGGATGAAATTAAAAAGGCACGATCATTTGGTGTTTTTGCTTTTATTTATTCCTATTTTAGGGAAAATCAAATTATATGTACTAGGATTAGTAACGAGTGTCTTCCTTGGGGGTAATACCGGCTGGATTAAAAGGAGTGGAGTGCTTTTTTCTCATGACAGAGTTATTTGGGTTAACCCAGTTTATTTGCAAAGCGGTTACGCAACCAGTACAAAATCTTTTTTACAGCAATTTATAAAAAATAATTGTAAAAGTGATGAAAATAGCATCTAAGAAATGGACAACACTCATGCTTATACAAACTTTACAAAGAATCATGAATAATACACAACCACAAGGCATTTATAATTACTCAAGTTTAACGTCGAATAACAGCGCCTCTAGCGGAAGCAAAATTGTTAATAAGCCCAATTTGTGATCGCCTTTTGTTTGGTGTCGGTACTTTGTCTCACAATTAACTGGCTTTGGTTGCGACCACCTATCTTAGTCTTTGGTCTTCACTCTCTGTCTTTTACTCTTCCTATTTGTAGTCGTAGTCTTTTGTCTTTTGTCTTCTGTTTTCTACTCTGTTCATTTATTTTGTTTTCTCGATGCTTTGATGTGAGATACATCTAGAAGAAAGTATTTTTGGCTGGTAGAGCAATCTTTCTAACGCATATTTGTGGTTCTTGTAAACGAGGCCGTAAGCAATCTCATGTGATTAGCAACCTCATGTTAAAAAGTTGACGCCTTGCAGCAAAAGGACCGCTCCGTGTGCTCTTTCTGGCGTAAGTGGAGTTACAGTTTATGGAAACTTCTTCTTGAGTTTCAAAATAATCTGTCTTGTCTTTTGTGTTTTTATTTCGGGGTTGAGTTATTTCCATTGAAGGTTTGCTAAGGCTTTTGAGGTCCTGACCCCTAATCCAGAACTCTTTTGAGATTATAGAAGAAGGAAGAAATACATTCTTTAGGTTGGCTGATGATCAGGCTCAAAGTACAGCTGCAGTTTTTGGATTATCACTTCTACAGATTGTTTCCAGACCACAACGAACAACAACAGTAGCTGTGGTCTGTATTAACTCTCTTTAATAACACTAATACTGGAAGTCTTCAGAAGTCATATTAAAAACTGGCCAAAATGTGCATTAGAAAGAGTATGTTGCAAATTAAAATTGAAAACAGAAAAATTTTATAAAATAAATAATCGGTTCTAGTCAGAAAATACTGGTATAGTTATTATCCCTAGAAATTAAAAATTTTGTTTCTAATTTAGTTAAATACATTAATTATTCAATGATGGTTTGGATATAAAGATCAGTCTGAAATTTGCAAATATTTTGTTGCCTACGATAAGACAATTTTTTAATTTTTTAAGACAACTTCACTACTCTGGAAGATTTGACAATAACATAATGAAAGAAATGCTCATTTTTTAAGTTCAGCGTTCATGCTGATTGTGCCTGATTGTGTTACAATAGTTGATTCGTGCTATAAATTTTTACTTAGGTCCTCACCAACTTGGTATGCCTTTTATTAATCGAAATCTCGGTTGATTAAGTTTTACTTCTCTTTTCAGACTTAATTGATCAAAGTTAATTCTACGATTTGTATCATGGTTACATTACATTCTATGAAACATACTCATGCATGGTTTGGGACGCTTCCAAAGATTTTCCAATTTAATCCCCGAGCGATCTTATATGAATGCAAGATTGAAATGTTAGAATGAAGTGACCATTAATTTGTGTAATGATACTTACTCAAGACATGGTATGCCTTTCTTCTATTTAATCACTGAAGCTCCTCGGGACACTTGTTGCACCTATATCGTAAGTGAGGTTAGATAAATGGCTTCTTTATTACACTTCCTTTTTAAATAATAATAAATTCGTTTACTATTCACTGCTTTTTTCTAAACTAAAATAGAATAGAAAATAGAATTAATTAAATAATGCTTTTTATGAAGTGTGCCAATCCATAATAATTAAATAACCTTGTTATTATCAAGAACATTTAACATAACGAATCAATCTTACAGAAATAAATTAAGGTATTTATTTGTTAGGTAGACTGTTTTATCCAAAATTTAAAGACAAACTCGAATATTCTTCATATTTTACCTATATGGGTATCTGCACAAAGCCTTGTAATTTAGCGCAAATATATAAATCTCTCCGAGGTCGGATTAGCAGGTTCATATTTCTAAATCATTTGGCATAATTAATCAAACGTCAATTTCACAGAAAATACTGAAGTAAAATAGGTACTACTCATATCAAACCTTTATATTCTGTTTCACATAAAAGAGAGGTGTAGAAATGTTAGGTTACACCAAAAAAAATGTTTTGTTGGTGCTACAAAAATTTTAATGAAATTTTGGACAGCAAATATTTTTGCAAGAACAGCAAATATTTTTATCACACAGTATAATTGTCTGCTCTTGCCACTACAGCACTTTTGTAGATACAACAAATTTATAATTTATTTTAGAGTTAGGAACAGATTAATTTGTTGCTACAGCAAACAATATTTGCTGTCCAAAATTCCACTAAATTTCTTGTTGCATCAACAAAACATTTTTTAAGCGTAGGTTATGTATTTGTTTACATGCTGCAGATGCCCTATAGAACAGGGTGGGCACACTTGGCCTTCGAATTGACTCGCATGTCGACAAAACATGTGGGCATATTTTAAAGCATGAATATCAAAAAGGTCCCGGGGTCAAAGTTTACCCACCACTGGTATAGAATGTATATTTGCAGAATTTTAAAACCTTGTTCCTAATACACGTTTGTATTAAATCTCTGTGTATATTAATAATTAAATATTTAAAAGTCGTAAAACACAGCTAATTAATCTATATGTATTCAGAAACTTTAGAGTGCATACAAATCCTCTCTCTAGTATTTACAATATAAGGAGTCAACTCGCATATCATAGAAAAATTACAAGACATTAATGATACTTTATGTGTTTCAAGTACATAACATTTGAATACAATTTCCTCGGATATTTTCCTATCAATATATAAATCCAGTCAATATTCCTTACCCAGATATACGTTAACAAGAAGATACCCATATTAGTGTTAGATAAACTTTTAAGGCGACTCCTACATCTTTAGATCGTCGTCCATCTGGTTAGGTAAACGTCAGTCAAGGCATCCTTTAGATTCCGTCAGACTTTGTGATATCAATTCCTAAGAGAAAAGGAAGCGATGTTATTTATGGATTATTTGAACTCTGTTTAAGTTAAAGCTGCGAACACTACTACGCTACAATTCCATCCGATATGGTATGAACTGGAAAGAAAAGTATCAACGCATATGGTAAATAGACAACTTGTTTGTAAATAAAACAAGTCATGCTTGTGTTTATTGTACTCTGGGGTTTAACTAAAAACTGTATTGATTAACAAATTAGTTAAATGGAAATAAAATCTTGAAACCTAGGGTGTACTAAACTGGAATACTCTCTTAAAGACCATAGCTGAAACAATAAAGAAAAATAAAAAAAATTCTGCTTATAAATTACAAAAATTAGTAATGGGAATTTTATTAGTTTGTTAAATAAAATGACAAGTTCAACTGTGGGCTTGTATAGTCATAGTATTGCAAGTTGTAAAGAATGTGACAATACAAGAATTCTACCATTTCTTATATTAGTTATAAATTAATAGGTTCTTTATTGATGTTGTCATCAATTTATCACAAAAAAAGTGGTTTACAATTTCATGAAGTTCTTGTTAAACGAGCTGGATAATTTATTTCCCGAAAAGACTAACCGTAAGGTAAATTTGTATTTTGTGCCATAAAAGTTTGTAATACGTGTAAAGTCATGCAAATTTCCCAAAAAAAAGAAATCAAGAATTTGGTTAAATGAATGGAAATTATACCAGCCTGTTACGATGTTATACCTGAGTTGGTGAATCTATTTATTTATGACTTTATCTCATTAAGAACCGTCTTCCAAAATAAAGATATGTACATATGTAACAGTAAAATTGTGTCAAAAAAGGTCAAACACTCTCTGCTTTACTGAGTCTTTCTGACAGTTCTTCAAAGCAAAAGATGAAAACTGTGACCAATAACAGAGTCAGAACGTCTTACCTATGTTTTTATTATAATTATCATTACAATCCAGCCATTGATCGAACGACTTCAGTTACATACTCTTTGTTCTTTTACCCTTTACCTTATTTCTAATAAGATTTCTCATGCACACCGGTAAAATATTCAGTTTAGGATTAGATTTGAATCTGGAAACCTTTATTTAGCCAGCAGTCTGACCTGCTTACTGTATTTATCTCATGGTCAGTGTTTTATAATCCATCAATTTAAATATTGGTACTAGCTTAAAAGTAAGTTTTCCGAATGTTCTGCATAGAACTCTTAGATCAAATTTTTGATGAAACTGAATACCGGAGAAAATCAGCTTTGTCTTATCATTTTTGTCTTCTAGTCATTTTTTCCCCATAAAATGCCTCCTTCCTAATACTAACACGCTTCTGTTGACAAAAGCTAGCACAATCTTGTTTGTTCTTGTCTTGCAAATATTTTCTTGGCGAATACGATCTTTTGCTCAATCAGTGCTTTGGATTTTGAATTAAACTTCTAGACAAATACCAAAAAATATTAAGAATTCGAAATAGGTGCTTAAAGTTAGAGATAGAGAAAATAAACAAGACATGGAAACCGATGAAACGATCTTAAATGGATTAATTAAACATCACGACATAAAAGAGGCGAGAGATAGATACTATTATAGTCTGTGGTCACGAAAAATCTAAAAACTATGGACTGGACTGGAAGAAAAAAGGATACTGAGTACATTCTCTGTTTCGAGGTGGGTTATTTTCAGGAAAGAGAATTTCTAGAAAGGTCAAAATAGACAAGCGGTAAGAGGTTGGAAGTTACTGGTATTCGCCTACATCACTAAGCATTGATAAATTCATTCTAATTTACTTTTCTTAATAAATTTTACCTTCTAGATTTCTAACAGACATGGACAACATTATTAGAGCCACAGTTAAAGAAGACTTGGTCTGATACTTCTAACAACATAATATACAACTTCTCTAAGGTTAAAGAACTTGGTCTTATCCAAAATTCTAATAGTTGTAAAGTATAAAAAAATCAAAACAATCATTGATTGTCTAAAGTGCAGAATTTCAATGTGGAAGCCGAAAAATGTTTTTATTAATTTAGCATTGAAGCTAGTAGTGATAAATGGTTTTATTTTGGCAAGAAACTTTGGAATATTCCTAAAAAACAGAAATTTCAGAACTGGCAGCAATTAAAACAAAAAGGCACTGGAATTGAGTTGTACCATGAATGTATCCCTGCAAATTCATAGGTTGTATCACAACATGGACTAACATCGTCCGAATGGAAACAAACCATTAAGATGATTGTCCATGTAGTTAATTTAAGAGGAATACCGGGTAGGTCCGAAGACGGTACCCAGTATAGACATTGCACTGTGAAGAAAACTTTAGCTCGTCTTGGGATCATGCCCTTATGGTAATATACTTATAATTAATCGCCACATCATAAGACATTGAATTGCTGCTGAATTATGTAAATATGAAAATTACGAGATCCATGAAGAGGTAACTTGTACGGCTCAGAATGGAAGTACTCGAAGAATGGTAATTGATAAATGACTATCATAATGACATGCAAGGCATTGACAAAGAAAAAAAAATTATTTATGAATCGACCTTTAGATATTTTGAAGACAACTATAAAATTAAAGGTGAAATTATAGTTATTGGGTTATTAATCGAAGCTTACCATTTCAAAATTGTTTGCTTTTTCGCAAAAATATCTGGCTTATCAATGAATTTTATCAAGCAATCATCTACAGAAATGCTTAAATTGTCTATTCAAATTTTGTAAACCTAGCTTTACAAAATGTAATTTTAGTTTTCCTTATATTGTTAAATGTTTAAATTAAGTTGTATATTTTAAGCTAATTTATTACAAATAATTTTATAATGTTATGGATGGTAGAAAGTGTAATATACGAGGTATGTGAGAAAAGTAATGAGACTGATTTCATACTAACCAAAGTTTTTATTTTCTTCAAACAACAATGTTATCCCCTTCAAAGTAGTTCCCTTGGGCAGCTTTACACCGGCGGAGTCGTTGTTCCCACTCTTGGTAGCAGCGCTGGAAGTCTTCAACTGGTATGGCTTTTAACTGGTCGGTCACAGTCTTTTGAATGTTCTACAGAGTTCCAAAATAACGTCCTTTTAGAACATGTTTCAATTTCGGGAAAAGGAAAAAGTCACAAGGACTCAAATCAGGTGAATAGGGGGGGATGAGGAACAACAGTAATGCGTTTTGAGGTCAAAAATTCACTGATGGAAATTGCTGTGTGACACGGAGCATTGTCATGATGAAGCATCCACTTGTCTGCAATGTCTGGTCTCACACGAATCACTCTTTTCCTGAGCTTTTCAAGGACACTTTTATAAAACACTTTGTTGACAGTTTGTCCTGGTGGAACAAATTCTTTGTGCACGATACCCTTACTGCCAAAAAAACAAATCAGCATGGTCTTGATCTTTGATTTGCTCATTCGACATTTCTTCGGCCGAGAAGACGACGGAGTGTGCCACTCTTCGCTTTGCCGCTTTGTTTCAGCATCGTACTCAAATATCCAGGATTCATCACCTGTGATCACACAATTGAAGAATTCTTGGTCATTGGCAATCCACTCAAGCAGATCAACGCACACGTTTTTTCGAATGTTCTTCTGTTCAGTTGTGAGGTTTTTCGGCACCATTTTGGCACAAATCTTTCGCATGTTCAAATTGTCTGTCAAAATATGATGCACGGTAAAAGTGTTTAAATTTAACTGTTCACTCATCATCCTTATTGTTAAACGACGGTCTGATCTCACAAGAGCCCTCACACGTTCAACGTTTTCGTCAGTTTTTGAAGTTGAAGGTCTCCCTGAGCGAGGTTCATCTTCAACGTGTTCTCGGCCGTCCAAAAATGATTTGTGCCAGCGGAAAACTTGTGCTCTTGATAAGCACTGTTCCCCATAGACCTGTTTCAACCTTTCAAAAGTCACACTCGCGGATTCACCAAGTTTAACACAAAACTTTATTGCACAACGTTGCTCTAAATTCCGATGCTCTATTTCTGTAACACACAACAAAAACACAACTTCACTGATGGCGCTGTCAAAAATAATGTGTTAGCTGTACGGAGTTGTAACTCGGACTGAGGAAGTGGAAGCGATAAACAAACCGGTTTAGCACAGGCCGGTAGACACAACGTTGCCAGATCTCCTGCAGTGTTGCCAGTCTCATTACTTTTCTCACACACCTCGTATGTTAAGTGTTCCTTGTTTTCTACAAACCACAATGGTGGTAGCATGTTATAGTTTTCAATAAATGTCTCTGTCATGTTTTATCAACTGTTCTGAAAATAGTGGGCTAAAGAATTTCGAATGTCAGTCTTTAGCTAATAACAGAACTTTTTAAGAAGAGTTAAGGTGCAAATGAATTAATGAATAATTAAATTTCTGAACACTAATCAAGCAAATCCTCTCAAAGCTTTAGTTAAATATATAAAAGGTAGTTCCATGATAATGCAAGCACAGCACACTAACCGTTGCAGCTACGTCTTTCTGATAAGTAATAACAATCTAACTGTAAATTTCCTTTTTCCAAATCTCTCTTTCAAAATAAAACAAGATAATCTGCTTTATCCAATGATCTTATTGCTAATGGGTAATGACCATCACGCATTGTTTGAAAGCAGTTATAAGTTTAAAAATCGTTGTCTAAATACAGAAATGAATCTTTGAGTCCGGAGCTTGTTTTATCATAGCAGGATGTTTTTTATGGGTTCTTCTAGGACAGGCATGGCGAGCCAAAAACAGTGAGATGGACGGCCTGCCAACGAGTATTTTTTGTATGATTAGTACTGTATGGTTACTAGTTTTCCTTATTTTCTCTTAATTGATAGCATTCCTAGTAACAATGGGCGAATTTTCTAGGTATCAACAAAACTTTTTCACGTGCCATACGTTTGTCATGGTTGATTTACGATATGGGTAGATAATCGCTTTAAGAATGACTCCAAACAAAGCAGTTCAAAGGCTTAAGGTCTGATGATCGAGATGATCATAATTCAGGGTCATTACAACGAATCCATCTGTCATTATACGCAATGCAGTTACATACATGACAAAAATAATGTGCTGACACTACGTCATGCATAAACCACATCCGTTGACGAATTTCAAGAGGAACTTCTACTAGAATTTTTGGTATATCTGCGTACTACTGGTTTTAATCTTAATTGTTGGAAAAGGATTTTGTAACATACGACATTAAAGTAAATTATTAATTATACATACAGCCAAATCAGAATTTGCTTGGAGATTAAGATTTCTATATGTATGAAGAGCGTTCAATAATTGATCTACCTGAGGTATAATAAGATTTTACAGTTAAATACATTTATTTTTATTTTTCAATATAGTGCTCCTGAAGTTCAACGTACTTTTTATACAAACCATGCTGTTACAACTGCCTCAACCTCAAGAATCGTTGTCCGCGCAGATATTTTTTCAGATTTCGGAATAAAATATAATCAGAGGGAGCCAGGTTGGGGCTGCAGGATGGATAGTTGAGTCGTAAAAAGCCACATTCACGAATTACAGTCTGCGCATTTGCTGACATGTGCACAGGCACATTGTCGTGCAGAAGAAGGATATTTGATGACAGCTTTCCGCTCTTTATTTCTTTAATAACTCTCGTAAAGCTTTCAAGGAGTGACTGAAGATCTCTCCTGTTATTGTGGTCTTTTTAGATATGAATTCCAGGAGCAAAAGTCCATCCTCATCTCTAGAAACTGTTTCCATGACCTTATTGGCTGATTTCTGCCGCTTTGAACTTCTTAGGGGTGAGCGAAGTCTTATGCTTCCATTGAATTGATTCTATTCTCGACTCAGAGTCTCTATGATAGACCCAAGTCTCATCTGCAGTTACTAAACGCTAAAAAACGTTGGTTGATGACTCACGAAGCAGCTCCAAGTTCTCTTTACAGCATTGACTCCCTTTTGGAGTTGTGACAGCAAACGCGGAATCCTTCTTGCTTTCGCTTTTAACATCTCTAAGTGATCATGAATGACTGTACCAGTTGAAACCTCATTTCTTCAGTTATCCGGGACACAATCGCTTGTCTGCTTTACATTATAAATCCTTCCACTTTTTGGCACATTTCTGGTACAGCTGCAGAAACAGGTCGTTTAGTGTGAGGTTCATTTTTATTGACTCTCATTCCCGCTTAAATTGTTTACTCCAAAATTGAATTTTATATTCTGAAGGGGCACACTCCCCATACACGTGAAATGGACACTCAAAAATGTTTTGGGGATAATTTATCTCTTTTGTTAAAAATTTATCAACGATCTCTACTCCAAATTGGTCAATTTCTTTGAATAGTTGCACATCGTGCTGTCCTTACAACAATTACGGGCGTACTGAGTTCAAATTGCACAGTTGTTATAGAAAAGCATGTATGTACATGCATGTGCATGTTTCGAGTTGCTCAGGACTTTCCTTTCTAATATCGAGGTAGATAAATTATTGAACGCTCTCGTAGATTGCCATGGTTTTGATAAAAATGTAAAACCATCATTTATAATGATTTCCATGTTGGATGTCTATGATTGTTTTTGTTTTTTTGGCTAAGATCAATTTTATGAAGCACTTTCTTTTGCTTATGCGCAGATATAAGAAACTCGTAGAGCAAAGATATCACCTCGGCTCAGGTGTTCCTTTCACCTAGAAACATAAATGAAGAAACTTCTTTAAGCTAGATTTGACAAAAAATCAAACTATCATGATTTGAGAGATTTTACATTTTTCATCTGGCCTACCGTTCTGAAATTCATGTTGACCATAATCTAGTTAAATCTTACTCAATTGTTTATTACTTTTCTTCTCAAGAATTTTTTGTACTAAATAGAAGTTTTGAAGAGTTTGTTTTTGACAGAAAATTAGGTTGTGCCTAACAACTCTTAATTGTTAGTTAGATGGTCCTCTTGGAATAGAATTACTCGTTTGCAATGTTTGTCCTTGAACACATACAATCGGTCAGTTAATGCCATATCTTTGAATAGTACTACCTATGCAGCCATCATATTTAGTAATTTTTTTATATGCCTGTCCTAAAGTGAACAAATAAGGATGTAAACGAGTTTCTAGGTTTGTTAGTTTTGTAAATGTTCATTTTATCTATGTAGCAAGAGTACTATACAGTCAATATTTGAAAGAATGTCAATAAACAGTTGAACCCACAACAAAGATAAAATTCTTTAACGTCATTTCTGCTAGAAGCTAAAAGTGCTAGATGGAGCTTTGAAAAGCATTTGTTCTACTCATGGTTCCTTACATTTCCCTATTCTGGTCAAATCTGTTGAAAGATTAAAAATCACCTACTCAAATATATGTCGCTTTACAATTTAACTTCTTAATTGCGGACAAAGGAAATTATGTAGAAAAATTAAGGTTATGGAAATTCGGAATTAAGTGACATAAGATGGCAAAAGCAAAATAACGAATTTGAAGAAATCTCAGTTCTGAAGAACTTAGAAGAATAAGTGTATGTCTTATCTTAGCATGACCAAGAAATACAGAGGTATCAATTTCACAACAAAAGAACAGCATAAACAGCGAATATAACCACGCATCTGCATGCTTGCTATACCACCCAATGGGTATGATGCTACTACCTTAAGTTAGAGTAAAGGTTGAATTATCTTCTTTTTAAGATCACCGCACAAAATTTAAAGTACACATGGAGAGTGGAGGATAACCTAACCTCAAAGGGAAAACAAATGAACTCTGTTTCTTATATTATTGGTTAATATGCCGTAAAACGTCATAAATGGGGAGATCATGACTTTACGTAAACTTTACTAAATAAAACATAGGTTAATGTTTTTCACAACCTTCTTAGAATTGAAATTTTTTAAATCGTACGTTAGTTTATGTAAATTAGGAAAAAATGATATCATCTTACGGAAGACAACCACGACCAATCGACATTATACCATAACCTGAAATGGCAAATTAAATTGAAAAACGAACTCAAGTGAATTTAGATTTCATTGTTTGCCAAATTGAATGCTATCACATTAGTGAAGTGTTAACAAAATTTATTTTGAATATTTTCCTTTGAAAGACGTTTTCTACATAGACGAACACGTTCCCATAAAACAAATGTCTTATAAATCTCAGCTTTATTAATCAAATATGTAGGACTGGAGAACGCATTGTCGTTACTTTTTCTACAATCAGGATATTGGAAATATAGAGTGAGTCCGTTTGACCTGTGACTGGAGGGTCATATTTTACGATAGGTCACTTAGATCAATACTGAATTATACCAAAAGCAACAAATCTGAATTTTATTTATTTTCCATTCCTTTCCTTGTTGCTTTATATTGCCTTATCAAAAATTAAACTCTAACTACAATAAAGATATTTTCAGAACAATAAATACAAGTTCTTACGTAAAAGATCAATTAAAATAGTGGAGTTAGTGTTTTTCCATGTATGTACATATGTGTATAATAATTTTTTCGTGTCGTGTAGGTTCCCAAGAGCATAAAATTAAATTAAAGAGGTAAACGATGGTGGATATAATTAAATTATATAAAAACTGTAATTGGAAAACTGATGAAATAATTGTCATTGAGCTAATGCGCTTAATTAAGGCATCGTTACAGCTGTCTTTTATAATATATTTATCTGCTTAACTAATTGAATTATATTTATAAATTGGAACCTTACTGCGTTTATCAGTTGATACAAATGTCAAGTCCGATAATGAAAATTCATTTTCTTATTTCAAGGGGGCACTTAATGTATTTTTTTCCCGGTAATATTATTATTACTGCTATGCTTTATACTGCAGGACGGTCAACAAGGCAGGCATTGCAACAAAAACCTGCAGTATAAGCAACAGATCATCCATTAGATCTAATGACAGTTGTGCGGACTCGTTTCTTTATTATTATTGAATATGGTTTCCATGAATTAATACTAATAAAAGTAATCTTTATACAAATGCCATTGCGTTTATTAATGTATTTCCCACACGTATGATTTCTGCGTACCTAACTGCATTTACCTGCCGCATCAAAATGCAAATAATTCAAGTTCAACGTATCTCTTAAAACGCTAACACGACAAAAATAAAAGTAATTAATGAGCGTATGTTGATTATTAAAAATACTTTTGCATGCCTATAACCACTTTTTAGTCGCGAGACTGCGCTGATTTCAAAATGACAACTCCGTCAGATGTTATTTGCAGACCAACATAATTGCCAGCTTCTGCTCGCTTATATTAGCACTGCAAAAACAATTAATATTTATGACCGCGTAAATGTTGCAAATGACCCTTAATTGTAGCTATATCACGTTATCATAATAGTCATCATGATCATAATCATCATCGTCTACACGTTAGAATCTTTTAAGTATGTAACTAGCAACTGTTTGTTTCGCTTTATTGTTGCCATTGTTAAATGAAAATATTTAACAAAAGTATTTCCCTTGTAAACACATTTGTGTGCATTAAATGCAGAAATGCCACAAATGCATTCTACCTATACGTATTAAATACGACCGACGACGCAGCCGTACGATCTCACAAATTCTTCTTTATTTTTCTATATTTTTGCTTACAATTTTTTAACTTGTTCAGAGACGGCTTTAGAATTTACTCATAGTACGATCTTAGTACAAGACAATACAGCAGTAAAAATATATTTAATCTTTGACCATTAAACTAATCGCCAAACTAACTTAACATCTATCGATGTATGATAAGATTTTAAAAACCCCTTTATGTACAAAGCTGTCATACAAGGTTACCATTCTTTGAAGAGGTAAACAATTCTTTGATTTCTCTGTTGTATGAAATTACTGTCAATCCATCAATAATTACAAAAGGAAGATTTAATGCCCAACCACATTTTCTAATCTATTAGACAAACTTTCCTCTGGGATTATCATGAGGTGCACATTACGAGGGCGGTTCAATAAGTACCCGTGTTAGAAATGAAGACACAATTTTTTTCAAACATTTTTTTTTTATTTTTCAACATAGTCTCCTTTTAGAAATATACACTTCTCCCAACGTTCCTGCCATTTTTTTAACCCCTCCAAAAAATAGGATTTGTCGAACTCTCCAAAATACGTCTCTATCTCAGCGATGACTTCCTCGTTTGAGCTAAATTTTTTTCCCGCGAGCCATTTCTTCATGTTAGGAAACAAGAAAAAGTCGCAGGGAGCCAGATCGGGTGAATACGGGGGGGTGCGGCAGCAATTCATAACGCAATTCATGCAGTTTGGCGGCGACAACTCCGGATGAATGTGCTGGTGCGTTATCGTGGTGAAACAGCACCTTCTTTTTCGCCAAATGCGGCCGTGTCTCCTTCAATTTTTTGTCGAAGCTGTCTAATAACTCACTGTAGTATTGTCCAGTGATCGTTCTTCCTTTTTCTAAAACATCGTCGCCATGACCTTTCCGGCCGATGGAACCATCTTCGCCTTCTTTGGAGCAGATTCGCCGAGAAATCCATTGTTTTGATTGTTGCTTAGTTTCTGGTGTGTAATGATGAATCCAGGTTTCATCAACGGTGACAACTCGACACAAAAACTCCTTCGGATTTCGCTTAAATTGCTCCAAACACTGCTTCGAAGTTAACAGCCGCATCCGCTTGTTGTCCACCGTTAGCAATCGCGGCACCCATCGCGCCGACAATTTTTTTATCGCCAACTTATCATGTAAAATATTAATTGCCGTTCCGGTCGACACACCTACGGCCTCTGCTACTTCACGCACTTTCGTTCGTCGATCAGCGAGAATCATGTCGTGGACTTTTTGAATGATTTCCTCGGTAACTACGTCTGCCGGGCGTCCTGGTCGCTCCTCATCAAAAACGGATGTTCGCCCACGTTTAAATTCGTTAAACCAATATCTAACTCTGGTCATAGATGGCGAAGTGTCCCCATAAACAGCATCCAACTTTGCTTTTATCTCCTCGCATTTTTTCTCATCCAAAAACAGAAAGCGAATTACCGAACGATACTGCTCTTTTTCCATCTTAGCTAAAATCACGAAATACGTCTTACTCAAATGGCTGTCAAATCCAAACTAACCTATCAATCAGTCTACAATTTGTTATACCGTCGTTTGATAGATGGCAGCACACGATGATAACACCAACTTCCCTCAGGAACGCCTTCTGTCGTCAAACACGGGTACTTACTGAACCGCCCTCGTATATAACCCTAACGGTGAATACAGCTTCAAGCACCTGATGTTTTGACTTTTTGACCTTATTGATATTTTTTCTACAGTCCAAATTCCTAAAACTCAGAACACTATCAAGCAAAAAATAAAAGTTACGTATCAAGAAAGTATTCACAAAACAAAAGTTAACAAAATTGCGCTAGTTTCAGCAGCAGAATTGCGTTCAAACTAGAATGAAGGCATTGCCAAAAATGATAGTTTCTTTGAGAAGACGTTTGACTGAAATAGTCCCTTTTTTACGTGTTTCCCAAGTTTTTGAGGATTTACAGCATGTAATCTGTTCTTGAATAAGACAGATTAGAAACGATAAAGAGATTATGAGGGACAAACTCGCCTACTAGGAAATCAGAAGACGCAGAGTCTTCAGTTGCAAAAAAAGCACCTACACTGGAAATTCCAGATGCAAAACAACATTATGTAGAACTTAATTCCATGCCATCAAGCTTTGAATCATAGAGTGTGAAATACTGAGGTTTTCAACATGAGAAAACAATAAATAAGTAAGTCAGACTTTATGATTGGGTAAAGCTTGCTGGATTTCAACGTTACCATAAATTCAAGACTTTACGTCGACCATAAAAAAGCTTTTTAAAAATAGAACAAAAAACGTGGACAAAGCATATTTTCTCTGTTATGGTCAATCTCGTTCCTCATTCTATTACACACGAATTAAATTATGGTGAAAAGAGTCTGTCAGATGAGCTGCGCAATAGTGAATCAAATTTTATCAAAATTCTAGTGGATCATTCTTTACCCACCTCCCAATGATACCCATGATACTAGGCCGCTTACAGAAAATATTTCGCATATTGATGTTCAGTACACATGCAGAACTTCTTCTGACTGACACTATTTTAGCTGGTAAACTTTTATACAACAGTCCGAAACTGTCAGAACTATCAGAAGTTTGTGCATTAGATACTTGAATAAAATTGTGCATTAAAATTTTGAAAACACTCAAACGTCGAATGTGCAAACTTCTGATGATTGCTGACAGTCTCAGGCTCTTGACATAGCCCGCACTTCATGTTACATTTAAGTTGATATAGAGTTAGTACGCCTGCGTTGTTTGCATATGACGGGACTAAGGTTTTATCTAAGAGAAAATACAGCTTGCTCTGTTTTTTAAGGAAGGAATCAAGGTACCAACACAAAAATTTTCTCATTTTAAAGCATTGAATATTATTAACGCCCTGTCACCAACTGCAAAATTTCATTGACTGAATCCCGGCTTCACCCACAACACACTCCGATTCCAAGGCAATAAAAGAACGCCCGAACTTGCCAGTTGGCCTAGTCAACTCATTAGCCAAACAACAATCAGCTTTCAAAGTAATGAGTCCAGCTAAACAGTAATTAGAACTCTTCAGCCGCAGCACCCGCTCTATCAGTAATCCCAGTTCACTCAGCCAAACTAGCTATAGCAGCAGCACTTAGCTCCAGCCGCAACTGGCTTTAAAATATCTTAAGAACCACCTAGTCGTCAAAACCCTCTCTCAAAGCAAACCTCTGTTTCTTGAAAATAATTGAAAAAAAGTGTCAAAGAGAAAATAAACAATTAGAAATAAAATAAATATAATCAAACAAAATCAAAATCAAGCAATAAAGAACCAATACAAAAAAGGAAATCTTGAAATAATGAAAACTTAAAGAAATTCTTGCAAATTTCCTTGTTATAAACAAACGAATTAAATTAAAAATAAAAGAAAAGAAATATTATTATTGTATTTCGGCTTCTTTCAAAACTTGGAAGCCATTCTAAGAGTTCTACTCTTCTTCGGCCAAGAACAACTGAAAGCAAGTAAGCAAATCACTATAATTTTTCCACCAAAGGAGAGCAAACGTTTAGATTTCATTCTGAAATCTCTTCGGCCGAAGTTTTGTGAAAATCTGGGTTGCTGTGTAGATGCCATTTATAGTTTGTTACCATGTGACCGCTGACTGTGAAGTTGCAGATAGAAATTGCAGCAGCAGTAGGCAGTCAAAGTAGCTATGTAGGTGGCCAGCGTTCTTAATGTTGGTCGGTGGATTGCAGACGAAAATGGTGGTTGTCGGCTAGTGGAAGCGGTCGTAAGCGGCAAATGCGTCCGTGTTGATTAAATGGAGAATTATGTTGATGGTAAATGGAATGAAGCCCGGAGCGCTTTTGTTGTTGATTATGATTGCCCATGTGTGAAGACCGAATATTGTTTGTTACGTGCCCATGTGCTGCGACCTGGGGCGTGTTCGGTGCCAGGGAGCCTACACCACCGTTCGTAAGGTAATGCCGGGTTACAAACGCTACATCTGGGCCTACGCCTTTCTCAAAAAGTAGAGTGCCAGGACGTACGGAAGATGGAGTTGTCAGCTAGTGCGACCCAAACACTGGTCACCACGCGGAAGTGAGTAGCTGAAAACGATCAAAGCTCCACCTGCTCCAGTACACGCATCGCCGAGAGAAGAACTACTTCAGCTAGTGTGAGGCCCATTCGGTGTCAGATTGTTGCAACGTTTCGTTCTAAAGATATAACGGAAAACAACATCATTCTTAGTTATGCAAGAGCAAAGATAATAAAACAAAAGACGATCTAGCTAAACTAGCTATACTCTTTGTTTGAGGGTTTGTTCTATCACATTATCAAATTTCGTAGTGATGAGTGCGTATTTGATATGTTTTGCGACCTTTCGTGAATTTAAACAAAGCCGTCGGCTGTCTTTTTGTTTTTCATTAAAGTTCTTTTACAAGGAAATCTTTTAGTGGCGTTTTCTTTAGAAATTCGTAAATGTAACTCCTATCATTTTCCAGTTATCAAGCAAAACAAACATAATGGGATATCTTTCTATCACTTTTAGTGGAAAACCTAGTGGAAAGCTGATTTGAATGGGTTTGCAGGCATGTATCCAAGTAGAACAATATCTTTCAGCTCCATTTCAATATCCAAAAATTTAATAATTGCAGAGTCCCCTGATGATATCTATGAAAAGAAATTGTACCATGTCTGCGGAAATGAAATGTAACTTTTCTCATTTTTGCCGCTTCCATTATTAGTAGTGGTTATCAGTGACTATTACCAAAAGATCATCATTGTTGCAGAATGGAAGTCTGAAATGCAATCAGGAATAGCCTTTACTTTTAGAATGCGAAATTGTTCTTATTTGCTGTGGTGCATTGATTTGGAATGCCATCTGCTAGGACACTTTAGTCGGTGGCTTTCAGTACTCATTCCAAATAACTTAAATGCAGAACTTTATGTGCCGAACATTTTACATCAAGTTGCAGTTCCCTATCTTTCCAACAAACAGTGTTACGTTCCATACTGCAAGACAGAATTCTAATGCTGATCTACTTTAATAGCCAGCTATATCACCAGACTTGTCGCTCATAGAACATGTATGAGATGTGATAAACCATAGGCTCAGAATCTTTTTCATTTGACAAAGCATCTAAATGGGTTTTGTAATCAAACTCAGGAGTTTTGGATGACATACCAAAAATTGACACTCAGAGGTCCATTTTTAGTATGATGTGTATTCAAAATATTTTTTCTTCTTTTTTATTCCATTAAGAAAATAAGTTCAAAGATTACTTGATAAACTCACAAAAATATCTTGTTACCTCATCAAAGAGAGAAAGAATTTTTTGTCACTACCAGTTTCAAGGGTGTTTCTTATTTCAAAATTATACAAAGTTATTTTTGTTTTAACATTACATAATATTTGCTGACAGAGTACTGTATACAAAAACGAAATATTACATATTAATAAAATTAATTACTAAAGGAAATTACTGTTTCTATCAATCAACAGGATATATTAATGACAACTAATTTTTCGCAATTATTGTGGTAATTATGCACATTTTAAATGCCTATTTCTTGTTTTCATTTTTGATAAGCACGAGTTCATCAGATTCTTTAAGCAGATAGTTTAATTAAACTAACCTCACCCTGTCCATATATTTACATGAAATGCAGGCATATTTTTCTCGTTTAATGCTCGCTTCAGCAGGATGTTGATAAAAAGTAGTTTGTATAAACATGGATAAATATGTCCATTAATTGAAATAGATCAAGCAACTGTCAACGTTGCAAGTAAGTAGGAGTACCGTTTTATGCCTATTAATACATGTGTTAAGGTTAAAGAGAATCAAACGATGGACACACAATGCCGCTAGTTCTCTGTCTGTTACACTCAGCAATTTAATCAGAGTTGTTAAACAGTGCTGAGACTATGATGGCTGGGTGTTTTATACAAACATGCCATCCGTTACGCCAACTTGGGCACGTGCCGTTGAATAAATAAAAAGAAAATTGTCGTCGTGGGTACCTCCTTTACGGAGAAAGTAATTAACCTTTTGAGAATTTACTTATTTCCTGGTTTCTTTGATTGTCGCGTTTAATTTTATATTAAAACTTAATTTAGCTGTCTCTTGTGTGTACATTTTTTTGTTTTTATATGAAATCGTTACAGTTTGTTAATTCCCTTTGAAAATGTTTCTCACAATTAATAATATACCGAACCAGACTAAAATTATACTGAATTTCATAAGAGGGATATATAATGATTCTTATAAAAAAGGCAGCCGATGCGCATGCAATACAGTATCGCTCATTATATCAAACAGAAAAAGCGGCATACCATTGAAATCATCTTTTAGCAAAGTTGAATATCTACTTTTTATTGAAAGACGAGACACTTGTCACTTCCCAAATAAGTTGAAGGAACGCACTTCATTTTTATTATAACTGCGGTTGCGTTGAAGCGATGCACTAAAATCGGTTTTAATTTCTCACATAAAACACATTTGAAGGTGACCAAAATTTTTTCCTGGATGAATTTCGAACTCTTCATTACGTTATTGTAAACGACATAAATCGATATAAATTTTATATGTAATTTGAGGTTTCAATTACTTATTATTTATTACTCATAAGGTAACACATAAGTTTAGATATCTTGAAAGAAAGCTTGGATTTTAGCGTGTGTATAAGTGATGATTGTTAAAGTACACATCAAATGGCATAAATAATAATTAAAGCAACTCATGTTATGAATTCATTTCCATGAATTTCAATTCACATAAATGCCACAGAAAAAGGAAGTGAAAGAAAATTATGTGATTTATGTAAAAAATCTTTGCATGTAACATCTGCAGGTAACATGTAACCAACTCTCCTAATTAAATGTTTACTAATTAATGAAAAAGACAGAATAAAATAAAACAGACCTCTGATTAAGTATACTTAGTGGCGGCCGATGATCTAACTTCAGGAAGGACTCAAACCTCCTGATTGGTTAGTTTCTGTAAAGTATGTATATGTCAATCTAACCCAATTAGGCATCCTGTTTAATACTTATTATTTCCAAACAAGGTGAAAGAAACAAATACTTTTACATATAACCACTAACTACTAAGATTACATAAAGGGAATATTACGTAGAAAGCTTCAAGGTTATAGCTCCAAATTTAAAATCTATTGACCTGAGATTAAAAAAGACCGTAAACGGAAAAAGATCATCTTTATCCTTCCGCAGGAAGAACAAATGAATGCTATTTCTAGTATCATTTGTAATAATTACACCGCAAAGTATTATGAGTGGGGCGAAGATGTCATATAACCCTAACAACTTTAAACATTATGAGTGGCCAAAACTTTCTCTAGCGGCAAAGGTAAAAAAAACAAAACAAACAAGGACCATGGACCTTCATCAGCAGGAGTAGTATAAATAAATCTTCAAAATATCAAAATGGGTTGAAATGGTATTGCTTCACTTGGGTAACTACGCACAAATCCAGTGGGATTTGTTTTTTGCCATTTAAGGTTTCATCGCTAAAGGTAATTGAAAAATAGCCGAAATTTCAACTTCATGTTTTATGCTTGATAACAAAAAGAGATAGAAGAGTTGTGTTTCTAGATTTGTGTCCTATTGTCCTTGATAAAGCTTTTCGCTAAAAACAAAACACAAAGAGTAATTTTACCCGGAGCTGTATAATGGCGAAATATCTTAATTAGGTACCAAGCAATCGCGCCAAGATTTGAAAATATGTTAGAGGGCTATTTTACTATCCCGACCATAGTAAACCTGAAACTTTAATATGTTTTCTTATATCTTCTGCAACAAAGGTCATACTATCAAGAGTGATACATTATGGTTTAACAGATGAGTATTCTGTTCCACCTAAGTTAGGGAAGGTTGTTGAAATTAGTTAAAAACCTTTTAGACATGTGATGTCATAGTTTTTTTCTTTAAAGATATTTTTGACATGTAACTGTTAGAACCGTTTAACCCATATTATTTTGTTCTTTAAAAAATACAAACTAAAAGTTCAATATAGAAAATTAACAGTTACAGAAGCCAATAGAGCTTTGTAATGCTATAAGCAAGCTTAACGCAGAGATAAGTTACAAAAAATTTTACTGTTTCCAAATCGTTACCACACAATTTGGACAATGTAAATCGCTTATACATTATATAACGATTAGTTTAAAAATAAATACAGGGTGTCTCCAAATAAGGTTTAAGGTAGGTGTAATGGATAAAAAATTTCAAGACACAAAAAAAATTATTCTTTATAATAGCTCTGGCTTACTATAAAAGTAACTTTTATCGAGTTAAAAATTCGAAATTTTATACGGGGTGTTTAAAAAATTAACTTTTATGTTCTAAAGTAGTGTATAGATTGAATTAATTTATTAAGCAAATTACCTGAACAAGACATGGTTGTTGTGGAAATAAAAGCAATATTTCATTGTAGGTCTACAGAGAAAGTTTTGGAGATGATTTGAACAGATTGAAAAATGCTATTAGGGAGGCTGTTAAAGAAATTCGACCGTAAGAGTTTCATCAAGTTTCCTCGAATTGAGAAGAAGGCTGGAATTGTATTGTTTAATTTGTATTTTAATTTGTACATAAAAGTTAGTTACTGAATACCCCGTATAAAATTCTGAATTTTTAACTCGATGTAGAAGTTACTTTTGAAGTAACAAAAACTTTTATAAAGACTAAGTTTTTTCGTATCTTGAAATCTTTTATCCATTACACCTATTTTAAACTTTATCTGGGGACACCCTGTATGTATAAGGCTATCACAAATAGAATTTTATGTTGTAATATTCCACATGACAGCTAGCGCCTACAGACACCGTTCAATTTATTGTGATGTGCATGGATCGCAGTGAACGCGCCTATTGTTTACATGTGACTACATTATTTAAACAAATTTTCAGAACTGCAGGTGTTCCAATTTTCATAGAAGCCATTTGCAGATGTTTGCATCAGAATAACCTGGTGTCCCGAGGCGAGTTATCGTGTAGTCGTGCTCAAAGTCGCTGGGAAAAGAAGAAAATTAGCATGGGAAATGAAACACGTAAATTAGTTAAGACAAAGAAATGAAAGTCTGTGTTATTCATGAACTAATTTCGATTTGGAAGATTTTCTGATAATCATATGTATATGGACCACGCCAGGACTATACCAAGAGTACTAAGAAAACAACCCGTTCAAGGAGAACAGGCTAATATGTGCTAATATTATGAATCAGTGTTTTGTAACTGGCTTTTGTCCTAACAACAAACTGAAAACGTCAGCAAATTCAAAGATTCCTTTCAAAAATCTTTAAGCTCTTGCTAATAAAATGATTTAATTCTTAAATAGAACAAGGTATTGTCGCGACATCAATTTAAAAAGAAATCTTCAACAACTACTGTTCTGCTTCTTGAATTTATGTATGTCAGTTTGGAAGATGTGGAAACAAAGTAACAACATTAAAGCTTTTGACTACTTGGACCCTGCATAGTATTTTTTTTAAAGAGCACTGCTGTAGTCTACGTGTGCAATGTAATCAACTGCTAAAGTCATACTTGACTACCAGGAAACAATAATTACGTCCAATATTGTAAGTCTACTAGTTCCATTATTTCTTCTGTTGTGCCTGTACAACAATACATATAACTCAGCTTTCATGCAGTATATTACCATCTGGGCAGCCAATCCAACTGCTAGGTTGTTGTCCAAAACAATCAATAAAAACTTAACTGTACTTTCCGAATATGTAAATAAAAATGAATTTAGGCAAGTAATTTACAATGCAATTCCTTAATAGTGACCGTCAACACCCTGAAAATCAACTCATCACTACCTGTAATTAAGTCTTCTCGGCAAGCTAAATCGTTCAAATTGTCAAGTCTTCATGTAGACAAGTCTTCATTTTTAGTATTAATATCTTGATCAAATGCTAATGCAATACCAAACTTTTACGGCACTGTTGGTAATGGATTTAGCTTGTAGACGCGCCATGCTCGACCTCACAAGTCTACCATTGTGTTGGCCTGTACTGATAGAAAGGAATGGAATACCTCATTTATCTTAACACTGAACCACGATCTAAAACATTTAATCAGCACAAGGACATGATATGGACATAAATCTATCAAGAGTAATATTTAATTAAATATTTAATAGGCAATATGCAGAGAAGGTGCAGTTGCTCGTACCGGCAATAGACATCTACCTAAATGTCGAACCAAATTTCGATGTCATGTGATTTTTCTATTTCTTGCCTGTCGTCTATTTGTTATTTTTCTTATTGATGTTAATTTTTGTTGTTTTTTACTTTTTTACTTAAAAAGGTCACTCATATTACCCATGTGAAGAAGAACTTATATGCAAGTCAGTAGATTGTACTGTTATTACTGCTTTGCATCTTTCCTTTATTGATGATGGTTGCCGTTCGGTATGCAGTCAACATGAGATAACTCAGAATATCCTAATTATTTTATTCCTCCCTAATCTCGACTTAAGACTGATTTTGTTCTAAATATGTGGTTCTCAACTGATGTTTGGCGTAACACTAGTGTTTCGTGAATTTGTTCCAAGTGTTTCACTAAATTATGAAAGATTGGGAACTCCTATATGTGATCTTTAGTTGAAGGTATGTTCATTTTATTTTTGGTTTAGCGATTGATTCGTCTTCTATATATTGCGACAGATGATTATTCTCAGTACACTGAAAGAAGATAATATATAAATAGTAATACAACTTTTGGTTACTAGCTGCAGAGAAATTATGACTATCAAACTACTAGCTATACTTGCAACAGGATGTCGTTTATACACAACTAAACTATTTGTTTATTGGTAACTAATTTTGGCTCGCAGTAACATAAGTTTATTAGTCCCATTAGATTGATGAATAATTTTTTCAGCGATAGTATTGTGCGTTCAAATATCTTTGAAATTATCTTTTTGACGATCTCCATTATTCTATTGCTAATTTTGAATGACTTTCTATTTTGTTTCTCAATTCTACTCGTTGTTGGACTTTTCACTATCATTTCTTTGTTTTTTGTTGCCGTGTTTTCTATGATTTCAATCTAATTATACTTTATTGTTATAAGAATTGCATTAATTTGTAAGAGATGCAGGAAAATCGATAAATGCAAGGTTTTATTTATTAAATTTTCAAATAACCAATTTGACTTAAGTTGGATGGATGGATCAATCAGGTAAGGTTAAGTCAGATGTTGTTTTCCTAGGCTTGCTTTTGTTTGGTTATTTTGAATAAAGTAAGGTTGTGTTAGATCAAAACCACAACTAGCATATTGTAGATTGTAAAGAAAATCTACCAATTCTGATAATCTAAACAACCGAAATGAATTAACAAGAAAATATTTATTTTCTGCTTTATGTGTCCTAAGCTTTCACAGCTCCATGTTAACCGCTATTATTATATGTGATGTTTCAGGGTATATTATCGTGTGTTCAAGGAAATTAGTATATGTTTTGACGTTTTCAAGCCGTCAGGTACAATATGTTATTGAATTTGCTCCTAAAGATGTAAAGTTTTCAATTGAACATTACCATTCAAGCTTCTGTATATTGGCAAACTTACACTTGTTTCCAAATAAAAAAGTTCTTCTCCACATTGACCAGTTGGTAAAATTATTATCAAGATAAAAGTCCAGATTATTAGAATATACTGTGCATAAATAACTAACGATTCAAATTCAAGAATGGATGGATGATCCTCATTTAAGTGTATTGCGTGCATGTAAATCCGGGTTTTATAAGTCTATTTTTTTTCTTGATAATTCTACATTAATTTTTAGTACCATTTGCTACTTATAGCATGTGCATTTCTTTAATTTACAATCCATATAATATTCTCGTAAGAAAAGTTGAGAGTACTGTAATTAATTTGGATAAATTAAGACTTTAAAACAAATATTAGTTGTTAAATTACAACGCGGTGAATCTTTTATGTATCTACTATTCAAAGATAATTAGAGCTATTTTCATTTTTGCATAATTTATCTTTTACATACTAATCAAACAAACAATAAAAAATTAATTTTCATTTAAGATTTTCCAACCTAAACAACGAACGATTTTAGATTTTCACAAGCGAAAACGGAAACTCCAAAATTTATTAATGGGTGTCGCGCATATAACGTACATGGAGTTCTGCGGACAAACAAGGTCACAACAGGACTTAAGATATGTGCAATGCTAAGCAGAGAGCTACGTGGATCGCATATGCAGAAACAAATAAACATGACCACTCCTCTTGAGCCTCATTGGTTCGGTCGACCCGCTGATGGCATTAAACATTGCTCAGTCGATTGGTTAAGTGATGTAAAAATTCAAATTTAATATACCAAGTTTGCTTGTTTGCGTCTTATTGCGCCGTCGAGTCTGACGTTCGACGTTGCTGCTGCTGCTGCGGTTGCTTGAATAAATAAAAACGTTTTTGATATGGGAAATTTCAAAATGGACAGATTTATTAAAACTTTATATTTTGCAAGTAAAATTACTATTTTATAATTAGTAAAGATAATTATAGAATTATTTAATCGAGAGAATGAAAACACTAAAAAATTCATGGAAGTTTTGTGTATACGAATAGTCTTGAATCATAAAGAAACACTGTAAAATCAACTTTTTAAATAAAGAATTCTTTAATGCTGCTCTGTGGTAACACATCAAACAGTTAAAGTTGTGTTCAATTCCAGAGAGTTTTTGATACTTTCTTAGAAGAATTTTTTGTAATAGTTGTACTGCTTGTTCTTGCAATAAATATTAGTTTTTTTTATAACTTGACGAATATCAGAATTATTAGAAAACCTAATCATCTGTTTTTTACACTAAAATATTAATGCGAAAATAAGAAATTTTAGTCGCCACTGTAATAATAATTAAAACTTGTATAGGTTTCGAAAAAACAAAAGTTGGATAAAGAAAAATGCATAAAAACTTTCTCAAGTAGCAAACAAGTGAACGATTCATTATAACATGACAGATTCTTTTTGTATCTTAAAACTTCTTAAATGTAACAAATCTTCTAAAATAGTCTTATCTTTTAGAATTTGCATGTTCACTGTAGCAGTATTAACATGTAAATTTTATCTTTAACACTTGTTAATTTTGTTAGAAGAAAAACAATTCATTGTTGTTTTCAAATAGTATCTTGAACAAGACAAGCATGTCAGACGACTTTTTGATAACCACATAATTAATTAGTACCAACAAAGTAGGTATAGAAGAACTTAATAAAAAGGTGGTACACGCATCCTCTTAACTTTCAATTGTTTTTAATTTCAATGTTTATGTTAAGATGTGTTCACTCTTTATTAGATATTATTACAGATGTTTACAGATCCAGAAATATGAAGAAAAAATGTTTATATTAAAACCCCTTTGTATTGGCTGGTTTTAAATTGTTGGTGTCTTGAAATATAATTCATTAGTCTTGTTAAAAAATGTTCATGATCATATAGTAAATAAATGACTCAATTTTAGCATTCATTAAAATTACATTGGCCCAAAAACTGATCCTTGAATGTCACAACTCCAAATATTATTCCTCGACTTAAAATTGTTTATATATCTTTTAATATCAGCAATACGTTATCATCATATCAACACTCTGACCCATGATACCATCAAACCTTCTTCTTAGATAATACTCCCAAACTTATTTCGGCTGATTTTGGGAGGATTTCAACGTTGGTTTTGCGTGCAGCGACTATACATACAATCACTTTTAGAATTTTAGTTTATTTCTAAACGCATCACTTTAGTTAGTACTTCTTGAACTAAAATAATCCAGAAATACGTATATCCGCTATGGTCCTCGAAATTCAAAACATTCTGTTATATTAGTTGTAACATTAAAATCTGAATTAGTGTTTATTTGTTTTAAAAAAGACTTGGCATCTCAAGATTATACTTGGTTTATCTACCAGGGTATTCCAAGGATCAGTTATTTGTAGAAATAATAAAATGTGTTATCCAACAAACTGAAGTGATGATAGATTTTCCAGGCATATAACGTGTTCCACACGCACGAATAATGCATTTAGAGTTAGCATGCATGGTATTCAAATAAAAAATGTAGATTTAACCTCTCATGGATTTTGGTTGCATATGGCATGGGTCTTAATGTACGACAGGCCTAAACACGTGCTCCATCCACTACTACGCAAATAAGTAAGCTTGCAATCATCAAGAGTTACAGCTTCGGTTTAATTAGAAGAAAGTTGTGCGATTTTATAACTAATGCTGTGAAGTCAAAATTTGAATATCTGATTTAATTTATGGTATTTGACGATAACTCTTTTAGTTGAATTCTGTAGAGGCGTTCTCTTCTCTATAACATTGTCATGCTTTAGAATCATGATGGGGTTCATATTTCTAATGGACTCATTGTGCAAAGGTTGTTACCAAGTAATCACATTTGTGAAGCTTAGGGCCGTCGCTTGTGGTATCGTATAGGAATGACGGTTGTTCGTCGTATACAAGAATGTCAAATCAACAGGCCGACATTTAACTAGTAAAAAAA
>VTPC01000463.1:149219-314975 GCA_011009095.1 Ignelater luminosus | reverse complement strand
TCAAACTGTATAACCCAATTATTAGAAAACAATGTTAAAGACTTATGGTAATAAGCAAAAAAAATTCCAACTGCAAATTAAGAAACGAAAATTAATTAAAAAGATTTTGGTAAATACCAAATGAGATAATAATAGTCACGTAACAGTAGCTAATGGGTCCACCGCTAAGTTAACAAGTTGGGCCCTTATGAATTTTATTCCTTAATTTTAATAAATCGTACCATATAATAGAAAGAAAAAAACTGTATTGGAGTAGGCTAAGATTGAACTTGTTTCTAACGAGAACGGTACATTTTATATTCCCAGAAAACCTGGCACGAAATGATTAAAGTACGTCACTTGACATGATGGTTCCTTAAGACACTTTAGAACGCTTCGAGTCGCGAAGCCGAACGTTTCAGCCTTTAGGATTCATAATGGTGATCGTTCTGAAAATGACAATGACGGTCAGTTTTTTCGAGTACAAGAATGCCAGGCACTAAAATGAGTAGCAAAAGCGAACCGTAATAATTCTCAGGGTAGCTGTACTTTTAGAAAACTGTAAACAGCAAATATAGTCCAAACACTGCTCCATACAACAAGTTTAAACCTTTGAAAAATATTTTTTGTTATTAAAATAAATTTGTAGTCTATAGCTAAGCTTTGACTTGTAGAAATTAAATAAAACGTAGTTATAGACATCATTCGAAGCAATGTATAAGAAATAGAGAGTTTTGTATAAATAAAACCACTTTGACACTAACCACTAATTTATGCAATCTGCTTTTGCAGCCAGTGAAACAGTAAAGTGCAAAGAATACGAACTAGCTCATCATTTCACAATTTGACTTGCAATCACAGACATTTTCTTTTTCCAAACTCATCCAGAAGACGGAAGTAGAAGTTGCGGCTTTTCTCCATACGTTGCATATAATGGAGGCAGAAACTGTACCAGTCTATTCTTGATTCGAACACTCTTCAACGATGTATTTCCTGTCTTTTTTTACATCGGAGCTGTGAACCGTTCAAGATTATTCATTATTTCTTTGCAGTTTCGAGAAGGAAAAAGATATTTCAAAGAACGCCAGCGTAAATTCTGTATGAGACATTTGCTTCTTGGACGCCCTTTCTTTGCCAATAGAGTCCAGGTAATATATGGTGTCATAAGCCGTGAAACAGTGGGGGAGTCTCTGAACGGTTCTTTATCTAAAATCGATGTAATCAGAGAAGTCTTAATTTAATGGTGTTTGCTACCTGTTTCAGTCAGTAGCGAAAGTTTTTCCAGTCAAATTTTCTTTGGCGTGTAAGATAATTCAAATTCGGATTTACCTTGGTTTTCTTCGGTCTTCCCGTTTTCTTCTCGAAACTTTCCAAGAAAACAGTGAAACCCTGATGTACGATCTAAAGAGATAATAAAGAGGCCAAGAATAGGAGGATGCAGCTTCTGCTTTCAACATCACCGCGCTGCGGCACTGAGGACGATCTATCAGGCCCGAAACGTCTGTCGAAAAACAGAAATCTGAATTTCATTCCTCCAGATGGAATTAGAAGAAGAAAATGTTCGTGTAGGAGCCAGCGTGGTCAGACTTCTAGCGGGTGCGGAAAGAACTTGCCATTCTAGGAAAGTCAATATTATGTCATTTATTAATATTGGAATCAATGTTACCAATCAATTTTAATTCAGTTTCATTTATGACTGCATGATACATTTTTATTTTTTGTGAAAATGTTCATATCTGCAACATTTACTACTCAGCTTCCTTAATTGTAAATATATGTTATAAAATAAATATAGTAATACTCGGCAAAGACAAGAAAAAGCAATAGGAGAAGTTTTAAGCCGCAAAAAGGTACTATGTGATTTGCCCAGGCTTGTTTAACATCTTTGGGAAAATAACAAATGACAACTGCACTAAATATTTAGAAATAGAACTTTACTAGAGAGCCAAAAACTTCGATATTGTGTTTAGAGAAGAAGAATAGTTCATAAGCGTAAAAGAAGCTTGAAGTAATCGTTTGGCCCAGAAACCAAAAAAAAAAACAGAACAATCGTAGTGCTCTGTAAGTTTCTGTTTCATAATCACAAAAACTACAAAGTCTATTAATATGAGTTTTTTTTTTTTGGTGATGAAAGACCCGGAAGAAATAACCTCATAGATTGACTTTAGCATACTAATAATACAGTGAGTAATCAACTTTGATTTCTGCTACTTCGAATACTGAATTCTATTGCTCTAGCTTTGACAAGCAAGATCCAAAAGAAAATTCGTTTGCTTCATCGGTTTTGTTGGCAGCTGTTTTGTCTCTCATTTACCTGAAACTCCTGAGGGGTTACCTTTTTTAAAAACTTAGCCTAAAATGCTTTAAAGGCATGTTACTCTGTTCAATGCGTGCAAAGACACAAAACTTTTATTTGGGATGGTCACCCGAGGCCAAATTAGCCCAATTGACTTACATAACTGTAAAACACATTTACATATTTTACAGTTTGAACGTTAAAACTAAATAGCTTTGTTAGATTTCTACTTTAAAATTAGTTTCTGCAACCTGATCTATAGGCAACCCAGACTAGCCCCGAAATCACGTTTGCCCGCCGCTGCTATACACTATAGTTCTATCTACCTCTGATCTGTCTATCTCCAGTTGGTATGGTAGTGATGAATAAATGTATATCTTGAACCTTACTTTGTTTTCCTGGGTGAAGTAATTAGTTGGCTGACACATTCAATATTCTAAAAACCCTTTCAGGTCTTTTCCACAAAAATCCTAAAAATAGATCGAAGTGTTCAAAGGAAATCACTCTGCTTTAAGCATCTACTTTGTTAGAAGATTAGTAAGCCTATCGCTTGCGTTAGCTGATTTGTTCAGTCTAATAAACAACTACAATTCTCTCTAACCTGGCACTTAGAAACCATAGACGCTTTTCTTCAAACAGTACCCAGCCTTTCTTCACTCATATATTTTCTTCAGCTTCCAGTCTCCTGCTTCCTTTAAATAAACACACTCAGATCTCTTTCTTAACCTTTTTTTATTTTTCCATACTAAACATTAATTCTCGTTTCTTTTGGTATTTTCTAAAAGCGTCACGCATGGCTAAAAGCGATACAACGGCTACTGCTCTTACGAAGTACAGACTTAATACCAATAAAATTATAAAAATCATAGACTGTGGAAATAACCAAAAATAAGGTGTAGTTATGGAACTTATTGGAACAAAGAGTAATTTTTCCTGTTTTCCTCCTTTTTTACATTGACGTTCTCCCAACCTCTAACATATTTTTCTTTGACATTTTTTTAAACTGACATTAAGATGCGCGAAATTAGGAGAATATGTACAGGAATTGAGTCGCAAAACAGATCGAACTTAAAATAATGAATTAGTTTAAAATCAGCCTTCTTTAAAATTCGGTACTTCAAAAGCACAAAATCAAAAGCGCGGAAGAAGACTAAAAAGAAAGACTAACTCACTGTAACCGTACAAACAGTAATAATGCGAACATTCTACTGATTGCAGTATGCTACTTCCACTTCTACTCACACTAATTGGTATATACCTACTAAGTGAACTTTAGGTAGTGTTTTACAGATTTAGCTGATTAGTTTCATATTTTGTATTACTAAGATAGGCAATGTTACCTAACTTGCATTTGTGCCTGTCTGCCAAAAGCAAGATTTTTTGTGTACAATTGGAAATTTTCTAATTTGACTATAACTTAATTTTAACGATGCAAGAAATTATCTTAAATTTCAAGGTTATTACCATAACGGGTAAATACTATGACAGTATCTTTCCGCAGTTTATGGCTTTGAAACTTACTAAGTTGTTAAGTGTTATTTCTGAATTAAGAGCCTGTGTACACGATATTGCTTTACTATTCTCTTATACAGAAGATAAGGAAGACAACTTGCACTTTTCCAAATACTTCTTTATACGAGAAATTATTAATAATAATAACAAAGTCATAATAAAATCCATATGGTGCGTTAAAACGGTGTTTTCTTGTAAAGAAAGATAAGTTTTGTAAAATTACACTTTTTATTGAATAAGTTATACAGAAGGTCACAAAATTAAAGTTCCTCACTGAATATCTAAATATCACTGTTGTTTACATGTCTAGTGTATAAGTTGTTTTCCAGTATTATCAAAACGGTTAATTACTATGTCAAGATCAAGGGGGCTTATTTGATTTATGAACCTTGCATTTAATGCGTCTGGCAATGATTTTATTTTATTTGTCATTAAATCCGTTTATTAATAACAATATAATTCTAGCAAAATAGTCTGCAATGAAAAAGTCTTAAAAAAATTGTCGCGGTAGCCTTTTCATAAAACATTTTTCGTTTGTTTATATCCCATGCTAAGTACAATCTAGCGAGAGTTAACTCCGGTTTTCATAACGAAATGAGTTTCATACTTAGTTCAAGACTTCTTGCTAATCCCCCTTTGGAATGGTATATGGATTAATCAGTATGCCGAGGCGCACTGGACGAGACTTATATCAGCCGTACAGATGAAACGAAATGAGGAAAACTTAGCAATTCCTCACCCCCACGTCTACCTTAGTTCGTGTCTTTATGAAAAAATGCGGCAAAGGGGATTTTTTAAAAATATTTTTCAGTGGATTTTTTGAAATTATTCAACGTTTAAACTCATAAACTAAATGTATTCTTGTTAATGATAAAGATCCTCTAGGTAAACTTGCAATGTTTCAAGAAAAGAGAAAAAGAAAATTGTTAAACCTTCTGTTAATGTCAGGTAAATGAGAGATTTTATTTGCAAGATGTAATTATGAAATAAAACGTGAAATATGGACCGCTCTTTTGTAAACGTGCCAGAAACTACGGTCTTATGATATATCAGGCCAACGCTAACTTAATGAAAAGATATGTACTGTATATGTTATGCTGGGCAGTGCCGTCTGAAAAACGGTATTAATACAAAAGGAATAAATATGAGCTATAATGTGCTATTCGTGGGCGTTTCTATCTGATTAAACATACAGAAGAGAATAATTATCACGCTGTTGTAATTTGTAACTCTGGTAAATTAGTTTTTGTTAAACGACCGACTGCTATGTATTTATTAAAAATAAATCGCATTAATCAACTTACAAACCGGAGATCAAACACGCGCGTTTGCATTTTACATTCACTAGAATTGTTTTAATAATTATTAACCCAAATTTGAACTAAATTAAGGACTTTTAAATTTATATTGTAATTAAACCAGAGCGATTATTATTAAAAATTTAATTAAAACTTACAAAACACTTTCTCTGACATTAAAAATTGGTTTTTTTATTTTGATTTGGCAATTTTAAAATTAGACAAAAGAAAATTTATTATAATGAAAAATTATAATAATATCTGTTATCAGGGAAATCATTAATCAAAAAACACGTCATAGTGCTCTGTAATTTTAGATGAACATTTTAGAAATTCAGCATATTAAAAATGGGACTAAGTAGCGCAGACCATCATCAAGGGGGCCTAGCAATTATTACCGAATTTTGTGATCTTCGAAAATTTTAAAATGCTAAGCATTTGTGTAGTAGAGTGGCGCCAAATTATTTTTTTACCTGCCAGTTTCATTATAAGCTTTCAGTGTTGGTTGTTTTGTAGGTATAATATTTCTAAGTAGAAATTGTTGTAAACATCTTGTGGTTTATTAGGCTTCCATGGATACATCAATCAGGAACGAACATATACTTACAGTGACAGGTGAAAATTTTTGTATTAGAATACAATTTGAGTTTTGTATATTGCCGTTTTGATAACCTACATCCCGCAAAAATAAAACTTTTAAACCTAATAATCACAATTTGTTATGCATTAACAGTGTAACACTATAATTTAGCGACCTTTATACCGAATGGTAGTAGGTATATGTTGATTTACTATATTAACTTTCAATACGTGACTTAACTTGTCAACTTTGAAATAAGGCGTGTAATTTTGTTAAACAAACATTAAAATTAATAATAAAGAACTTTTGGATTTAATTAGAATAATTAATCGTTTTTCTAATTTTCATTTTTTTAATATCTTACAAGCTTTTATTACAAAAAGTGCAAGGGTGGCTAAAACATAGTTTATAAGAAATTATAACTCTTATTATCTTAACGTATGAATAGCAAGACTTTTTCACATGAAAGTAGGTGTTGATTTCTTTTTGGGCCAAAACGAATTTGATCGATAATAATCGATAGGTATAAAAGGCACAAGATTGCATGATTCAACCTTTAAAACTGAGTATGACGTCAGCGTTGCTTTGCTTTCAAAGTTTTCGAATCTTTCTACTGATACTTACTCAGCGGTTTCTGATTTATTGTGAATCAAGATCAAGTCGATCTACAATTTTTCAAAAGTTTATCATCTCGTCTTACTGTTTATCATTCACCTTAAAAAAAAAGAACAAATATAATGAAACCGTTCTAAAACTGTCTAACATACATTGTATGCTGTAGCAATGAAAGCGTCTTACTTTAGGAATGTACTATGTAGATAGGCTTTGCTAGAGAAGTACAGTGATGCCAAAATAAGGCAAATTTGAACCGGAAACCATTTTTGTTTTTTTGTAACGTTTACGTAAAAATCTAAGGTTCTTCTTCTCTTTTCCTGTATATCCAAAAAGTTGCACATTTCATAGAAAAGGTGCTTTGCAAATCTAATCTTTTATTCTTAATTTCTAATTAGAGATTTTCAGGTACTTCTTACTCCAAAAAGGCAAATGTGCACATCTTTGTACAGTAATCCTCATTCTTGTTCCTTGTTTTACACATTCTTGTGAAAAGTAAGTTGGTAAGAAATTGCATCTCAAACATTTGAGTTTTTAATTTATTAGTAGTTATACCCTTTCAATTTTTACGGTTTGTTGGTACTTCATATCAGATTTATACACGTTCCCCTTTTTCTTCATCTAAACGCATCAATGTCTTAAAGCATGTTATCCTACTTTACGTTTCCTTCGTTTCTTTTTTTCTTATCGTTAGCTGGTACTTTGGCTTCCAAGCCAAAGCCAAACGTTACCTACTTAATCTGGACGTTAGATGAAATCTAAGTACAAAAGTTATAGTCGAAACCACAGGAATTATCAGTTTTTCCCTACTATATGTAATAAATATTATTTCAACGGTAACCCATACACATACTAAAAGATCCTTGCGTATCTTAAATGGTAGTCAAACTTACCAAAAATTTAGAAAATAATATTGCTGTTCATATTTTTCTCGATGGCTTAAAATGCTTTTCACAAAAAATCAAGTGTTACTGAAAGTAAACATCCTTGCACCGCAGCCTAAATAAGGTCCGGTAATTTTGTGTTTTAAGATTTCATCACTGCTTGCATTTTATGTAGGTAGACTTACCTTTTTCTAAAAAACAAACTTAATACAGAAATAGCATACCTTAAAAGCCGAAAAGTTCACTCTCTATCCATAAGCCAGAAAACCAAAGAATAAGGAACATGGAGGAAAGGAAGGATAAGAAAAAAAAGTGAGACACTAGTATTTCTAGCGATAGCTTGTTTTTTTTCCCAACACTATTTTCACTCTTTACAGCCAGCAATCACTTTCAGCAATAACGTGTCTCATCATTGCTTTGTAAGTTCTTTAAGCTTAAGAGAGATTTTGCCACATACCAAATCGTCTATCCTAGCTGCTGTTTTTCGTTCTAGCGTACACTGTTCCCAAATGTATTGTGCACCATCTGAGTCTCTGCTCCACATTGGTAGAATAGGTCGCAATCTGAATTTTCGTAAAAATAATTAAAGAAGCTAGCTAGTAATAAATACACTATTCTATTGCACTTAATTGAACCTATCTCTAGATCTAGACAAAGTCGAAGCAGTGCCCTATCTTTTGTGATTGTTTTTCAATATTTTCCCCATTCAACTGTTAAGTTTTGACTATCCTGCTTTCATAAAACATCTTAACTGTTTTATGTTCCTTGTAAAGCTTTTTGGCTTTGGTTTTATAAATCCAAAAAATTTTTGTAACAGCCGGCTTTTTATATTCTCCTGCAGTCCTCCACTTTGCGAGTCCAAAAAAATGTGTAGGTCACTAAAGGTCTCTGCTAGGCTCAGATTAATGCTAGGTATATCGCACATAATTTTGACTGAAATACAGTTGTTCCTGTAGTCTTCTTTAATTTGAAGATTGGAAATGCCTAAGGTTGTAAGTTTCAATTTTTTACAAACTGGAAATTTCTCTTCAAAAATATTCTAAGTGTCTAGTGATGTGTACCCATAGCGTTCTAAGTACTAAATTGTTTTTTAGTTTTAGTTGTAGTCAATGTACCCTTTCTTGTCTATACTCTACTAGTTACGACCGCTCCATATACACTGCAAATTTTGTACTTCGCTCTAAATGGCTATATAATCTGAATTGTCTCTTAAACTGGGAAATGGTAAATACACAATTTTTGTTCATTCTTGAGACTAATAAAAAAGTTGTACCTACAAAAGCTTATCACTAACTAAAACCGTTCTACATTGACTAATGCCTTTAGAGTATTTGTAAGGGTTGTACGAGGGTTGCTATTTATATTTCTGGCCTTGACAACACTGACTGTTTCTAGGCGTCAGCTGACATTTCCAGTGTAAACTTTACATTGTTGAACATAACCTCAACCACAACATTTTGTCATTTGAGTGCGATTAGTGTTGTTTGCAGTTAATTGAAAAGTGCATTCCCTAGTAAAAAAATGGAATTGACCCGTGAACACTTTTGTGCAATTATTTTTCATAACATTCGACGTGGATTATCACGACAAGAGTGCATCAATGAACTTAATACATTATATAGCGATGAAGCTCCATCCTACAGCACTGTAAAAAACTGGTATAATGAATTCAAACGTGGCCGATGTTCACTCCAGGACGAAATCCGTGAAGACCGTCCAAAATCTGTCGTTGTGCCTGAAAACATCGATGCTGTGCGTGAACTGATTAAACAAGATCGTCATGTGACATACCGTGAGATTGAGGCATCTTTGGGCATTAGTATGACTAGCATCAACAAGATATTACATGATCATTTGGCCGTAAAAAAAATTTGTTCCCGTTGGATCCCGCATAACCTGACCAATGCTCAAAAGAAGGCTCGCGTCGACTGGTGCATTGAAATGTTGAAAAAATTTGCGAAAGGTGCATCAAAGGCTGTGTATAACATCTGCACAGGTGACGAATCATGAATCTACGCATATGACCCCGAAACAAAACAGTAATCAATTGTGTGGGTCTTTCAAGACGAGCCAAATCCAACAAAAGTTGTTCGCGGAAGAAGCACATCGAAGCAAATGGTTGCCTGTTTCTTTGGCATTACCGGTCATGTGGCAACAGTGGCGTTAGAGCAACCTAAGACGGTCAACTCTAAATGGTACACAACCATTTGTTTGCCAGAAGTCATTGGAGAAATTCGGAAAACTCCAAAGAAGAGGCGAATCATTCTTCATCATGACAATGCAAGCTCTCACACCGCTGCTCAAACAATTGAATATTTAACCAGCCAGAAGGTCGAGTTGATGGGCCATCCACCATACAGCCCTGATTTGGCACCCAAGGACTTCTTTTTATTCTCGTACATCAAAAACAAACTGCGTGGTCAACGATTTTCAACACCAGAAGAAGCCGTTTTTTGTTTCAAAACGCATATTTTGGAGCTGCCTCAAACAGAGTGGAAAAAGATCTTTGAAAATTGGTTCAAACGCATGGAAAAGTGTATCAATCTTAATGGAGAATATTTTGAAAAACAATAAAACTAGTTCTGATCATAAATACTTGTTTTTTCATTGTTAGGCCAGAAATATAAATAGCAACCCTCGTACAATAACATTTAGATATTGCAAGCAAGAAAGGTCTTTAAAAAGCAATGCTATGTTTTTAATCCTAGAATCTTGATATCTGCTTCCCCAGTGGACGAATTTCTCTAATGGCGTCCACATAGGTCCCGCAAAGTCTGTTGCAAATGTCCATGACATTGTGCGATAATTTCATTGCTTTGTTTCGCAAGTACCTACAGTAGACTGTCCATAATAAACCTCAGTCAAGTATAATCCCTAATATAGTTAAACTGCCGTTCTAATTTAATGTCTTATGTAAATATTATACTTTCCGCAAAGCTACGGTAGAGTTTTAATATCTTTAGCTCAAACTAGAGCTAAACGTCTGTTAATACGTAGAATTGGTCAATTCTGGGTTTTTTCTAACCTTATTAGGTCCTCATTCAGTCGAATTCGAAGCGAAAGGAAACTAGATAAACAGGATGCCTAATTGAGAGGTATCAAGCAAGCAGCTGGTGATCAATGGCAGTGTTCAAAGTCTTACGCATAACTAAAAACAAAAACCATTCTTTCCGTAAAGCTGACAGAACGCAAATAGCATTGAAAAACGAATTACAAAGACTTACTTACAGTTTTCGTGTATTGGTAGAGCTTTGTTGAAAGATTCGTCGACTGTTAGCAAAATCATATCTGGATGAACTTCGGTGTGTTCTAAACGCAGTGACAAAATAATTCAAAGTGATTTGTAAGCTTAATAAATAAGTTTTTTCTAACTTGTAGCTTCATGATAATTTTTAAAAAGTTCTACCCTGTACAGTATGCTACTTTATTTCAATACACTAGCAATTTCTAAGATAAATACAAAGTTCTATAACTATATTACCTATTTAGGATTATGGATAGCGACGTACTTTCAATATTAAAACAACAGTTCTCTCTTTAGATGAAAATCTAAACAATTACTTCTAATTAATTTCTTTTCAGCATTGACGTATTTTCTCAATCGTTTATGTATTACAGGCTTTTTCATATTAGAGACTAAGTACAAACAACCTAGTTTTTTATTTTTGTGACTTTTATTGTATTAAATCAGAAATAGGCCTAGATCTGATTTGCTATCTGGCAGCGGCGGCCTGTAACCTAACTTCAGGGTAAGCCGGAATCGCGTCATTGGTTTGAATTGTCAGAATTGTCAAATTATAAAGAAATTAACCAATCAGGCGGTTGCGGCCTACCTTGAAGTTAGTTAGGTCACGGGCTGCCACTGTTTTCTGGCTGAAGTAGGTACTTACTAAATTAAAAGATTTTTTATGCAGAATTCATGAATTAGCACTACCCCTTAATTAACCAAATTTGATATAGTAAATACTTTAATCTTTCAGATGGTTGTGGTTTATATTACCATAAATCACTATTCCGTTATCAAAAGGTTGCAGATTCTATTAAGTTATTTTTTTAAAATGTCCTTCTCAATGATACATTTAATCGAAAGTAATTATGTGGTTTATTATTGTAAAAACCATGACCATATTGTGTATTCTGCTAAGTTTTTATCACCACTATGATTTTTCAGAGCTAGCATTTATCTGGTTTTGATAGGAACTTGCAGTATTTAAATATTCTTCATACCTCCTAAGTAACACGCGTTTCATGTAGAAAATAGATCAGCAAAAAAAGAATCTTTTTAGCTATTCTCTAAAGTCATGTTACAGTCTATAAAGTTTTACAGTGTGTGGCTAATAGAAGTTTCTTACAGAGTTATGTAAAATTCGTACTCTCCAAATACATCTGCAATATTTCACCTTATGGCACACAACAATTTATTGCAACAGGTTTTGACGATGGTAACCACTGACCTTTATTTGTCAAACACATCAAATTTTTAATAATTCCATAAGTTTACTCGTAATGCACTAGTAGGATTTTACCTGCTGCCATTAGTGTGGATAACATTAGACACCCAAAATCTCAAGAGATTGATTCATATTCCTGGAATATGTCTAAATTCTTCTTTGGTTAAAAATCCGTCAGTAAAAGAAATAAATTGGGATGTAATGGTTCTTGAAAATATATGAGCCATGTTGCAGGGACAATACAGTTGAAATTGAGAAGGGTATATTAGAAAGTCTGAAAGAAATGATAAACTCGGACAGCGTTGTATTCTAAACAGCAGGCACAATATCGTAGGTTTAGAAATATCGGCGAAAAGTTAACTTAAATATTTTGTTGCCCACATAGATGGTCTGTGAAAAATCGTAGGATGTGGGGTAAAAAACATAACCCAATATTTATTTCAATAACTTCTTTAATTGCAATCCTAACATGGAGAACCTCGAAACCAGAACCAATCGAATCCTAAAAGAAGAAGTTAAACGCTTATTTTTTTTAATTCTAATAGTTTCTGAAAAAACGGGTCTAAACGAAGAAGCGTCTTGTATCAAAACAAGCAGTTTTGAGATATTACTATTTTTAATTTCTGGTTTGCTTGATACCCTCCGTTTTGTAAAACATGGTAGCATAAATAACTCAAAGTACCTAAAAGAGGTTGTCCAGTACTTTGGCTTTCTCTGATATTGTGACCAGTTGGAAGGTTTGCATCTCTATCGAGAAGGTTATCATTCTATTAGGTTTTTTTGCTTTCTAATAAGTGGCTCCAACGAAAAGCATAAAAGTAGTTTAGGTGAACCCTACTATATTACAAACAGGCAACTAACAACATTTTGTAGAGTTACATAGCGTTTACAGTGCTTGCAGTCATCATCAGTTTACAGAGACTTTGAGCTGTAGAATTGCCGAGTTACAGGTGCATTTGTCTTACAGAATAGCACTATTAATGTTGTTCAGTTTCTATGTTTTTTCCTAGATAATCTTTAAGTATATTGCAGAGCTTTGTTATATTCCAGAAGCAATCCCTTAATAAAACAGTAACTGACAGCAAGTGCAAATAATGTCAGTATTCAAAACTGTATCGACGACAAAGTTATTTGGCAAGATCAAAATTCTACTACAGTTAACACTATCCAAAGTCTTTCTTACCCTTTCTATGAGAAAAAGAACTTATTCCATGAGAAAAACTAACAGTGATGCCTATAGCTGACCTCAGACTTTGGTGCGCGCTTTGGCATTCTTGCAGCTTACATAAAGCCAATATCAACGTAGAAGGTGTTTTCTCGGATAAAACAACGCAATTGTACAATCAGTCTTGCAAATAAAATGATTCCTACGGAAGTTGAAAAACAAAACCTGCGTGTTTTCCAAAATAAGGATAATTTTCTAAAACTGTAGATAAGTATCCAACATAGCTTCTGGTGTCATTAGTGACACTTCATCTTTAATGATAAATTACAATGAGACACAATGCCACTTTATATAACCTTAATTTACCTGACGCGTTCCACAAAGTAACACTGCTCAACTCTTTCATAAATGTCAATCCGAAAAGTCCAAGCAGTTCAAACAGCTCACAAGTGAACCTATACAAGTCCAACAAGCTAAACATTTAGAGATACTGTCTTTCCTGTTAAAACATAGCCTTGAGACTGTACCTCAGTAGATATTGTTTTGAGTTTTTTTTCAAACGTCTGTTGATTATCTGAAATAATGAGCGTTTGAAGCAGCAGTCCCTATTACGCTATTTTTTTCTTGACCTTGCAGAGTTTACAATTTTACATGTGCATAATACGGTGACTTGACTCGGGATTTATTGAATATTGGTTACACATTGTTTGCTCTCGATAACTACCAAACTGATAAGAAATTGGTACAAGAACAAGAAGCACTTCCTGCTTTGATCTTATCAAGGTCTTAATTTAAATTCTACACAAATCCTTTTCTATATTGTTTTAGAAAGTTTTGTGATCAGATTGAATAACATATGCAGAATGTTGGGTGTATACTACTTTGGCGCCATTGCCATCTGGATAAATGTATCTAAACTGTTTATTGTATTGCTTCACTGGAGTAATGTCTAGGGCCGACCTTGATGATGCCAGTTTGATTGCCAAAACCGTCTACTGTTTAAACCATACAATATTTGAGGTTGAGATCTAGAGATTAAATTATTGTGAGCATAGAGATTGGTAAGCTTTTGCGAAATTTTGTGCCGTCACTTCGTCTCTTACACCAACTGAAGATAACAACTCATAATTCTCCAAGAATGACCTGATTCTTCTCTTAATTCTGAATTTGCTTAAACAGAGCTTCATTGAATATTCTTTCAGGCTTTGACTGACAATAGCAATATTTTTACTTGGATAATCATTTCTGTCAATAAAGCAACATTCGAGAGTTATTCAGAATTTCCTTTCTGTCTGCTCTATTTACAGGATTTTGCCAAAATTGTTATATACCTATCAGACACCTAAATTACTAGAGAGAATACGTAGACTAAAATAACGTTAGGCGTATTAAACTGCATAAATATTCTATACTCCCAATTATAATTTAGCAAAAATTAACTTTAAAAACCTTCAGTTTTACCTAAATTTATTAAAATAATTAGAACGAGCAATTACACTATTACCGTTGTAACAACAAAGCATTATCTCTTTCTTTTCCCGCGAAAAAGCTTAGCTATCTTTTGGACTCTTTACTTTTCACGCTACAAAACGAGACATTTTAATAAGATGTCCTTTGACAGGGGAGGAGTGTCGGCGGTATTTACAAATAAACAAGATCAAAAAGCTTAAAGAAAAGCGCCATATAATTAACAATGTCCACTAACGAGTGTTTGAGTAGCGTGTGAGCTTCTTTCAGACAATTACAGTAACAATTAGCGTTGATGAAAAATGAATTACAATGTTCTTGAGAGTTTGATAATTTTATTAAAGTTATTTGCTTAATTTTAAAATTGGTTTATGAAATTGAACGTAACAGTATTAGTGTGAAAAGACGGATGGACACGTAAGCAGGAAATTTATGACGTAAAAATCGTACTTCTTCCGATCAAAATGTCGGAAAAATTACATATTCAACTGCCGTGTTCTTCTTGGATTTTTGATTATTCATTTATTTAAAGTAACGATGGGAATTGTAATTTATGCTCATTCGTAATGCCATATTAATGTGCGGATATGCTAATTAGGGACTTAATTTAGTACGATTTAACTTTAAGGGTAATTAATGAAGAATTTCATAATTTGGTAGAGTAAAAAATGTAAACTTCAGTTCGTTCTTTTCTTTATTTGATTAGAGTAAATGAAAAGACAATTTTAAACAATTATCTTCAAATTTAAATTGTTTGTGAATACAACGTGGGAAGATAAATTTGTTCAAATTTTTCTAAATAATAATTATTATAGGAGCATTAAAAGGAATATGAAAGAATTAAGCTAATTTGAAAAAAACTTTATAGTCAATAAACGGCAAACAATTTTGACCATCATTACTAATTGCTACTTAAACAAAAAAAAAACACGACTTAATTACTGAATTCTAAAGTCTATATATTCCGTGTGAACCTAAACTTAAACTGGTTTGTCTTGAAGAACTGACCTGCCCTAAATTCGTCACTATAAGAGAGACACACATTATTATATTATTAAAACAATTTTTAGTGTTGTTATTTGATAATTATTTAATGTTACATTGTGTTTTTCTTTTATTATATATTATATTTTTAGGCATTCCAACCTCGTTAGCAAAACAAAATTACCTATTCCAAGTTTTAAAATATTATTTTACCAGCCGCTTGGATTTTTCTCTTTCTTTTAAGTTGTTTATTATTATTTATAATTATGATACTCTGCAAGTTTTTTAGACACGCATTACATGTCTATATTACTATTTTAGACTTCGCTAAAACATCACTTTATTCTTTAATGCATTTTTTTGGAATGCCCATAAAATTAATTAAAATATTCAGGTTGATAACAGCAACCAAGATCTCCACAGATGTTAACGATAATGTTTTCATAAATTCAATCAGTTTAGTTTTGAATTTTGAGATGCTTTAACCTTATCGGTATTTCGTTTTCTTATTGTGAATTACATTTAATAATTGAAACACTTAGAAGATTACTGCGTAAATAAGGGTGGGACTAAAAGCTACCTTAAAACTATATTTGAAAATTGATTAAATTAGATTTGTGTCGTCGATTGTTATGTTTAATTTCAAAAATCCAAATCTTAAACATCAACCATAACTATTGCCTTCTTAGATACCTTTGAGGATAAAAGAATCATCAACTCCAACTCTTGGTTTATGTATGTAGTTAAAAACAGTAAACTAGATTTAAGTGAACCGTACCAAAATAAGGACTATAGAAATTAATAAAGAAGTTGCACGAGGAACTCTATAATAATTTGTTACGTCATCATTGATCTTACCTTAAAAGAACCACAATATGTCTAACCATTATATGTAGATTCAAACAGGTGTAAGCATTGTGATTACTTAGTTTGTTGTTGTTGTTACAATATTGCCAAGACTTATTTTTATTCTACCATAAAAACAATCTCTAGTAACTATATTAAGTATGGTTCTATGTTGTACAGAAGAAGGATTGATCGACCAGACACGTTGAACGCAAGAGATTTAAAAGCGCTGCAGGATATGAACTTCTGTCTGTTTTCTGGGGTGAAGCATTAAGAAGGCGCATCTTAGTCTCCACTTGCAGTAGGAAAATAAATAAAATGAGATACAACTTTTACACAGCACACTCTGTGCGTTATTTACCTACAATATTTACTTCATTATCGTCTTTTTAGACAAAAGAAAAGCTCTTATTGACTTGTAAACAAAGGAAGCTCGTTGATTTTGGGGCAAAAACATTTAAATTAGACAAATCAACAATGAGATCTTATTATTTGGAGCAATAAATCTCGCTTTGAATCTGCGTTGGTGATAGCAAAGAACGAGCTCTTCAAAGGCCTGCTTGCTTAGTCAAGAAGGTAAAACTCTTTGCAACACTCATAGTATGGGAATGGATGTCTAGCCAGGGAGTTGGCAATCTGCTATTTATTAATGATACTATTGACGCCAAAAAATACAAAATCATCCGGGAAGATCAATTAATATCATCAATTCCTAAATTTCAAACTAATGAAGAACACTGTATCTTTCAGCAAAATTGACTGCAGGAAAATAACATTCCCCTCATAGACCGAGTTAGCAATAGTCCAGATCTATCTCCAACAGAAAACTTATGGGGCAAAATAAAAGGCCAGCTTCGTAATCATCTAATGAGAACAAAATAATTTTAAAAGTATGGAGTAAAATTACACCAAAAAAGACAACCTGTCCAGACGATTCCTTCAAGATTGGAAGCCGTAATTTGCCAAAGAGGTCTGTATTGTTAAATGTTGTTGTCAATAATGTGGTAACATCAGAGTTCAATAACGTCAGTATTTGGAAAACAGAAATGCTCGTGCCGTACAACAAACCCTGTTCTGTTATACATCTGGGCTTGTGGTCGATGTTATCGTACGAAACAACGGTGAAGATACTGTTCTGCAGATTGTGTGTGCAGAAGGCACCTTTCTCTTCATACTATTAACCCCAGGAGTACACAGAGCGGAATGAGATAACAGACAATCCGTATAGAAATGCGTCTCGCTTATATGTGGGGTCGGATACAGGAACAAGAGCGGTTCTCTTTTTTTTGTCTACCCGTATTGCATATGTCGGTTTCATTTATTCTCTTTTTCTGGTTACACTGGAACAATGAAAAAAAATGCAAAAAACTGCGAATAGAGTAGGAAGTATGCCCTCTTCCTATGCCCTTTTCTCAAATCTGCCTTAAAAAACAACACGGGATTTAGCGATTTTTCTACAAAGTAAACTGACTAAACGATAGAAGGCCAGAAAAGCACAGCCAGAATTTTTTGGAACAGCGTTACTGAAAATGTTGGCATTTTAGTGCAGAAGAGTGTTCTTCCTTTTTTGCTTATTAGTAACCTTGAATTTTTCTTGTACCACGCAGACGTCTTAGTTTCTCTTTGCATATGGATCTGAAAACATATTTCGAATCCTTATTTTCCAGCTTCTCTTGAATATACCATACTCCATCGGTTCTACAACATTTTATTTGGGTTTAAATCTGATTTGCCTTCCTTGTCCCATTGAGCCCCACATCGATTGTACAGGTTACTTAAACCCTGAAAATAATATTTGGTTTCTTACGCTACTAGATCAGCGCTATTGAGAGTAGCAAGAATTTTATTTCATGTCAAATAGTTTGAATCACGACATTTTCTAAGGACTGTTTCCAAACGGAGCCATCTTTGCACAAGAAATTTTGCAGGTATTAACCGGTACCACTCTTGCTCTATTGCTTTGTAGCTCCATTCCACTGTCTGTTGTTCTTAATCAATTTTGACTAAGTCTTTTCGAACTTGTATTTCGCCTTGTTACAAATAGAAGCATCTTCCACGTTATCATTTAACATTTATTGAAAAAAAGATTTAGAGGTGCAAACTAAGGCGGATTCCCTTCTGTCGGCAAGTATCTTACATTACAGTAGGACTTATTTGAGTTTTGTAAACAAGGGATTGTTTTGATTCAGTTTGGTATAAGTAGCACTTTTACCCAGTCTATTGAAGAAGCATTCTGAGATTGAGACATATTTTTTGGTCAGTCACAAATACCGAGTCTACAAGAGAAAGAAGAGAATTATCGTCACCAATGCCCAAGCATCATGCAGCGTTACAGTTGCTATTTTGGAAAACCACCATTTTGTTTTTGGGCCAATTCTGAAAAGTACTAGAAGTTATATGTTCTAAAAGGGTATTCTTAATGAGTATGTCAAGTTTCATGTTTGCGCCATTAAGTGCAGTATTTTAGCAGTCTTCCACGTGTACCTCCTCCACTACGGTGGGACGCTTTAAACCAAACAATTAAAAGTAAGATTACAGTCATAAATGAAACATTTAGAAATGTTGAACACATAAAGAATCTATCAAGCATGGGCTAGTCTTCACATTTCTGTAAATATACTAAAAGAACAAAGACAAAAACATAAGAAAATGATGTAACAAATGCAAGTAAACAGACAATTTGAAAGTGATGTAGTTAAAAGGCAAAAAGAAATTGTATTGAATAGAACATTTGTGTCTGGAAAATAGAAGAAGGAAAAAACTAACATTAGCCAATAAATTAATAGAAACTTTCCGAAACATTAAATAATTGGATCAAATCTATAAAAATGTTGTTGTTATGGTAAGCAAATAACTTGATCTTGGAATTTAATAGTGAATATCTAAATTTTAATTATTTGCTTCCCTAATTATTTTAGTTGAAGAAAAAGAAAATATTGAGTCTCTGTAGAGAAAAGATTACTATACCTGTACATGTTATTATTTGTTAGTTTCATTCTTCCTAAACCGGAAAAAAATTAAACTGCAATTTTTGTAAGAACCCAATAGTCCGCGAACCAATTCTACACTCTGTATATTCAGTTTATAAAGCATGGTTAGATAATTAAATATCTGCTTTTGAGATGTTGATTTTGAAAAAAAACAATCAAAGCTGTAGAGAAAAATCCAAACTTCGCTACCCCAACCTTTTATGCACCGTTCCTATTTACTATCAAATTTATTTATTATCAAATCATTATAGATTGCTCTTTAAACAATCTATTGCCCTGTTAGCTGTAATACATAGAGTCATTTTACATATAACACTTTCAATAATCCATAGCTATATTGAAGGGTTCTTTTACATACGGGTTTACACGAAAATATTCTTACAAAATAAATATTTTTGCTGCTGTATCAACATTCTGATTTGATTTTTAACTTTTGAGGTAATTCAACATGTATTGATTAAGAGAAAAGATATGATTTAATAGTTGATTCTTATTACTGTATTTTCTGATCTTAAAAAATGGACGAATCACAAGAAACCTTAATTTTTGGGGTTTTCAATTTTCAAAGAAAATGAAATAATTTGACTTATTTTATAATAATTCCGTACAGCAGTTGTTACCATGGGAAATTATACCTATTTTCTGTGGATTCCAATAAGTTTATTTTTGCAATTATTGCTATTACAATTTGTGTAGATGTTGTTCTCCAGAGAGTAAAGTAACGAAGCTGGAAAACTGTTTACTTTATTTGCTTTTTGAAATAAACTTCTTCTTATGTGGAAAAATATGAAATAAATTATATTTCAGAAAACATCATCATTAAGAAATTTCTAAATTTAAAATTCCGCGTGCCTTTTAGTATTTTCCAATTAAAACTTAGCAGCAACAATATCAACTGTTTTAGAATACAGTAGTAATCGTTAAAACTAGATAAATAGAACAAAATCAAGAAACAAAGTAAGCTAAATGAGATCTATCGATAGACAAAAAGGCACCACCAAAAGCCACATAGGTACTATAATAAAATAATGACAAGGCAAAATCAAATAAAATGAACTTTTCAATTTTGGACACTGGGGGTAGCCGGTCGAGTTGCGCAGACCAACCAGTGTTTGTATTAAATGTTTTTAAAATGTTAATGGAAGGCAAAGTCCAACATTGGACACCGTAGAGTTGATACACGGTAAATTCCGACCATGTGCCAGCGGAACTGGCCAATTAAATTGCGAAGCGCCGGTTGTACCAAGTTCAAACTTTAATCAATGTTCAACTGCATGGAAACGATTATTGGAACAATTGCCTCTATGCAGTTCAATCTTGATTAAAATCGAATTATGTTGATACAACTGACCATATTTCCGATTGCACAATGGAAATTCGGACCAAAAACTATGTGCCAGTGCTTCCCATATAAAATGAAGAAAAAATGAAGAAGCTCACAGAATATTGAGAAATAATAAGCAAACCACATGAATATGATGATGAAAATTAAACACATTACTTACATCTCTCATTTTGAAACTTCACCTAAAGTATTTGTTACAGGAAGTGCGGCTTTTCTTTTGTGATAGAGTTTGATGATACGCGCAAAATGCTTGATGCCCTCTGAATTAACCAATCTAAACTATTTATGGTATTTGTCATTACAGTTTAGATCTCTCTTTACCGATTGCTACGCCCCCATACAGTAATCGTCTTACTGGCTTAATGTTTGATGCCAGCCTTGCCTATCACGTTTTGGTGCGCTTAATCTGTTTTAATCAAATCTTAAAAAAGATTTGACTCGACATGTATAATGATAATAGAGATCATGTTTTCTGTTTATTTGGCTAGTTAAGAGCTAAGTTTTTATTTTATTTTAAATTGTTCTATGTAGAATTATTTTTTTGTAAAAATGCACCTTGTTAGAAAAAGGTTCTCACTCTAGAAAGATTCTGATTACAATCTAGCCTTGCAAAAGCCCATAAAAAACTTGAAAAGAGTCAAAAAATTTCGTACGCTCAAATTTTCAAAAGATCCATTTTGATTGTTACTTTTGCATCCTACATCTCTATTTAGTTGTTGATCTTTTTTCTACATTACATGCTTTAAAGGTTTTATAATAGAAAATCACGACTTGATTATAATTAAGAATAAAATTGGAAACTAATTGCAGAAAAAGGATTACAAAGAAGCCACCCACCCAAAGAGTATCGATAACATTAAAAGCTGCTAAAGAGAGCATCATGACTAAATAAATAAAATGAGTAACGAGCACTATCGATAGTATTTGATCCCGGTAAAGTTCACAGCAGTAAGGGCTCCACCCGCCCGCAACCGTGATCAGAAACTGTTCACATAATTATAGGAGGCCGTAATAATATTCTAGTTGTCCAGCTGATGGTTCGTAATAAATTTTATCCAATTCCGAAATAAATTTTGATTGGACGAATCGAAAAACGGTGTTGTTCTAGAGTAACTTAATATATAATTCAGCTCAGCATGCAAATTGGTCAGCAAACTAATTTAAATACCGGGCCCATTTTAATTTTATACCAAGAAAAATAATTATTGAGTTCTGAAGGTTTAACAACCACATCCCACAGCCTTGAACTGGTAAGGCAGAAATCATAGTGTTAAGCAAACAGGACTTGAATGTATACTTGCTGTAGTAATTTTGTTTATGCGTGTTAAGAGATCGAAGAGATTTGAATAAATTAAAAGAAAATGTAATTATTTGTGCCACTCTTAAGTGATTGTGGTATAAGTTTGATAATTAACCAGCGATTTGCTCGATTGGATGCAAAACTAATTTTTATTTTTATTTCATAACTACAAGTAGACGGGTGTGCATTATCCATTTTCTGTATAATGAGCCATTCTCATATCGGGCGATTTGTTTCATGCATAAGCGATTTACGATTATTATAATATTTTAAAACGATATAAGTCGTGATAATACCATTTAGATTCGATCTAAGAAAGCGCATAACTCATAAGAGCCTCCTTACTTCTACAATACCATCACGGCTTCCGCGTTTTTTACATTTTTTTAATAAATATTTTAATATCAAAGTAATAAATCATCTCGCAAAGTAGATCTTTCTAATGTTTGAAAATCTATTCCAAACAAATTTTTAAACATAGTCATTACCAATTTTAAAGTTTGCTTAGTAGACGGTAATTATTTCCAACTACACACCCATCAGAAAGTTATCTACTTGTACTCGATTATTAAAATTTCGACATGGTCTGCACGTTGTTATACGTTGTAACAAACACATAAATCTTTTGCTTCGATTAATCTCTAAAACAGTTTGCCATTACTTCAAATTTCTAGTTTTATAAAGAATCCAAGACTGTTATCGTTATCTGCACTTACAGTTCGCTGACAAGCTGCGCATAGAAATTAAGAATGAACTTAACATTTCTCGAAAGAGCAATCTCGAGCTTGCACGCTTGCGATTTAATAAGTTTTATGTCTTTTCATTGTCCGCAGAGCAAAGTTTTAATTAAAGTGCAGGGATGTACGTAACATCACAAACGGGTTCAGTACATGATATGAATATTTTTTCGCTTAAAACATTACGTTAAGAATAACGTATTGTACTTTTATACGGAAAGTTAATCTATTTTTTGTTTTTCTGTAGAACAACAAAAAAGTCGTTTTTGAAATATTTATGAGAGAGTTAGCACAAAAAATTGAATGTCAAAAACATGATGTTAATCCAAAGCATTTAAAATTTAAAATCTGGGAATTATTCAATGATCTTTCGATTTAAAAATGGAATGGCCAAAAAAGGTAGAAATTAAATATTAAAAGCAGTGATAGAGAAAACTTGATTTTGCAAATAAAAATACTTCTGATTGTTATTGAGACTTTAAACAACTACGCATAATAAAAAGATCAATGGAATAATTTTAAATACCGGCAGATACCTACACAAATACAAGAATTAAAATCTAGAACCTTACGCAGTTTTTTACAGAAAAACATTTGCAAAAAAACAATCAAATAAGCTTAAACGTATAAAACTATGATATGAAAATATGAAACTTAACCAAAGTTCTAAAATCTGAATTATCTTAATTTATCAAGAGCTTCAAAGCCATTAGCAAATTATGGTCAAGTACAAATGCATAGCTAAGTAAAACGGTGTGAGTTGTAAGTTTTGTAGGTATCACAACAGCACAAACACCTTGGCTTGCAAACCACCGGTGTTTTATACAACACAGCTTAAATAAAAAGGGTTACTCACTAATGCATAGCCGCTCAATGTAACTATTTGGTTTGCGCACGCCTTGCAAACCAAGATGTATATTATTCAGCATATAAATAATGCGTATTTGTGATATAATGCTCCTTAGACACTGGAATATGTTATATAGCATATCAGGAGAAGACTAATTTTTACTTTCGATATCGTAATCAGGAGTAGAGATATAAAATTATTGTAAACTAGCTTCTTCTACACCTTACCCCAAGCAATATGAAAAATCTCCAGATCTAGAAAACTGAAAGTAAAGATATTTACATAAATAACAGTTAATACGAGAAACTTCATCGCTTAGAATAACTTAACCTATTCAACCCAAGCAGTTCATAAGAGTAAAACCGAAGCCCAGGGCATTTCAAAAAGTATGAGTTGTTCAAACAGTACGATGGGCAGGCAGAGATTTACACAAGGCCAAGCATCTAGACATTTGGAAGTTATGATCTTGCCAGTCTAAACCTAACCCTGCCTGGGACCATACCAGGGTAGACATCGTTGTACAAATTGTAATATAACTTTTTGATCGAAATTAAGAGTTTGTAGATATCTGAGCTGAGCAACTTTTACTGCGGTTTTGTTTAAATTAGCTAAAGTAGAAGAAGGGATGATAAATAGTAATGAATAATACAAAAGATTCTTGAAGGTGCCTTCTCCCGTTTCCCTTTCAAGGTTTGAATGACAAATTCAGAAAAAGTAATCTTCAGAAGTCAGAAGAATTTGTTCACAGCTTCTTGGCTAAACCGCTAAGAAATTGTTCCAAGAAAAATAAAATAGATTTTACGCCTTGGTCTTATCAAAATATTTTAATCAGATTTCATGTGGATTTTATTCGTGTGAAGACGGAGACAAATCGTTTTGATTCATATGTTGTTCATAAAGCAAAAAAGCAAGCTTTGGAACACAGAAATTTGCGATACTGCTGTTCTAGACAAAGGGAATTCACAGTTTATGCAAGTTCGTACCTCAGAAGTGAAATGAAAAAAGATATGGTCTTCTGTAAGCTCAAACACGAGAGATTGGTTCATGATACCAGTCGATCCATTGAGCCAGTACGATGGTGTAACAGTAGATAAACAAACAACAAGAATACAACAAAATAAAACTCGATACTTGAATCTTTTATTTTAGAATTCCACATAATTCTTAAGAAAATTGAAATGAGACACCACTTAATGATAACGCATGCAAAATGTTGGGTAGGACTGTGTCGGCGCTCCCAGAATCAACATATCTAAATTATGTATTCCATTTGTCTTTCAGAGCGATTTGTGCGTCCCCTTACCTTACTGGCATAACGTCTGAAGCCGGTCCTTACTGTAAATTATTTTCTACATACATATAAAATAAGACAAACAATTTCTCAAAAGAATATGTAGAGTTAAAACTTGTACTACGATCTTTCAAAAAAAGGTTATTTTTGTATTTCTGTTTCATGGGATGAAGTGTTTACGAGTAAAACGAAGTTTTCCAAATGTAATTCTAATTAAAAATTGCATTTCTGAAATAATTTTTATCAAAGCCGACTCATGACAGTGTGAAGTGGTAATCATGTCCTGTTGATTCACTAGCGCTCGCGAGGTAAAATAGCCTTCTCGATAGCACATTTATCATAACATAACTGTGTACAAATGGTTTTTAAATACATTTTTAGCAATTCACCCGACCATCGTATCGGAAAAAACGTTTCTTTATTTATATTTGGTTAGAAGGTAAAATAAAAAGTTTTGTATATTGTATGATATATTTTTTTTACTATTCGTTTTACCTTCTAGCCAAATATAAACAGCTATAAATAAATAAGAAAAGGTAAAGAATTAATAAGAGAATAAAAAACGTTTCTGTTTGCTTTCTGTGATAATAGTTCCGATAGAGGTTTAGGAATTTGAAATTAGACTTAGTCCTGTTCGGAAGGTAAAATAAAATAAAATAAATAAATAAGGAAAGCATAGATCAAAGAAAGAACTAAACTACAAGTTAGAATATTTATTGAACTGTAAAATGTAGATACTGACATATCCATACTTACAAACTAGTAAATGTATTCAGGACGACACACATGCAGAAAAATGATAAAATCCATTCTGAAAGTCCAAAAAACACGTTTATACCAAAAAATCCAAGAAGAAAGTAATCTAAAATGACTTACTTAGCGAATCGATTATCTTGGTTGAGGTCTTCGTAGCGAGTTCTGTATTGAACTGCCCTCAGTAAGATCCACATCCGCTTATATAGGGTGAAATCGCCTACATTAGCATAGATAATGGGAAATATATGGAACACTGAGATAACAGATAACTGGTTGGATGACAAACACAGAATTTTATAATCCACACATGCACATGAGTGTGTACTAAAACTAGATTGCACGTCTAGCCTTTGATTTAACCAGGGTGGTTTTAACTTTAATGCTAGAAATCATCTTGTTGTCTTCTCTCTTATCTACAAATTGTTTTTGATGTTGTCAAGCAATCTGGAAACGTCTTGAAACGGTATAAAACTTTAACAAAACAGTTTAAAATGCTGAAGTACTTCAAGGAAATCTCTGTGTTCAAGGTGACTCACTATATCACAATGGTTGAGTACTCCCGATTGACTAAACAAGTACGAATAGTAATAGTAGTCATCACGACATTGGAAGAACACTATGTTACTATTTATACAGATTCTCGTGCAGTTGCAAAATATAGACCGATATTTCTATAGAAGTTAACTTTTATTTTTGTGACTAAACGTCAGATCAATAGTGAATACAATTACTACAACAATCCCCATTTTATTCGGTTTTAAAGTGTACGATTTTTGATCTGAAGGGTGTTTTAGGAACTTCTAAACTACATTCAGTCTTTTAAATGTGGTTTGGAGGTAGGCACAGATGCCTGGAGTTGGTGATTCAACTATGTCTTGTTGTTACGACACGTTTTGTGGTGGTGGTGGTAAGAAAAAACGATTACGATAAAGAGCGTTGGAAAAATATAATTTCGACAGAGTGATACTTGACAATGCAACCTGCCTGGCGTTGTTGGCAGTTTGCGAGTGTATACTGTATAGTGATGTACGAATTGGCGGTTGCTGGTATCAAAATGCACGCACTGTGGTGATAGAGCTGGGAAGTAAACGAATGATGACATTAAGAAAGTAGGACTGCGATGGTCTACAATTCTACTACCTGCTCTCCCCGAACAGCCTTTGGTAAGAGGATCCATAAGAAGAATAGAGGAAGCCTGATGACAGTAATACACTTCCGTTCCTTCTAGTCGTCCGTCGGGCCGCAAGGCAAAAAGGGACGTTCCAGCCAGATGTCTGCGACTGAATAATACAAATTGAATACTGATTGCAACGAGACTGTAAAGCTCTGTTTTTTATGATTAAATCATAATTACCTATAGTATCAGTTCTAAATGTCCTCTCATTGTCATTGCATTTAATTAATCTCGTTTAATAATACTAAACACTAATCTTATTGTGCAATTTTTATAGATATTCTCTGTGGGAATTCCTTTTGAAGAATTTTACTTCAAGAAATCTCCTTGAAATAATATTCGATTGAAAAATTGGTTCACAAAGCTTTTCTGGGTGATGAGCTGTTGATCCTCGTTCTTTTAAGGTAATTCTCATATAAATATTTGATTGATGTTTGGATCAACATGAACAAAAATAAATTTTACAAGTTCGGTTGTAACATACCTAGTTGTTTATAAGTAAGGTTACATTTGAGTCAGCTTTACAACAATATTTTGGTTCATTTTTTAATTATTTTTTTGGGGTCAGGAGTATTTGTACTAACTTACTTTGCTTGGGTAACTTTACATTATTTTAGGTTTTGGTTAGTCAATTAATATTAAATTGGGTCAATAACTGCTTGATTTAATATTTTTTAAGTATTAAGCACTGATTATTACAATGACGCGTCATCTTATTGGTTTGCTATTTGGTTCTAATATATAAGGATTAGTAGTAGATCTACATTTGATTTGAAGTAAGAGTTTTTTAAATTTGGAAATCTCTTTTTTTGCATTAATAAATTATAAACAAAAGTATTTCTTTCAAAGCATTGAAAGGTTGCAAGGCTAGGATGGTCTGCAGTCATCGAAAGGGACTTTTAGCATTGAAGTTTGAGTTTGGTAGGTCTTGAAATAATTCAAGTTTACTCGCAAACGGTACACCTCACGAACAAATGTAAAAACAATCACTTTACCTAATAAAATGTAGCTTTCAAAATGGTTATTGATGCAACCTATTTCTTAATAAACGTGTGATAGCAATGTTTGTTGTTTCGAAATATATAGACGCTGCCAGGTAAGTGATGAGTTGGTAAATCGTCAGAAGTAGGAAGCACTGAAAACTAACTCTGAGAAATTTCGATATTTTGAAATTGTTTTCGGATAGCCCTACTGGAACCTGTGTGTATCTTCTACTTCACCTAAGTGATTTTGATTAAAATTCCATTTTTTATATATTTTGCTGAATTTTGCGTATAATACAAGTCATTCTTCCAGGGATAATTTTAGGCTCATTAATCACTCAGAAATTTCATGTTGTGACATTCAAAAGTGTCTGATTAAAAAGAAAATCACTTAAGAATCTTTAAGTTAATTCAATTATGTAAGTTTCTAACATCATCTCGATTCGGTAACACACTTCTTTTGTTTCACGGCTGGGTAGATTACATAAAAATCTGCTCTTAATTGGAACGTTAGGACAAACGTGCTTATCTAAATTATCGATGCAGCTGTAGTCGGCTACATAAAAATATGTATCTTATCCTGTTCTGTTTTATAATAAAATTTGTGTAGTAATCTATATACCTGACAACGAACAAAAATTTTTTGTTTAGAAATTAACTGAGCAAAAATCGTAATCGATAGATTAAACAAAAGCATCATTCTAACTAAATACACGATAATAAACGTTCCATTATTGTTGAATTTATTCAACAGCAAAGTAAGTTGGAACGTTGAAAACAAGGGAGGAAAGGTTCGCCCACGTCGTACACCTATATTATTATAATCCTAGGTGTGCACATGATCTAGATTGGAGATGTTGTCACCAGATAGTATGGTTGGGGCCGGGGGCACAGCCTGTGGAGATGGTGGCGATAAGAGTGCTCACGCGGGTGGTCGTACTGCCGAGGTGCACACGACCGCTCATTTGAATACGATCGTTCTTTACGTTGGCCTTCCGCAAGGCTGGGAAATCTGCATCCGTGCACATATGCTATGCATTCTTTCCTCTCTACGCCACCACCGCCAACCGCCGCCGTGTATATACCTCTTTACACCGTTTTAATGATGTGTTCGCTTTAATGAGATAAGACAAGATGCCAGATAATATAAATTTAATACTTTGGATATTGAACTCGTGCTCCGACTTAAAAAATAACAAGCTGCATGCTATTTTATATTTATTGTTGGGGTACCTACGCATTTTAACCATAACTTATTTTCGATTTACGAGTAATACCTACGTTTAATACTCGATTCAAATGGGCACGATTTTCAATAAAAACTTTTTCGCTGTTTCAAAAAATAATGCGATGTGGGATAGCCGTCAATAGCTTACCGTGGGCATATTAACAACATAACAATAACTTTTTATTTAAATTAATTATGTACATTTTAGTCCTCGATTTCTTCTATTTCATTGAGTAACACAAAATGTGTGATTTTTCATCTACAATAATTTTTTCTAAATTTAGTAGCATAGCTATAAATTAACAACACTCTCCATCTCACCCTACACTATTACCACCATGTCGATTCTAATATCTAATGAATATCCCAACAGTCTATAGTAGGGGGATTGCATAAAATATCAGAAAAGGCTTTAAAAAAGTTATACAGGACGATTATTCGTAAATTCTGGTGTTCTATAAAACAACGGAGTACCACATGAAAAGATTTTGGGTCCTCTTCTTTCCTCGATGTATGAGAACGAATTACTAAACGATATGAAAACGTCAAATCCTAGGTAGTATATTTGTAATTGAAGCTAAATTGTTTAATTTCACAAGTACATATATTAATTCAAAACATTTGTCCTCCTAGACTAATCTCTAATCAAAATAACAGAGCAACCTGAACTTGAATTACTACGCATACTTTTAAAATAGTAAATTTACGTCAAGGGTGTTTAATTGGTTAGATTCTTCTCACCGTTTCAGAACCCTTACTATAAAAAAGTTTGAGCTTCTCAAGAAAGTCGATAACCGATTCATGATAGCATTAGATGCCTTAATTTGCAAAACCTCACTTCAGTATTAGGATTGACAGCTCTAATATTTAAGGAAGGAATTGGAAGAGATTTGATTGACGCTTTCTACTAGATCTTCAAGGCCATCAACTGAAATGTATTAATTAATAGTCAATAGCGTTACTTATTGCTAATTGAAACATATCACTGAGCATCCGCAACTAACTACAGATCTAATATGAACCGCTTCCACATTCTATAAAGAAGGTTATACGACTTACTTCTGGAGATTTCAAAACAAACGTAAAGTTTAACCCTTTAGGGATATTAAGAAAAAAAAAGACTTTCTCAAATTGGTCTTTTATATTAGATGTTTGTACCGTCCAGGTATTTCAAGTCAATCAGAATCATTTTGTCGAAAATATTACCACGCTTTTGAGGTTGTGTTAAGTTTATTTCAGCCAGGTCAGTCTGAGTTGTGGCTACAAAAATTTCTATAAAATACTGCTTACACTGCTAAACAGAATTTGTAAAGAAAATAACAAAAGTAACCAGGTCCCTGTTGTGCATAAAATATAAAATAATTCACAATGCGTTATCACTTCGATTGAAGAGTCCCAATTAATTTATTAAGGTAATAGTGAGAGACGAAGACAGAATTGCTTGTAAGACTGTCTTTATTGCATCTCAATTTTTCTTAATATAAAATTAAAAGGTGAGATCACCAAATTAAAATTGCAACAATAATAAAGTGCATGAATAAGTTTTCAGACTAACATTAGTCTACAAGCTATACCCGTAGAATGCCAGAATGGCCGTTTAGTTAGTACTTATTAGTACCTTCTCTTTGGTTCCATTGGATAACCAGAGCTTCAATTTCTCCAACTCGTTTCTCCTTACTCAAATGCTCCCAATGTACCAGCCTGTCGCTTTAATTGTGCAACTTCTTCGAAGATATTCCTTTACTCAGTTAAGGTATCCTCGCTGTCTTTCTTTTCTGTACTGTTCAATGCTTTCTGCCTTATTATGTCACTGTTATATTGATCTTTTCAAAATATCTCATTATTGAATTGCTATTGACATCTCCAGACTTTCGGCGCTCCCATTTTGAATTTCTGAATTACTTGTTTTTCTTGTAAAGTACGATGGTAATTTCTTCAGGATCTGGGATTTTGAAAATTTTTGAAAAGCTTGTACACCATAAAACAAAAGTCGGTTTAGACCTAGAAGAAAACATCGACAGCTAACACTACCTGTTACAACGATCGGACTGCCAAAATTAATAAGGCATATTTTAGTTTCCGTTAGCAAATTTTGAAGAGAACAAACCTACTATACTTTAAGTTGTTATTGTAAAGAACTGAATGGTCCTTCTCAAGCTTAATTTGTGTCTTTTGCAGAACCTCTTTTAAAAGACAACGTTCTTTTGCATTTGTTACATCAACTTGTTTTTGCCTTGTTCATCCGTAAACTCAAAACACTGTATGCTTCATCTCTCTTTTAAAATATGTATAAGCATGTTATTTAAATTTCTTGAAATTGTTAACGATTTCTAAAACTGTATTGGTGACTCGTACGCAAATGCAAATAAACAAATACTAAGTATGAAAAAACTGCGTCTGGCATGAGCAATCTCGTCACTTTTCAAACTCAAGACTTACTTTTAGATTGAGATTTTGACCAATACAAATAACGAACGTTTTCGTTTGGTTTTTAAAACGCCTTCAAACGGTGAGCAGAATGCCAAAACATAAAGTGCGTTATACTTCCAAAACAAAACTGAGTTGTGTATGGAGATGAGCAATACATAGTCAAGTTGTTAGATTTTGCCTTGATAATCCAAAGACATTTTGACAACCCTCCTTACACTGATGAAAAGTTATTTGTTCAATATCCAATACCATATTTGGTATTTTGGTAAGTTTGTTGCAGGAATCTTTGCTAGTTTCGCGAATGTTTTAAACAAAATTTGAAACACTAATTCTCTTTGGGTTATAAAGTAGAATATTCCATGCTACTATCATACAATAATCGTACTTTTTCCCTTCAAGCTTATATGCACAATGTAAGTAACGCTAGTAGCAAGTAACCAAAGAAAGGTAGAATTTCAAAGTGATGGGGTTCATCGAACGGCAACAGTACTTTGCAATTTGATAGCAGAGAACAGTTTAACTAGGTACTAAATATAAGTATCGAGAAAACATCATTTGGTTGACTCTTTACAGTTGATTGCTGAGGTATTTCAATTCAAAACAAAACGAGCACTTAGGTATTTTCCTATAACCTCAAGATATAACTTAACAAGTATATAATGAGAATTAAAAAATTCCTTACACAAAAATCCAAAGAATAATAACATCCCTAAAAGTCTTCAAAAATTTCGTTTTCTTTAAAAGTATTCAAATTTCAAAAAAAAACAAAAGCAAGATAATTTTCAAAATCAAATAAAGAAGAACGTAACCTTAAAACTTGCAAGCCTGTAAATCAAAGTGTCATGATCCCTGTTTTTGAAGAAGATTGTGCCATCATGCTTCCTTAATGAAACAAAGTCTTCTTCGAGAAGAGGAAATAAGAAATTCTATTTAAGAAGTCACGAAGAACAAACAAATAAGTCTCTTACAGAATACAGTAAAACATTTGGAAGGTCTAAAGGGTTCTCTTGGAAAGTGTTATCCAGGAAAAACCGAAAAACACGGAATTACTGGAGTAACCTGAAGGACTAGACATTTAAGGTTTTAATTAGGGCTTGCTTTCTGGGCTTAGCTTTACTTCAAACTATTATAATGCTTACACAACCGAATTGGCACGTTGGCTTCGAATATAATCAATAGTACCAAACTAGAACGCCTACTCTCTATGTATGTACTATCATCGAGACGTCAACTGTCGCTCAATAAGCTCAAAGATTGAATATCTACCAACTCCTGCATTGCTTTGTAATGGACGATCTTTTCACGATAAGGATGGCATAGACATACTTAACGCAAGGGAATTTGACAAAAAAACCACCCAAAAAGGCTTAGTTTGCCCTAAGAACTGTCAAAACATAGCGTACAAGTATAAAGTATAAATAAGCTCTAGAAGTCACAACAGATTAACTGCATCCGGGCTGTTTGGAACTAGATTTATATGAACATGATGGACCGGGTCCAATTAAAAAAAGCCAAACTGATTCTTAGATCACAAATAAAAGGCATAAGACGACAAAAATATCATAAGTACACGCCTCTACAGCAGCTCAAGATTGAAGTCAAAACTATCTGTGAACTGTCCGTCAAGGTGATTTAGTCAACACTAACACAAGTACGTTCTAGTATGGTAACACAGACTTGGAAGTTGATCTCACTAAAAGGAGAGTGCTGATTATTCAAACTTGTACTGAGATTGTGATGAGGAAACTTAGAAACGGAAAGAATTTTTTAGATAGTTAAGCAGCGTCCAGGCAGCGGAAAATAGATTTCAGTATTGTACTGAAGTGGTTTATTAAACTTTATGCTCTAAAGAAAGACATCAGCTGAGGATAGTTATACACGAAGGTACACGTGATGAGTAGCACAACAACCATCCTCACAACGCCTGCTAGGAGCAGGATCATCATGTTAAAATCCCTAGTCTACAACCCGGGAGGGCCTTCATTACAGGTTTGTAGCTTGAGATGAGTCCCCAATGGACGCCCGTGGGGTACCCTTTAATTGGTTGCTACGCCACTGCACAAAGTAATACAAATGTGGATTCCCCTGTAGTTGACGGTAATTGATTTTGAATGATCCAACCAAAACCAACTTGCTGATGTTAGGTTCCGTTTTCTTATGATGCAGTTTTCCAGTTAGCAAGAAGAATTCTTAAAATTGGACCTCAAATGTTTTTAAAGCAATCGCTCTTCGTTTAACAGTATTGAGCAGTTCCTATAATCAGGAGGTTACGTTTGGATTTTTAAAGTCCCGGCAAAATGCAATTAAATTAGGTTGATACAAAATTATTGTTATAATTTCAATTAAACATTCCAAAACTTTGAAAACTCCCTCTGTTGATTTATTCTGAACTCATTTAATTTCAATAAGCTTCTCAGATATAATAACTTTATTTTCATCAAATAATTATCTAGAGATTCCAAATCAAGTTGAAAAAATATAAACAAAGTCAAAAAGTATCGATTATATTTTTGAATCTACTTTGAAGTTTAAGTCGACCCTGCGCTTTAGAACTTCCGCGTAAGATTAACGTGCATTTTCTGTCTCTGTATTATTTGACATTTATCTATTCAGCAAATATCAGATCGAGTAATTGTGTTTTATTCACAATTTACATTGGGCAGGGTTCTACTGATTTTCCCTTGAAATTTGAAAAAAAAAGATAAGATTTTGAATTATTATTATTAATGCATGCAAGACTGCGATTTATGTGCGGGCTTTCCACTTCCCCAGTAATTTTTTTGTCTAATTTGTTTTAAGGATTGGATAGCATCTAACTAAACAAATGGCAGTTGTTGTTTTTGGTAATAAAACCCCAATCGTATAGCAGACTTAATATTTGCAAGTTTCCTGTGCTCCCCCATCTATATTAAAATTATCGTAACACCTGCGACCTAAAACAAGATAAGAGTTCTCTGCAAGCCGGATAAGCTGGTTTAATCGTTTTTGTACTACAAAACTATTTTCTACAGTCCAACTTTTTAAATAAATTACACTGCAAAGTTTTATATCAGGAACGACCTATGCAAGGTAAGAACAGGAATCAAATACATATTTCAGACTCTTCCCTTGGAAACATCTGAAGCTAGGAAAAAAGAATTTAAAAAGCGTAATTGAGCTAACTACAGCTCAGAACTATCTTAATGACTTCTTCACAGCATCAGTATGGAATAATTCCCAATTTCGTTGTGTAGAGGAATTGCATTTTAAGTCAGTTTTCACTCTTTCAAGGCTGAGACATCGACTTATAAGTATTTACTTTTTGGATTCAGCTGCAATTCAGGAACTTTCTTTGAAAAAAAATCTTGAACTATTACTCTTCAAATAAAGATCGCAGAGTGATGCATAATGGGCAAAAGAAAAGTAACCACGATAATATTGAAACTTACTATACAAGATAATTTCTCAAAGAGCAAGGAAGAAGGGTGAGAAGAGAAAAAACCTTTATTACAATACTTGCACCTAACAGACGAGAAATAGTTATACAAATTTACATTTTAAAGCTTTTTAAATATTTACTGGATCTGACAAAAGCAACTGACAAACGATATTCATAGAATGACATCTTTTCGCTATTTTGTAAAGGCGAAAATTTTGATGGGTAAATCATCGAGGCACACTTTGTGCGTGTCCCTTGTAAGCTGTATTGTGTTTCAAGCATGCACGCATAAAGAGAAATTATATAAAGAGTTATTTAACTTTATTAAGCTCTGTTTAACCAAGCAAAGTTCAAAGATACTTTCTCATTGTTTTATAAAAAGACAATGAATTAACAAAAAAGGGAAACGCAGAATTTCTTAATTCATACACAAGTGTTGAAATATTAAAGTCCATATACCACACACTACACACCAGGCAAAGCACTACAGAATGTAGTACACGTATTTAATAATATATTACGGCATAAGAGAATCTCATCCAGGAATAAAAAGACGACGTTTCGTCCTTGTTTGTTTTATTTCCGAACACTTTACTGCCGATAATTGGCACGATCGTCCGAAGAGCACGCAAAGCCGAGCATGATAATGTGCATTGTATGCTGGTTACTCGTTTCTTTATAAGAAAATCTTTAAAACTAAAATAATATTTTAGTATCAGAAAAAAAAGAAGAGCACTTGTGTTAAAACAAAGCAAAAAAAACGGTATCTAAATAGAAATTAAGCAAAATTAAATTAGAAATGTAGAACATTTTTATTTTATTATATTTAACGCTTTTACGGTATAAAATTAGTGTCGCTTTCGATGCAGATAATTGCAGGATACCGTAGAAATACTAAACGTTTTATAAATACCCGAATTAGAGTGGGACTGTGTAGGTGTCAAAAGATGGCGATGCCGATAACGCGTTGGTTCATTGTCACGACACACATCACATTCCGGCGGCTTAACTTATAATTGCCTACGTCACTTCCTTGCACACCACATGCATTACCTACTTATTTCAATGCACTTGTTGCATGTTTTATTTTTTTCTTTAAATTAGTACATCGTGGCGAAGGTAAAATGTGAAAATTTTAATAATTCGTTTTTATGTCTTTTTCGTTTGGCAGGCACTTTTTATATTTTACATTTTAATGGTAATTAATTAAGAAGATTTTATTAATAATTTATTATATAGTTTTTTCATGCCTAATTTAATTTTGAATCGTTCTTATGACTTACCTCATACTGGAAGAAACATTTTATTATAAGCAGATAAACGAAAGATACCTACATGCGAATCAAATATTTTTTATTTAATCATTTCTACTTAACCTTACTTTCCTAAATTAGATGTAAAGATACTCAGAGAAATTTGTCTACCTGTTTGCGTTATAGAATGTTCTATTTACTTTGTATGAAAACAATTTGCGTTTCCAAGAAAAGATTCTATTATGAAATCTTTACCTTACGTTTTTCTTGATATCTAAACACTCATCTTGCTAATGGAAAGGTTTACTGATGATAATAAGATTTTAGAAAATTAAGTTTGATTTTAGAGATTTGTAGAAAATTTAATTTTACTCAAAAACGACACATTAGGTAAATAAGTAAACGCCTTATGCAAACTGTTTGCGGACATATAGTTTAATGTATAAAGGGTGTTACAAATTCGAGTAGTTGTATGGGGATCTCAAAAACCGTAAGGGATACGAATTTGTCTAAATTATTGCAAAGTTGCGCATTTATGTGGCTAACAACATGCCGTTTAAAAAGTTTAAAAATTTTGAATACTTCCGGAGATATCTGGAAAAACCCGAAATAATAATTTTTCGTTTTTAATTTCTTACGCTTTTGTTTTCAAATTTATTTAAAAACTAATAACACATTATTTTTTATGTTCTTTAAAACTGTGTAATCATTTTTTAAATATGACGTTTCGTATTTCAGATATCATCATCAGGCCAATTTTTTTCAATACGGACCTGAATCTCTTTTTTACGTTTTTGTCAAAAACTGGTCTTCAAATGTATAATCCCATTTTATTTTTTAAAAAATTGCGTTTTGTAGTAAAGAAAATGACGCTTCTTTTATCGTTCAATTTTTTGCTAGTACGGTCCAGGATATCTTAATCAGGATTCATATGTTAAGACAAATTAACATAAGTGTAAAACCTGGTACTCAGTCTAAGTTTATTTAAACTTATTTTATTATTTTGTCTGAATTAAAATGTATTTGAACAAACGAAAAGGAAAATTCACAATAACAACTAAAACTAGACTGAAATACTGAGAAATCTAATAACAATAACAACTATTAAAATTAACTTAAAAAAATAAATTTTTAATTTTTTCATAAATGTTAAAAAAGACCACCATTTGCTTCAATACAATGATTTATTTTTTGTCTTATGGTTATTATAGCTCTTTAAAGGCCCCTCCTGTCCAAAGAAGTAAATGTATTGAAAATGCGCATTTACGAAAAAATTAAAATTTTATTTTTTTTATTTTAATAATAGTTGTTATTGTTATTAGATTTCTGAGTATTTCAGTCTAGTTTTAGTTGTTGTTATTGTGAATTTTCCTTTTCGTTTGTTCAAACAAAATAATAAAATAAGTTTAAATAAATAAGTTTATCAAACCGGGTTTTACACTTATGTTAATTTGTCTTAACATATGAATCCCGATTAAGATATCCAGGACCATACTGGCAAAAAATTGGACGATAAAAGAAGCGTCATTTTCTTTACTACAAAACGCAATTATTTTAAAAAATAAAATGAGATTATACATTTGAAGACTAGTTTTCGACAAAAACGTAAAAAGAAGTTGCCCTGATGATGATATCTGAAATACGAAACGTCGTATTTAAAAAATAATTACACAGTTTTAAAGAATATAAAAAAGTGCTCAAATAATGTGTTATTAGTTTTTAAATAAACTTGAAAACAAACGCGTAAGAAACTAAAAACGAAAAATTATTATTTTGGTTTTTTCCGGATATCTCCGGAAGTATTCAAAATTTTTAATCTTTTTAAACAGCATGTTGTTAGGCACATAAATGCGCAACTTTGCAATAATTTAAACAAATTCGTATCTCTTACGGTTTTTGAGATTTGTAACACCCTGTATTTTAACTAAAAATGACGTCTAAAATCATCTGAAGAAACAGCAACATTATATAAAGGACAGGGCACTTAAATAGTAGAAAATCGTCTGTAGAAGTTTGATTCATTACTTGTGGACCACCCTGCATAAGTTTTTAAAATTCGATTGGCCAGTAGCGATTTTCTTTTATTTAGATTTAATAGCAACTTTCTTATTTAAAATAATAGATTTTAAGTCAGAAGGTTACCCAATTTCAAATACGAAAACAGCAGTAGTTCGAAGAGAATTTGGAATTTAATAGTAATAATAATAATAATAATAATAATAATACAACCTTGTGACATTGCCATCTTTAGCCACTGGTGCTTTCATTTCGATATTGGCAAAAGAGTGGTAAAAGATAACAAAGAGTGAATGGTGAACACATCTAACCTCCTATTGAAATTGGACATCATTTAGGGATCCACTGAGTCTGACACCATAAACATTTCCAGAGGGTACTACTGTAGAATAATCCAACATTAATAGTGCCATAGCAATTGTTAGCAGTATTTGGTCTTGTCACTATCTACATAAATTTCCAAAACAATGTTAAAAGCTGTTTTATGAGTCTAGATCAGCAAAATGTTTGATTTGACTTTGACTGCTGGTTTGCAAATTTATGACTTCCAAAAAGTCTGCCATACCTGTAGTGATACAGAAATCAGAGATTTCCAAACTAATCTGGCTTACGCCCCCCTTACAGAAAAGAAAGTTATTAACCTGCTCCTGGAAATTTGCCTTCTTCAAGCAAGCGATACTTGCTAACACTTGCTTGTTAAGATATGTTGGCAAGTTTGACCACCGATCGGCTATAATTATATCAATAATTGTTTTTTCACGCTTTTGTGTATAATTGGATTATTTAATACCTTGTGCCTTATTTATAATGATATGATGTTTCTGTTTTGTAGGAAGTATTTGTATTGGGTTCAGACCTGTTTGTACTTCTTTTTGATAAATAAATAAATAAATAATAACATGTAGTGTTCAAAACGTCGAAACTGAATCTGCTTTCGGTATTCGACCAAAATTTCTGAAGACGGTTTAGGTATCCGGTCTTTTCAAAAGGTGAATACGGCGGCCGGTATCATTAATACCTTGCATTTTGTGTATTTATTTAAAAAATAAAATAATCACAACGACTTTAACTCTGTTACCTAACAAATGAAACATGTACAAACGGCTTTTCAAAATTTTCTCCTCTTCTTTCTTAATGCCTCTACTGTATCTTTATTTTTATTCAACGTCCCCCAATCGCGCCAAGGCTACTATCGTCTTTCTCCGACATCAATCGGGTGCCTTGTTCCCATTGCGCTAAAAGGCTCCTCTGTAGTAAAAATGCATGTAGTCGGGCTTTGCTCCAACGGGACATCTATGGTATACCATGGTAGCTTCGTCCTCCACTAACACAATTCGAGTAACAAATATCTATCAAAAAACAAAGATATCGTCTGCCAAAACCAATAATTGAAATTTTCACGGACGGAAGAAAAATGACAAATAAAGAAATTTCCACAACGATTACAATGTTTGCTTATATTCTGTGTCTTGAAAAAGCTTTGCCCAAAAGAGGCAGCAATTTTTTGGCACATCAGTAGTACATTTTCCTCTTCTAAAGCCGAACTGCTTGTTTAAAAGATTACCTTTTATTTTCATTTTTCATTCCAGTCTAGCTGCTATGAGTCACTTCAGTAACTTTCCAAGTTCATTAAGGATTCACAGCGGTCAATAGGTTTTTCCGTTTGTTTGACCTGCTGTTTTTTTTCTATTAGGACGAGGCAGGTACGCTTCCATATGTCAGGAAATCTACCTTCTCTGAATAGCTTGTTTAGTACTTTAGTTATGTACTCGATTTTGTTTTGTTATTTTGACTAGTTCTCTTGATATGTTGTCGGGCCTTGGTGTTTTGCATATTCTAATCTTATTGGTCGCGGATATAACTCCTTTCTCAGTGAATTTCTTTGCAGATTGGATGATTCCATATTCCTTTTTCTTGCTTTGGAAACTTCCTTGAGAACTTATCTTTTTGGTTACAACTTTAAAACCGTTTCTCTATATATCTTCGTCTACTTCTTCACATAATTGTTTTCACGTTTTATTCTTGGTTTTTTGGATAGAGTTCTTCATATTCCTGTCTTGTAGTTTCCCTTTTTAATGGTATTACTGTCGCCGTCAAGTTGTTCCTTGTTCTTTTAAAGACATTTTTGGATGATTGTGCCATGCCTCCAAAGTTGTATTATCTTTTGTTTTCGTATGTATATTAACGTTAAATATATCTGTGAATAATTGTAGATTGTCTCTATAGTCCTTCACTGTCCTTGATTACTGTTTAAGTTCGCATCTGTATTTTCTAAATTCTCCTTTTTAATAACGATACCTCAACCGCAGAAAATAAAAATTTTTTAATTGTTTCTTATATCTTTGTGATCTTATCTACTTATCAGAGATCCGGATGAGCACACACAATCGTTAAAACAAATAAATCTTGGTTTTCATATGTTTGGCTTTCGTTATGAGCTTCCAGTTCTTGCAGACTAAAGAATTATGTTTTGTTACTGTGTAGAGACATAAATTAGTTTATTTGTTTTTAGCACTTTTCAAAATTGTTTCAAATTTATATAATTAACACCTAAACTCCGGTTTGATTAAATTAAAGGCGAAATTTTTTATACACAATCGGTAGATTAAATTAAGTTATAAAATCATTAAAAATGATGATTGAATGATGTTCTGATTTTTGATTTCCGATAAATCAGAATGACGACGCTCTCCTGTTGTAAACAAAACAAAACAAGAAATAGTCAACATTTTGCTATAAATAAAACAAAAGACAATGCGAAACTTTCTATAGTACATAAAGCAAAATAACGAGTTTTTAAATTAATTAAGAAGAGCAATCCTTAAGGATCCTCGTAAATAATTAAGTATGAATAAAAAGAAGAACGATGGGTTATAATACGTAGCATGTCATTATACCTGCATAGTAATTAAATGTTATTTCACTTCAGTTATCTAATTTTATAGCCCCGAGTTGTTAAGAACAATTAGAATTTTACGTTTAGTTGCCTTCTTAGAAGTAATTTTATAATAAAATTAAGGAAATAAGCTTTGTTTTTTAAGCTCATTGTGTTCGCGCGGTAGGTCGTCGGTAACATTAAAAAGGGAACCCTAGAAATTTTCTTTGGCTTTTTTGTTTTATTAAATAAAATTTTTAATACTTTTTAAATCGATAAGTGGGTACTAAAAAAAGAGAGTTAAAAATACATAAAAGTTTCAATTGCAAAAACTAAATTAATCATAAGATATTCAATTAGAAAAAAGAAATAGATAGTTCGTTGTCTTGTATATGGTTATAAGTTTTAAGATATTATTTAATTATATCAAAGACAGAAGATAACCAATTATGTATAATTGTATATTACATATTTTTTATTTGAGATTTTATTTATTTATTTATTATTCAAGAATTACTAGATTTAATATTTAATTCTTGGTGGCCTAAGAAAAATGATAAAAATATTAAATAATAAAAATATATAAAAAAATGTTAATAAGAATTGTCTCTGGAAAGCTGGTGAAAATATAGAAGCTAGAAAATAATTAAACAATGTCTTGTTTAACATAATTGTTTTGACTTTGAATTTAAATATGAATTTGATTTCTTTAAGGTTATCAGAATTTTTTTAGAATCTTGAAAACATTTTTTGCAAATTTTAAAAAACAATGTCGACGGCAGGATTCGAACTTGGCATTTTTTACACCAAAATCGTGTGATTGCGAATTCTCCTGCACTGAATTTCCTAGCTCCTATATCAGTGTAAACTTGAGATTGTAATTGAAATTGAAGTTTTAATAAAAAACGCATTTTGCGAAAAAATTCTTATTAATTTTTTAATACCAAATGAACATTAAATATTCTGAACACGTTTTGTTACTCCAAATTACCAATTTACCTCGAATAAAATATAACATAAAAATTTCAAAATTTCTAAAATTCCCTTATAGTCAAAATGTATTTTTTAAAGTTCTCACGTCCCAAGGTATTTATAGACATTTCTCAACATAAATTTATCCTATCGTTTTAAACCCGCTCGATTGACAGGTTATTATCATGCGAAGACTGTAAATTCAAGTTTTAAGATAAACACCGATTTTTATTAAAAATTCAAGAGAACACTTCTTATATGTGAATCCCCTAATATGAGGGTTCACAAACGAAAGATTTTACTGTAATAAGATTATGAAAACAGCTATGTATGGCCAAAAGCTTATTTGGCAAATCAGGATATGCTTCTCATTGATGAATTATTGTAAACTGACTCCTATGTATGTATTCTTTCCCTTATTGTCTTGCTATTATACAGTTATCGGATAGCTTTTTATATCCTGAAAAGTGTCCACGTGAAGAGATGACCAACTGCATGATTAGCTTTAAAAGAATTTTTTGACGTTTATAAAAAGCTTTCATTCTTTTTGCATCATAACCTCTCTGGGCTCATGTACAAATACCATAAAGTGTGCGTTTTGAAATTCTCATTGGGGAAAAGTATCTAACAGTGTAGAATCTTTTTGGCAATAATTTCGCTATGCTGAACTCACATAAAGGTTTACTTATTAAGTCCAAAACTATAACCAAATTTTATAATATCTCTAACTAACTAACAGTTAGAACAACTTTAAACTGATATTCTTTGTCCAGATTTTTAGATTTTATGTAACCATTAGAATGCCCGCTGCTTCTTCTTTGAGATAAAGCTACCATAAACTTGTAAAATTAAATTGAATTGAGGAAATGCGATTGCATTTAGAAGTATTTAAAATGTTATTAGTTTAGCATAACGCAAATGTATTTCTAGATTTGTACAGAACTTAAAATTAAAACAATAATTCATAAACGGCAGTTTTGAAACGTTAGGTTATGGTTGGTTTTATGAAAAAAGGTACCTAGTCAAAGGAACATTAGCCAGTCAAAATACAATTGTGAGAAAGTCGTTTGTGTAATTTTAATCTTACAAACTTCCCTCAATTCTGTTTATGTTAGTTTCGACAGAAAGCTGCCTAGTTCAGTAATTTTTGATAGAAATGAAAGCAAAGCACTTTACATGCCTTTAACAATTATAGTTTTATGGTTTTAGATTGTCTTCGACAAAAAATCAAAGGTGGTTTGTCAATGAAGTAAAGCGTCTATTGAGAATTTTACGTCAAGTTAGCTGTAGATAAACCTATGCTTCGCTGCCAGACTTCTCTGGAAGAAAACCAAGCAATCTATCATAAAGATAGTTCTTAAAATAGATATTACTGATAATTAATAATCATTACCACTCAGCGTCTCGATTTCTAAGAATAAAAAATAAAACAAAGCAATTTTTTGATTAGCATAGAAAAAACTGGAAACTGTATCACTTATAATTTTATAAAGCATTTTGATTGGTATCATCTGTATTCAAGAATATTTAGAATTATTCAAAGGAGAAAGCATGATCTCCTTTCCTTTTGCATCACTGCAATTATTATTATAAACAAAGCAATAATTGCAAACAAACTTTGTAAGAAAAGCTGTTTATTTACACTGTAACAGTAATTTCATCAATTCCTGTTACAAAATTGTTGTTAACTACCCTTGAGGCGCTGGTTTATAATTTCCTTTAGACTTATTCATTTCTTAATCAATTTCAAGTTGAATATTTCTTTCTTACTAAATCTTACTTGTTGACAGTGAGACGTTGCGTATAATTTTTCTATTTTCAAATATATTTGTGAATCCGATTGTCTGGTTTGGAGGGGGAATTTTTGCGAATACGAACAACGACCTTGTCGAGGACGAAGAGAACGCAAAGAGGTTTTGTGCTGTGTTCTCGCTGTAGCCATCTTTGACCGAGTTTTAGGGTTTAAAAGGCCTAAATCTTAGGGTAAGGATAAGTTTTTATTGTTGTTCCCGTGCTGATGCATCTTTCGGGTTTCTTACCATTAGCCTTTTTTTGCGGAGGAGGCTGAAATTATCTTTTACGGAGGAATTTCAAATTAGCCTTCTGGAGGCAGCATTCAGTAACCTCTGGCGGGAGAATCTTTAGCAGTGCTTCTGGTGGAATTTTCATGAACTTTATCCAAATGCCGATTAATTGAAACTTCGAAAAGAGGCGTATGAACTTCCAACTAGAAAATGGCTTCCAAATTTTCCATCATTAGTGGAGTCCAGAATTGCGTTTTATAATTGTAATACGTATATTCAAAAAACTTCTAAATAACTTTTGGTACTTTTAAGCAATGAGCTGGGTAAATAACATGACTTTGAAATTAATACTACAATAAAACACGCGTGGTTTATTTTATTCAATAAAATAAAATTATACCTTCTTGTGAAGCTCCTTAATTAATTTGGGGTCATATTTAGGTTTTGTCAAGTATATAAAGGGAGCGATATTGATATCTATAATTTGTTTTGCTTGTTGCTTGATTAATTTTCAGATGTGTGGATAAGTCCTGTAGCGCTACTTGACATCATCCGAAAGTAAACGTGGTGAGTTACTTAATTACCAACAGCATACTTCAATGTCGTTTCTCTTAATTGTTTTTTTTTAATTTATGTTCACTCAAAAAAGGGGTTGTTCTTTTATAATATTAATTGGGATAAATTAATGCTTCATTAAAAGTTTGAGTATTTGTCATTGAAATTATTTATTCGAGTTTCGTATATTAAATAAAAACGTATAAGTACAGTAAATTTTAAAGATTTGTGCTTATAGTATTTTAAGTATTTGAACACTTCTCAAAAAATTTTGTTTGTGATAGAAACGAGATTTCCACAATCGTCATGCCAGGTATTTCCACAATTAGACGATTTTACTAGTGGCGGTTGTTTAGATCCAACATCTTCATTAATAACTTACCAAGAACTGCAACCTTTATTATAAAACGATTCCACTTGGGTTTCACTTTACAGCTTAGGGTTTAACATGTACATTATAGTAAGTAAGAGATTCATCACCCGTTTTCCCCAAAGTGTGCCTAAAAGCAGAAATAACAACATTTTCATTGACTGTGTGACTGGAATGTACGATATAGATTTTCATATTCGAATATACCAGAGTTTTAAGCATTATAGCAGAACGTTTGTAGCTAAGAATTTGAATATAACATTAATCAGAGTATCAGGATAAATGTCACAAATTACGCAAAATCAACAGTCTCTATATAAGGTGTTTCAAAACAACACCATTTTACTTATTTTTGCTTCACTTAGGAGTTTTTCACATTTAAAGTTAAGTCAATTGTTTTGAGCGGTATAGCATTTGCAAAAGCCACATCAAGTTCTTCTTTGTGACAAAGCAGCTATTCACTTTTCATTCATTATTGATAGCAACAATATAAAGCGTCTGGATGTTATTTGACTATTTTTCCAATTTTGTTAAACCTTAAACTTAGACTAGTTTAAAAAATTCTCACCTTGAAAGGACTCTAAATGGCGTTTTCCAATATCATGTCAGATGTAACAGACTCTAGATCGGTAAGTTTACTCTACCTGCTGAACGTTCAAGAACATTACTCTAATCATTCCAGACTGCCATATCATCCATGGAAGGATTCTTATTAGTAAATATGAATTCATTGATGTTTTTTTTAAATAATTAGCATGAGAAAAATTTAATTTTGCCAACAAATATTGACTGTCTACTGAGCAAACACACTTTTAAATTGTATTTCTCCCACAATTTAGCGACATCTTTGAGAACTTCTTTAAGGACTTTATTTGAAGAGAAGTTAAAGAGAAAGATCTTCTGATAGATAGAAATTCCAAATTCAAAAAACCGAATCTAAGTAACCAAATTATGCAAGGTTTTATCCAGGATGGTAGAAAAAGGCATATTGACCTTTTTGATTTTTTATAAATGAAACTATAAGAACGGGTAAGAAGCAACTTTATTCATTTATGACAAAATTCGTCGCCAATAACACGAATCTTAGTCAGTGTCTGTTTGTGAGATTTGTGTGCCCCAGCATTTGAGATGAGCTGCTATCCAAGTTTCTCATGGGCCCACCGTTTGAGATCCGACACTTTCTGAGAATCAATAACTCACTTTAAATACCCCACTTGGTTACTTAACACAGAAACCGAATTTGAGATAGGTACGATACCTTGTATTATTGGCGACGATTTCTGAGCCATCGGGATTGCTCAGAACAATTTATAAATAATCGTGTTATTAACACCAAAGTTTGGTATTTTTAGTGATTTAAATTAAAATAAGTTAGCTTCTTTGGAAAGTTGGCTATTTACATCAGACATTATTAAATTGAGCCTCGTGCATTAGAATTAGAAAGAAAAACATTCAATAAGTCTCTGTGTTCATCATCTCAATATAACCAATTGCTAAAGCCCTGTTTGGTAATAACCTTTTGCTCTAGTTTCAAGATCATTGCAGTCTTTTTTTGATCATGAAACATACTTAACAAATACGAAGGTTAATTGTAAGCTGAGCAGCGCTGATTAGCTCAGAAAATGTTTTCTGGTTTCTCTGAGATTTTCCTTCAACAAAAGATTATTTTGCTGAAAAACTAAAGAACTCAATTACTCAGGTCAACATTAAGTTTTTTTACTATCTTCGTTTTATTCCAAGACCGTTGTGTCATTTCCAAATTTTTAAAATAATCTCTTAGTGCGTTATAAATTTCGAATTGAATTCTTCACTAAGATAGTACTTACTACTTAAAAGAATCACTTTAATTTCATTTTTTCTTATTGTCAAAGAGGGTGTTTAGCTGTCTCATGATTGACGTTCAAAGACCAAATGTAAGTGAATTTCTTGATGGTCCTAGGTATTTGAATGACCAAACTTTGTTTAATATTAATATAATTAACTAAGAATATTCAGATACAAACAATCTAAGTATTTTCTGCTAACCTTGTGGAGAGAATCTTGGTTTTAGACAGTTTGGTCCCTTCGATTGAAATCTTAGGAAATCAAGATTCAAATATTATCTATCAATTTTGTTTTGTAAAGATTAACTGTGAATCAAGCACTGATTCTGACTGTTTTGTTTTTTACCAACACCTTTCGTTACAAACATTAACGTAGCAACGGTTCGACTGAAATAGCACTCAAACATTGTAATTCAAATAAAAGACGCGGATCTGCTTTGATATAGTTGTTTCGTTACCACAGCTTGGATCTCTACAATACGAATTAATCCACTACGGTTAATTACACATGCGATACAATAGCGCCTGGCTGCACAACAATTGAAAAATACTAGTAAGATGTAAAAAGATCATTAAAAGCAATATTAAATATCAAAAAATTGTTGAAAGAAAAATAAGAAAAAGGTTTTATAGAACATCCAAAATCATAACCAACAAATTCGACTGTATTGGCAGTTCAATTCAACCTCAGTTAGGTTACTTAAAAGTTTCATGCACCTTTTGATTTTGTTAGGTGTCCTTTTATGTTTGTCAAAGCAATCGTCTTATTAAAGCAAATTCCATTTCACGATACCAACTCGTGCTACTGAAAAGAAAAATGTACTGTAGAAACTTAGAATAGGCCGTCAGTCAAATTATAATAGTTTTGCCATGATTTTGCTTGTTGTCATCAGAAAGAAAATTTTTTAATGATGAGACTTTCAAGCATAACTGTCGGTAATGTCACAATATAAGAGTTGCAGCTTCCAATACCATTAAAGTAGTAAAGCAAGAAGGGCCTCATTCGTATTTATGGCAACAAATTGAATCCAACTACTCAGCAAGCATCTAATTGCATAACTCGATATTGTCCACGTGTGAAGTTCTATATTTGATTTAAAATAAAGTTCTGAACGTACTCTTAAAACTCTTTTGAACTTTAAAGTCCCGAATTTTGAGATTTCGAAGTAAGTCTTGAAAATCTGGATTTTCAGATTTCAAGATTTCAACAATCTGAAATCAACACAAAAAATCAATTAAAGAATATTAATCAACTAATTTTTCAGTTTGCTACGGAAAATGACAGTTAGCACGCTACTTCTGTAAGTACCGTATGTCATTACCGAAGAAAGTTTTTACATTATGTTATCTATAGTTAGATCATCTTTATAGCAATGTATAATTTTAAGAAATTTAAAATGTAAATTTATAAGAAATGCCTAATTTATCGCTCATTTATGTGCGGTAGAATTGCATGATAGAAGATAAATAAATTATAGAAATTCGCATTCGCTAAGGTCCATTAATGCGTAATATTTCAGAACAATAACAAGGAAACCTGAAACAAAAAATGATTGGATGTAATCAAACGAAATCTAAATTACTCAATAAATTTTGCATAACGAATTTAATAAAATAGCACGTGATGTTATCGGACCACCATTTTAATAAAAATAAATATGTTCCTTGCGTAATTAACTTGTTTCATCTTATATGTACTGGGAGGATATTGCTGGTGTACGCTGAATTAAAATTTGATCGCTCACAGGTGTTAAAACAGGTGATGATCAATATTCATGGATGCAAATGGCCTTTGTACACACACCCATTTGCATTGTACCGTGCTAGTGTTTAGAGAATTTTATTAGGTTTTAATTATTTCTAATGCGCATTCTTAGAGATTATTTGTATTCATAATGCGGATTAGTTGCATTTGACCACCCATTAAAGAACTAATTTAGCTCCCATTAGAAACCGGAATTGCATGCGCGGAGAAATTTTTATGTACCTACTCGAGTTCTGGTTTTTGTTCGTTTTTCATTAAAAATAGAAAAAAGATAGGGTTTTAGTTAATTCCTCTTAAATTCCTTTTAAAGCTTTTTGTTGTATGTTATGATTTAGTTTGAGATGAAACAAAAATATGCGCGTCGTCGTCGGGTCGCAAGCGATTTTGAAGCAATCACACGCTTAGTTAGGTTCGCTTTTTACGATTTGATAGTAAAATTTCTGCAGATGACGTGAAGTCGTGCGCAAGCAGAATAGTCAAAAGCCGACTCGAGTCTAAATAATATATCGATTTTACAAAACAGAAACCTTATAAACGAAGGAAATGTCCTCTGTAATCTCGTGAAATAATTAATATCTCGACTGAAAACAATACCGTATTACGCACTAGGCATGAAAGGATGATTATCAATAATTTGTTCGAGGAAAAATCATACGGTAATTATGCGTTAACCGGGAAATAAAACATGCAAAACAGACAGCATTATGCATCCGTAACTGGAAAGTGGCAGCACAGAAATGCCGACAACAATCAAATTAGCATATATGTTGCATACTGTTGATGTTTTATCAAATCCTGCATGCATATTTCTTCTGGTCGTGCTTTGCGTAACCCTCATGTAGAATGCAGATGCACTCTTGGTAATTGATGTTTTCTGGTAGGTAAATGTTTTACGGTTACTGAGCATTTGTGCACTACACAGCACAATTTTATTATTATTATACTCAAGTTCTAATTATTAATCTTTCTTTTTGTTATATATTATATTTTATTAGACCTTAATAATAATAAAGATGTGGCTTTGCATTCAAGTCCATAATGATATTTCATTTATATAACAATAGAGTCTGATGTAACCTAATTACATTACTCTTGTGGAGGTATTATCTATGAAGTTGGCAATTAGTTAATACGAACTTCTAATAAAATGTGCTATATATATGTATGTATAAATTGCAGTAAAAAGCCAAAATGATTAATATCTTTCTAACAAATTAACACAAATGTCAAGAGTTATTTACCAATAAGATGCAGGGTCATACACAATATATTTCATTTAAGTGGTAATGAAAGAAATTTAGTAAGTTGATTAAAGTGGGAACTTTATGAACATATGGCATTTTGTTATTTTTGTTAAAACGTGAATAAAAAGAATTTATGTTGAAATTCTTGGTATCTAACTTTAATTACATTATTGTTTGAAGTTGGCAGGATATTAGAGAATTTAGTTCTAATGCACTTTGGTAATCATCTTTTCAAACATCAATTAGCAAATTAACTAACGTTTAATTTCAATCAACTATAGTAGTTTCAAGAATGTTCGTCATAGGGATGAAAATACCATGTGGCTAATCAAATTTCTGGCCAAGCGGGCATTGTTTTCTATACTGTCATGATATTAAGTATGTCATGAAGATCTCGTTGGTAACTATCAACATTAATAGTAATAATTTGTGTCTTTGCTAAAATACCATACCCTCACCAGTAAGATCACGATTTGCTTAGACATTTTGTTAGATGTTATTCACTATAAGGAAGACTCATGGTTGGTCACTATTGGTGGTGACGATGACTCTGCAAACCACAACAAATAAGCCAGCGACGTTTGAACTCAATACAAAGTGATCCCGTTTATTTACGTGTAATTTCCGAACGAGTTGAAGAACGAGACAAGAAACATACATATACAAAAAAACCAAATACTACCAGTTTTCAATCGAAGTCACACTAAACATCATACCCGAGTTTGAGATTTCCGTATACGTTATTCTGAAGCTACCGCCAACAGAATCTTTCAAAGCAGGTCAATTTAGACTAGAACTTAAGATACGTTACTTTTTGATCAGTTATGCTTGATATTATTTTGTAATGATCATTTTAACTAAATATTTTAAATCTCTTGGACACTTGAGTACAATACAAATGTTCTAAATTCTAAGTCTTTTCACTTCATTTATTTTAGTTTCTAGCCAAATGTTTGGTTTTGTTTGTTGTTGGCTTATAACAGATGGAATCTACTACTGTTCGATAGAACTTTATATTGTTTCAGCTAATAAGCTACGCATTAGCGTGTGAACTTCTAGAAGCACCTCTTAGAGGCAAAAGTTTGGGTGAAACTTTTTTTGCCGTAGGATAATGAAGAAGAATAAAGAATAGTTCTCTAAAATGACCAAAATTGCTATATTCATACATTCTCAAGGTTTCTAAGTATCTGAATAGTTATTGGACTTTAATCTTAATTTGTATTCGGCTATATCGCGAACTATACTTTTGAAGTAAATCAGATGCGTTTATCTTCGTCCTTAAGTTAGCTAAGAGACCCCAATTGTTATCTTTTATAGTCCATTTGTAGATTCTAGTACGTCCAATCTATTTTATCTTTGTGCAAAAAAATACAAAGACAAAAAAGCGTATTCAGCTTTTTTTAATTTAAATTTCTTTTTTATATCTAAAATATTTCCTTACAGAAACACCTCTAGATATCAATATAGAGAACTGATTTTGAAGTTGAAAGACTAAACCCAAATTTCTAAAAACTCAAGGGATAATGAAGAAATTTGATTCAAAAGATGATCGATTTGAACTGTCGGTTTTGAACATTCCTTTCGATTTTCAGGTTGAAATAGAATTCTTTAAATTCAGAAATGGAGATAATAATTGATTATAGATTCATCACTGTTTAGAAGTAACTCGCAGATTTTAGCAGGAAAAAGGGCATCTCCAGGAATATACCCTACCTGGACAGCTTTCTCCGTTTCGAAAAAGTGAGTGACCTGAGTAGGATTTTGCTCCTATTGTGAAATTCTTAAAAGACTGATAAATACGTAAGCAGAGCAGTACAAAGAAAGCAGATAACTTTCGAATTTGTTGTCTAATCCCTGAAGTTGTGTTCATGAAAAAAATGAGACTTAAAAAGAAATTATGAAAGACACTATAGCCCATTCTTCGGTAATAATCATCTTCATTGTTAATTGTAGCTCCTCGATAAAAAACTATTTGTAGCTCTTTCTCTTCCAGATGATTAGGTTAATGGATAAAGCAAAACGACATTGTTAGGTAGAAGTAAAATCATCAGACAGCTGTCCAGAGGTGTAGTAATAATAGAGATGCAACAACGGAGACAATATCAGGATGACTCGGACGACGAACGTGATAATAATGATGTTTAAGAAGACGAAGTTAGAGTTGGAACGACGATTGAAAAAAATAAAGTCAACATCTGAAGTGTATATTTTACCAAAAATATTTAGAAAAGTACCAAGAGTTAGAGAAAAAATGTGGTTTGTTAATAAGATTGTCACCCGATCGGTATTTCGCTGGCACGGTCGGTAATGTGACGACAAGGCCGGTTGCCGGTAAAGCTTGAGAAAAAGCCACTAAATCGCCGAACCGCCATCTAGTAATCAATAACCCTAAATGTCTTTGATTTTCTGATGGAATTTTAGTGATCGAAGAGTGTCGAAGTGGGAAAAGACTCTCGTTGCAATTCTCTCTCCCCACGGGAGGGGGATCTATCTGTTTCGAAGTCCAAAGGGTAACCCCCCTTCTATAAAAAATACTTTTGAATTCATACATGTGACAGCATTGCTGCCTCTATGAATAGGTCGGTATTGTCATCCAGTAAAGGTAGAACCACTATTTGTAAATTAAACCTAGAAGAGAAGACTTTTCAAGTCCAATATGTCAAATTTTTAATGATAGTATCAACAATGTTTCAGTATACACCATGGCCCGGCTTCTACTCTCCTTTCACTAACTAATAAAGCTTCTTTAAAAATTTAAAAAGTATAGCTTTATCTGATCTTAACGAGAAGAAAAAGGACAAAATCGGTTGCCATGGTAATTAAAGAATGTTTAAGTTTGTGTGTTTAGTTTTGTAAGTTACTAGATTATGTTATACAGCATATACAAGCCTTCGCTTCTTTGTTGAGCACATCGTACAATTATGTAAAGAACAAAGAATTTGATGGTCTCTTTTAGAATGACAACCTCCACATTTCGCGCTGCAGAAAATTTAGTCATAATGTCGTCCGATCTAAAGAAAATTCTGATTGTCGTAGTGATTGTCCCTCAAGTACGGGAAGACCACTGGTGGTGGTGTGATCGCAGCCTGCGGTGACATTTTCAAACTCCGGGAATGCAGAGCGGTTTAGATAAAATTGAGAAAATGGCGGCAATCAACCTGTGTTAAAACTCACCTAAACACACAGAAGGATGGACTTTCTCTGCGGAATGGTTTCACGACCCGGAATGGAAATGCAGATGGGCTTAGATCTGAGATCTCCAAACCCAGACATCATGGAAGATCAACCCGAATGTAATGACGACCAGACTTCACTAGTCAAGGTGACACGCAACATTGTACTCTGGTAATAACCACATCATAACCATGAATCCACTATTCTTCATATCACCCAAAAACAGAACAGTAGCTAACGCCAGCGTCGATTACAATAATGAACTTCATTGCAGCTTCAAGCTACAACATTCACAGATATCCATTAACATGCACAGTACACTCAAGAGTTTATCATATCTTACAGTTGTGAGTTACCATCACTAAGCGAGACAACAACAGTCTACTCAAAACGCAGCACAGTTCTTTGTGACGATGTGTTTCAGAACAGTAGCGTTTTTTCCTATCGTTTCTCTAGTACTGCAAACAAGAAAAACAAATTATAGCGGAATCAACTTGACTCAGGACTATAAACAATCGTGACAAGAATAAATAGGTACTTAAATACAAAGTCTGTGGAAACATTTATTGACTTTATATCTACAGAACAAGCGAATAAATACTAAGGATTGAAATAAAAATTAAATGTCGTAAATGACTTTTATCATCATCAATAGATTCTTCTAAGAGCATTTCTTGAGTTTCTTTGCAGTTCTTCGAAATCTCAAGGTTTATTAGCCTACACTTTACTCTTTAAATAATACCACAGAAGACATCTGGAACTCAAAGATTGGGAGATCTTGAAGGCCAAATAACAGCAGTTTTACTTTATAAACAGATAATCTTTAATGTTGTGATCATTACAAAAATTATGAAATTTGTTAAAATCGTAGTCTTACCTTGAACTATAGAAATTTTTACAGATAGAACTCTATTTTTCTTAAAATCCTTTGTGTATTCAGTTCTAACAAATTTACAGCCGTGACATCCTGAATTACCGCTTTTCTTGGGCTAGCAGTCATCGCAATCACATTTTAACATTGTCTTCATTGGCAGCACCACTAGCTTATACTACGTGATCCTCTTTCTCTCCATTTACGAACCCAAGGCGAGTAGTGTTACACAATTTATCAATGGAAACTACAGTGTATTTTACAGATTAGTGCAACAATTGAAAACTGTTCCAGTACGTAACAAAATTCCCGAATCTAGTCCTTTCATCCGAAAAATACTTAGTAACCGAAAGAATATTTTTTTGAACGAATAGTTCATGAATGCAAAAAGTTGTTCTTTCGGCTTGTGTTGCATACACTATTTAACATAAGTATAAAATAGGAATGGGCAACTATAGCTGAACATAAGCAAAGTCGAAGTTTTTAAAATGTTGCGCAGACTGTAAGAGAAAAAAGATCAAAGAGTAAACCAATATGCGCAGCTTATAAAACATGCTGAAATTGTACGACTTTCTTTTGTTTAGATTTAATAAAATCTGCTTATCTCAATAGTTCATTTCTTTTTTACAACGTAGAAAAATGTAAAAACGGCTGCTGCATCATTTTGAAAATAATCTTAATTTTTCCAAAAATGAATAAATCACCTTGGTGTACAAATATGTTATATACAAATAGCTCTTGGTCTTTGGTAGGCTGTAGGTTAAGGTTGTTTAAAAATGCTGATCAGTTTACTAATGTAAGACGTAAAGATAATTCAGCAATAATTAATTTGGTAAGTGACGTAAATCGTCAATTTCATTTTTAATATTCCAAAACGAATAACTTGGTCGAACAGTTTCGAACTACGCTCATTTCTGCCACCAGCCTAAAATATGTTACCGTTCAAATTTCATGAACAGAAAAAAAACCACAGAGAGCAGCAAAGTATCTGCAATAATGGCACGTGCCGGAATCGTGTGGGCATCGTGGGCCAAATGGAAATCGTAATACGGTCAGAGTTTACTCCGAGCCTTGCTATAGAATATGTCAACCTCTAATTAACTGGGGTGAGAATTAGTTACTTCTAAAATAATGAGAGTAAGAGTTTTAAACTACTTCAAACAGAAATATAAAATTCGCACAGGTTAATAATAAAGAAGAATAGGCTTCAACAGCTAGTTATTCTGGTTGAATATTTATCTAGGCATGTATTCGTTTCTGTCTGAACATTAAGCATGCTTTAACTAGTACTGTATTATGTTTTTTGTAGCAAAGGTGTCAAGCACACTTGTAATCCTTGTTGTCTCTTGTACTAGACTTTAAGAACAAATTATCCTGCATTACGTTCTCTCTAACGTTAATGTACATCAAAGAAGAGTGATAAAAAAGCTGGCAGGCATTAAGATAATATTTAAAAAGAAAGAAATTATCATATAAAGTCAGTTAGAACTGAGAATTGCAAATATTGCTTTCTTATTATTATACAGAGGAATTTGCAAGAAAGGGGTTGTAGAACTTCAAAAGACGTTATAACCTTATTGTTTCCCATACAAAATCCCTGTGCATTCCCAAACTATTTCTACATTCAGTAGGTGCTAAGTGAAAACCAAACCACAAAAACTACGTATTCTGAGAACAAACTGCAACCCAATAAATAACCTAATAATCATCAGATTTACCAAAAATATCTAAGCAAGTCTCTTCTTTCTGCGAGAGCTTTATTTAGATTCGTTTTTGCATTCATTGGCAGTAATTCTAATTTAAAATACTCTTGAATGGAGTTTATAAAATAGAAAAACAAAATTATAGTATTCTACACCTTTCATTTCAATACACCCATACAACATCATAATTTAGGATTACAGAATCCGTTATGTAAATTCTAGAAACAATAAGATGTAATTCAGAAAGAATTTAAATTTCCAACAATTAGGTATGCACATAAACGCTTAGCTATTTGCGTAGGCAAACCTAGGCTATTTTTGTTCCATTTGATATGCAAATTTATCGAGAATTTAGGTCGTTTTTAAATTGTTCTTAATTGTACTTGATAGTTTCCTTAATCAAATCTTATTTTGAGTACTACTCCATATGATTTTTTTGATTCAAGTGGGAAATAAAAAAAAAATGTCAAAAATTGAATAGGAATTGAAGTTTAAAAATAACTTCCAGTTTAACTTAATCATGCAATAAGACAGAGAACGTATGCAGGTATGTTTTAAAGGTAATAAAATGTTTACTGCTTTCTGAAAGGGGTGAAATTTTGCAAATTATCATTACATGGCCATAATGGTGTCCCACGATGTTTATGACCGATCAACATTGCATTTCTTACCTTTAAAATGTTTTCGCCTTTGTACATTTTAAATGAGCGAGAAACAAAACGATGGTTTATATCTTATTATTGTTTTTACCATAAAAATCTTGTTTAAATTGCTGCAGTTCACAATATAAAAACGTTCCTTTTATACTTCATTGACCTGAATGAACCCCTTTACAAAAATACAATGAGAAAATTAAATTTTTATTGCTATTTTATATGTAATTATTACTTATGTAGAAAAAAAGAAAGAAAAACGTTTACTTTATAGCACCAATTAATAGAGTTTAATTGGCGTATAAGTAATGTGTTACTTCCAGTTACATACGACTAGATATATCTTATTTGCGTTATGCAGGAATTATCATGCCAGAAGATATTTTCAAGAAGTCTTTATTTTGTTAACTTGCTGCCTTAAGTATTAATTAAGTGCAAGATAAGAAAAAATTAAAACTTTTTTAAAGGATCATATAACACAATTCGACAATGCATGTCATCAATGTTATAATTTGCAATCTGCCCATTGTCGATGCGTAGTTAAAACAGCTGCAGCCTTGCTTTAAACTTCTTAATTAAGTCTACTTTAATCTAAACGAACTCACGCGACTTTTATTGCTGAATAGCTGAATGAATAATTAACATTTGTCACAGAACTTTTCCAGTGTGAAACGGTCTGTCGGCGCATCAAACGTTAAGGATGTGTTAGTTGGGGTTAATGCGACATGCTAATATTCTTCTAACCGTCGCTAATTTACATTCATTTGCTGGATTACATAAACTACGGACTCTTTTATCGCGCCGATTATGATTCACACTTTTAATGAAAATCAAGGAAAAGTTTAATAATGACAAATTTTTAACAAACACAAGAGCAACCTTGAACTGGCAAACAGCAAGAAAAAGACGCCACCACCTAACTTGGTTTTATATATACTGTTTCATTCATTACTCATTGCATTAACGTTGTCATCCTGTCACATATTAGACGATGGTTCGTTGGTGTGTTTACATTTAAGATGATATCATGTCAGGCACATCAATTAAAAGAGACTTATTGCGTTTTTCTTTTAATTACTTATGGAGTAGTTTCCTTAATTTCTCTGTATAATGTCGTTGAATCATACGGTGTAGATTTTCCTAAATAAACATTAACAGTGTACTCTAGCGCTTTTAGATGTGACTGGATATAGTGTCGAAAGTTTCAATATCTTATTACGAAATAACAAGAATATTCTTCTGTCTTTGCTGAAACGACTGCCTAGAAATTTTACATTTTTTTGCGGAAGATGAAATCAATCAATGTAAAGTGTTCACCAATTGTAAGTAAGATGACAGTCACATTTTTCATAGACTTCAGTAATACTAAAAAAAGTCATCGACTGCATGAAATAAATTACCATCAGCACCAAGCATTACCTAAGTAAATAAAAGGTGCACAGAATTTACCTAATTCTTACTTCCTTGCCATTCAAATGATTTTGCAACATTTCCCATTTGCATTCAAGCAAATATCTATCAAGAAAGTTCTATTTCACATCTGGCGAGATTGAATCTACAACTTCACACTAATTGTTTTTTAATCCTATCAAAATCGCTTGGTGCCCGAAGCTGAAACACGGTTGCATGTTTAGCAGCTCGAACCTCAAATTTAAATATTTTGGTTTAATCTTTCCCTACTGATAAATTTGCCTTTACACGAGCTAATTTGGTTCCGGGGGCCAAGTTTGCGCATTCCTATTCTGACTATAAGCCATTTCGAACTTCGTTGTTTGTTTGTTGTAAATAATCCACAGTATCGGTTACAGTTTAGTTATTCCGCCCCAATATGTTTTAGCGGAAACTTTCGTCTTCTTTCTCGTGGGTTTCATTTTCATATTGGAATCGAACTGACCACATTAATAGACCGCCTGATTAATGAACTTGAATAAGATTTAAAATGCATCTGTAACTAAATTTATTAGAGATTGTATTCAATAAATTTCTCTTAAATGTAATTTAAGTCTAAATAGTTAAAGTATTACGTCGACACATTTTAGTTTATTATGCTGGAACAAAATGGCGAAGAGCAATAGAATAATGTCTCGAGCCATTCCCAACAACTTTCTTCTTTACTAGTTCTCCTTGTCGAATCTAGTTAGTCACCCTACAATAAGGCTCCCAACTGCAACATCTTCCCCGTCTCGCTACCCGACGGACATCCATTTCGTAGACTATTGAGTTTTAAGTCTCCTGTCCTCTCCTGAACTTCTATCCAATAAACGCTTCTTGGGAAGCGGAATTAGTAGATTTGCTGTTTCTTAGGTTCGATTTCCCACAGCTGTCCGCTATCAAACTCCACTTCACCAACACAATAAATTCAACTGCAGGCAACTGGCATATTTAATACATATCAAGCTATCATATGTTCTGTAGCTGTCGGGGACACTATCACCGGACTGCAGCGCCTCATCAAAATACCGCCTTCATCACCAACTCTGAGACGTATTTCATTTACAATACCGCAACTTTACAATGACACCGGCAACCAGAACTTCCACCTACTGTTGCTGCTACCACTACTTCTAACAACGCCATGCCAAATGGGACGTTTCATCACTAACAACTCAGTGCGGCCGACTCATCGCGACTGTTTTAACACCAGGACAACTCAGTGTCAGCCGTTTCATTGCTGATTTTTGGAAGTTGCATATTTCTTAATTTTAATTAATGGAACTGAACTAACTATGCGTAATCGTATATGTTAACATCAATATTTTGATTTCAGGCCATTACAGTCAACATACGTAAGTGTTTGCAATGTCCAGATGTGTGGAATCGGATGCAAGTAAAACCAGAAAATGAATTTTTAGTATAAGAACGCCCAAAATGGCAAATTGCTTTATTATTGACTTAAAACGTTGAAATGGCTTAAAAATCAAAAGACTTGACTAATCTTGCTTTCTTATCAAGTGATAGCAGCTACGAAACGGCCGGCAATGAAACGACCTGCAATGAAACGACCACCCATTAACTGCTTTGGCGATGAAACGGCCGCGATGAGTCGATGGCAATAAATTGTTCTGAAGCGACGCCACACGCTCCGGAAAGTGAGAGCAACAACGTGCAACTGATCTGCCACACAGTCTTCGTGCAATAATACACTACGCCTAAAATGGTTTCTGGTCCCTTTTGGGAGAAAACTAGAAAAAACTAGAAAACAACATTGAGTACGACTTGTTGATTCTGTCCAATTAGAACCTCGAAAACGCTTGGACCATGGAAAAGTAATTTTTTGTTTATGACTTGCAAATCCTGTGAATCTTAATGAATGCAAGTTCGTCCTGCTATCGATTTGTTCGTTTTCTACCTTCTCTATAATTTTGTCGTGAAACGCAAAACGTTTTCTATAGTTTTTTTGATTATTACCATAACTAAGATTTTATGTGTGACTTTCCAGAAGCATGCGATTCAAGACATCTCTTTCCTGAAGGTTTCCTTAGATTAGTTAAAACACTTGGTAATTGTTAAATTAGTTAACCTAAGTAAAACATGCAAAGGATGACACGTAAAAAGACAAGTTTAGGTTGTGTTGGTTACTTGAGCAACTTTCTTGCTAGCAATAGAAAACAAAACACAGTATATCAAAAACGTACAACTTAGATGAAACACGCGCAATTGTGATTGGTTTTGCAAGTTTTCTAAACTTCAAAACATGTCTTGTTCTCCTAACCTACACGTAAGAACATAGAATTTTGAGAAATTTCAAATGCTTGAGATAATTAAAGGTGCATTTCAATAATCAATACGATAATACAATAATTTTAATTTCATGAGTTTTAGTAGTAATTACTTAAGTAGGTCATAATGAAATTATCTAAAGATTAATGATACGAAATTCCTTAAATATCGGCGTAAAATATTTTAAAAAAGGCTTTTGTAAAAATTAAAAAATCCATTGATAGGGACAATTTATAAATTATAGTCGATCAGGACACACTGTATAAATACTGTAAATTTTTTATATAAACGATAAAAAAATTTTGTTATGTAAAGCCACAATTATTTAAGTTTGGAATTAACATGTAGTATACATACTACTTCGTGTAGATATGTATCAGAGCCTGAAGATCCTAACATATTAAATTAATTGGATTCAACAAATAAAAGTTTAAAGTAAAAGAAATCTTGAGCTTTTAGCACAAATTGAAAATAGTAAATTAATGTACAGTTGCACTTTATGAGTTTGCTTGCAAAGTTATTATTTGGAATATTCCAATTTCAACATCAACTTGTAACATAAGTACTGGTAACAATGATTAGTATTTAAAATGAAAGATTATGACTGGAACCCGAGAAAACTCCAAATGGATAAAAATCTAGCCCCGAACATCCTGCTAATACATTTTTAGCAACGTTGACTCTAATTCAACTAAGTAAATTAAATTATGTAATAGAAATTAAAATTCTTTAATTAATTATTGTTAGTTGTTTGTTGATCGTAATACTACACGTCTGTTCATTTTAATTCATTTGAATATTCCGTGAAAGAGTTGCATAATCTTCTGAATTATTTAACAAATCTTTATAGCGAACTCAATAATAACGTCACCAGCCTGGGAATTACATATTTTGTAAATTTAAAAGTTCAGTAGGATAGAAATTAAGTATACGGGGAGTCTCACCTAATTTACTGATTTGATCTTTTGAAATATTAATCAAAATTCTGCAGACCTACTCGATTCTGTTTATGTCGTCAGAAAACAGAAGCAAATTTAGTAATTTCTTGATTAAATCTTAAACTATGAGTAAGGATATGTTAGATTTTTGATAAGTACATTTATATTAAGTATATAGAGTCAGTTTGATAAATAGTTACGTTCTAGAATGCTGGAAATTAGTCTTACGTCATTTCTATTATGAACATTAAAAAATGGCAGGTGTTTGAGAAACTATCAACCAGGAATTCATTCTATAAAAGTCATTAAGTCTGCACAGTATACTTATACAGAATGTCTCACAAAAGACGAAATCTTCACTCTTCTTTATAGTACAACTCTAACAAATCCAAATGGTTTCTAAATATTTTTTGAAGGTATTTAACGGAGAAGTATGATAACTGCATTTAGCATACCTCTTGTTTTATACTGGTATATATTTTGGCAACTAGATATGGTAAATTGACATAAAATTAGCTGAAGCCTTGTTACTTTGCGGCATCTTATAAATAAATTTAGAGATCTTCCTGGAGGGCTGAATCTATCATTACGCAAAATACGCAGTTGCGTGGGGCGCACCACAGCCAGGGATCTATCTAAGGCCCTCAAGACAAAGATTCAATTTTCAGTTTCTTATTTAATCTGTTAGCAAAAAACCTCTTAAATCAGGAGACAGATTCAAATTTTCAAGTTTTTGTTTGCTACCGACATTGCAGACAGTACTATGAATAGCGTTCTCATGCTCTGCTACCGTTTCTCTGTTTAATATCATTAATATATTTTGTTTTGATTATTTCTGATGATGCTAGACACCAGCCACCAGCGCTAAAAACAAAATGTAGTTTTACGGCTGATGCGCAACTCTGCCTATAGTGCACTACGATCCCAGGCCAATAAAAGGCGGCCAGTATTAACAAATATCCCAGTGACTTCAGCATACTCAGCCGAACGGGAAATAGCAAGATGTTTCCAGCAGTAGCCAGGTTCCAGTTACAGCCCACTCAGCCAGCAGTAGCAGTCAGCAACACCATTTAGACAAGTCGTCGAGTCGACGCAAAATTTTTTCTCTCAACCTAAACCTTTGCTCCTTAGAACAATTATTTTATTTTAAATAAAACAATCCAACAACCCTACAGGTAAGAATAGAAATAGAGGGCAAAACATTTATGAAAAAAGAAAAAAAATAATAACGAGTAGAAAAAGAATAACAACAAATATATAAATAATAAATAAAAGGGTAAAAATAAATTTATGAAATTGTGAAATAAATAATAAAGAAAGAAGTTACCAGTGAACCAATCGTTGGCAGTGGGAGGTTTTATAATGTTTGTGGATTTTGAAATTGTTGTGATACCGTGTTCTTTTGTTCGGGAAGTAAAGAATACAACTATAACATTTAATTATCAGTATGTTATAATCTACGGCACAGCATTTTCAGTGATAGGGCCCATTTGCTGTAGGTTGCGTGATACCCACGTAGACGTCAGTACGGCACAGCCCACTCGCAACATGTGGATCATTTCTGCACAAAACCGAATTTTCCAAAATCTAAAATTCCAAGTTTCTTATTGTCTTAACCTTAAAAACAATGTAAGAAGTGTACATGAAATCTTCTGTGTATTAATGATTTACAACTTTCTATAATTGATACGGTCATTAGGAACGTTTTTTTCTTATTTTCTCATTCATCCTGTAGGGTAAATCTAGAAGAGATGGACCACGAGGAGAGACGAACCAGTTGAGTTACTGGATCCACCATGTAATATCCGACAGTACCTATACAACAGACACATCCACAATAGCATTATAGAAGGAAGTGGCATAAAACGGATTTGTTAAATTCATTCTTACAGAGTTGTTGAAGTACTAATATTTCAACAGTGCGCAAAGTTTTATTACTGTTGGACACTTAAAACAATTGCATTGTTTGTGATAAGTTCTTTTAATAATAATTTGTACTGGCAAATAAGTAAGTAGCTTGTTAAGTTATCTAACCTCACCATACTGATTATTTTTGATTTTAAACCGTTACTCTGATCTGGTCCATCTCTCCTATACATTTAGGATAGATGGACCGCTTTTTTAGAGGAGAGTTAGACCATATTTAAATTATTAGAGATTTGAAATTACTAGGTAGAACAACAATTATTTACTGTAGTATTTTGTAAGCTTTTGTTGAAGTAAACAAAAAATGTTTGTTTCAGCACAATAAAATGCCTAATTTTTATACAAGAAAAGGCAATACAAATAGGGGATCATGGACAGCTGCTGCACTTCAACATGCCCTCGAAGCAGTGGAAAACGGTACAATGGGAATAAACGCAGCAGCAAGAAATTTTGAAATACCCCAAGTACTTTCAAACGGAGACAGAAAAGCAAAAATCTTACAAAAGAAAATTGCCTAAGTCCAGCCTCTAGTTTAGGGGACGCTGCTGAAACCAAATTGGTGTTACATGTCAAGAAGCTTCAGAAAGCTAGATTTTCACCTACTAGAGATGCCGTACGTATCATGGCCTATAATCTGGAGACGAGAATGAATATTAAGCACAAATTCGATACAAAAACTGGCAGAGCAGGTTACGTTTGGCTTAAGAAGTTTCTAAGGCGTCATCAAGAGCTATCCATACGCAAATCTGAAGGAGTATCACTTGCTCGTTCACGGGGCATGTCGAGGGAAATTGTTAAATCTTACTTTGAACTTCTGGAAAGAACTCTTGCAGAAAACGATTTATTCGACAAGCCAGGAAATGTGAACAATATGGACAAAACTGATCTTCAACTAAATAATAAACCTGGTTACGTTATTTCAGTAAAGGGTTCTAAAAGTGTTTCTGCGATTACCGCGGGAAACCATAAGTGTAATAGCGTGTTGTAGTGCAGAAGGAGTATTTCTTCCGCCTTATTCCATCTTTAAAGGCAAGAATAAAAAGAAAGAATTCTCTGACGGTATGCCACCTGGTTCTATTATTACCATGTCTCAAAGATCGGCTTATGTAAACGCTGAGATATTTTTAGACTGCTTAAAAACTCACTTCCTCCCTCAAAAGATGCCCGGCAAAGTCCTTTTAATCTTGTATGGACACACTTCACACACAACCTCTGTGGAAATGTTAGAATTTGCAAAGGAAAACGATATAATTATATTGTGCCTACCAAGTCATACAACATTATTTGCAGACGTTAGTCGGGCATTTTTTAAATCCTTCAAGTCCAATTATTATGCGGCACGTAACAACGAACCCGACAAGGAAACTTGACAGACTTCAATTTGGAAAATTACTAGATAGTGCCTGGAGTAAATCGGCCACCGTTCAGAATGCTGTTTTGGCTTTTCGAGCTACTGGCATTGTACCATTCGATCCGGATGCAATTCCTGATTACGCATTCCTACTACAAAATGAAGGTACCATTGAGCAATCACCGGAATTACATCGCTCATCTACTGCTTCGCAATCCTCAAATAGTAAAAACACATTGGATTCCCCGCAACCAAGCACATCCAAAAAAGATTCCACTGCTACACTTGCTTGTGCCTCGCCAAATAGAATCTCCCGTTTCTGCTATTTCAGGCATAGCTGCAGCGAAAAAAACGCGGAAGAAGTGTAGCAAACATTTTAAATTCACCAGAGAATATTAATAACGTTAAGGAACATAAGAATAAAAATATAAAAAAGAAGAGAGCCATGCCTATAGCACAACAAAAGACAAGCAAAACAATTCGAAAGAAGAATTTTGAATATCAGTCTGATTCTTCCTTAGACTATGACAGCCTAGTTTTAGATGAAAGCGAAGAAATTGATGAGGGTGATGAGAATGAATGCGCTGGATGAAAAGCCGCCAATCAGATGGTACAAATGGTATTCCGATTTCTTCGAACAAATCAGTCACGTTATTACAGTAACAAATACCGGCTTGTGTCGTGGAAAAACATGAAAAAATTTTATGTCGCTCTCGTTGATCAGTTATTTTCAGATCATCTTCAAGCAAATTCCATTGCTTTAATCGTGAACCTAAAATCTCTGCTTTGCTCTTGGGTAGGTTGAGGTCTCGTACTAAGTCATTGAATTCAGCTGAGCTTATGAAATGTAATCCAAAACTCTGCGACTTTAACATGAATTTACTACCATCGGTGTTGGTTAGTGGTGCACTGGATGCTGTTGAACTTTGTGAAGATTGAACTGCGAGGTTATCTGATTCCGAACGTGATGGAATAGGAAAATTTTCATCATGAGGTATCGGAGATGACGTTGAAGGAAGATCAGGATAATAAATCTTTTCAGCATTTTCACCAGATAGACGCTTACTTGGATTAACGATACAAAAATAACAGTCTTGCACATGATCACTAGGTTCCCTCGAAAGTCGTGGCACCGCAAACTTCATGTGTCGTTTTTCTCCTCGATACCAGGCTAGAAATAACAAAATAAAAACTAGTGTAATTCAAATTTGCTCGACATTTGTAAAACTTTTATATTTCAGTTTTTTACCTTCCAATGTATTTTTGCAATTAACGTAGGCAAAGTGAGGTACCCAATTTTTATCTTGATTCCGGATTTTCAGGTTATAATAGGCTTCGTAAGCTTCGCAAAGTTTCAAATTTGTTGCCAAAGCAAATTTCTTACTCCCTACTTTAATAAATTCACCACAAATAAAACAGAATGAATCAACATCCTGTTTACACTGTCTTGATGCCATTTTCTAATTTAGTAATGAACAAAGGCAGTTATTACAGCTGTGATAGACAAGTAAAATATTCAATTTACTATCGGGTTATTAAAAGTGCTGCCATCTGTTGCTCATAAAATCAATTAAAATCTTTAAAACTTAATTATCGGCATAAATTAGACAAAAGCAAACTTTAAAATCTAAATTTGGAAATTTAAGTGTTTTTCGGTGTCTGGAATCAGAATTTAAGCATTAGAACAGAAACCCAAAAAAAAGATTTTTTTTGTTGACTTGTGTTATTTAAGTTATTTATGTTTTTCTGAGTTTTGTTATTACAATATAAAGCAATAAAGATTATTGTAATAACCTGTATTTTTATTTCACAGTATCAATGAAACTAAGAAACTTATCAATGTTTTACAAAAAGTGGTCCATCTCTCCTAGACTTGCCCTATATGAGAACTATATTTTCGTAAACTCTTTTATAAGACTTGTTTTACCTGACTCTTGGTACTATACCTTTATAGTTTTGAAATACTGTGTATAGTTCGGAAAAGTATAAAAAGAACTTCACTTTTAAATTTCGGCTTTTGTAATATCTCTCAAAACTTAAAAAAACGCAAAAATGTCTCTGCAGCCCAGGAAACTAATTTCTATATTGGTAAGTAAGATGAAGCTTGTCCTGAAAGAAAGAAACTTAAAAGCAGGTTTTGTGAAGTGTGCCCTCAGACTAGCTCTTTTTGCTTTTTCTACAAAGTTTTGTAATGGATGGTATGGCAGAAAAAAGTTTCTGGACTGTAACTTCTGTCATCTGTAAGTAGCCTATGGGATTATTATACAATGGTATGATAGAGGTAACCTTTAGATTAAGCAACCTGCAACAGGGAGCAGGTCAGATACTAAAAAATGTGTTTAAATGGTAAAGTTGGAAGATGATGGGTAAGTCTGTAGTAACTTCGTCCAATTCTACGGTCTGATCTGGTGGCCCAGTGTACTAGAGTGGAATGTTATAAGTTTAATACTGACGACGATTTAGCAACTGACTGACACCTACAGCCGTCCTCAAGACCGTGCAGTCTACACTATTGAACCACATGCACAATAATTGGTTTTATAATTGTTATGTTGGCTAGGGAAAAGGAACATTGCTTGAAATTAAAAAAAAACTGTAACACGATAACTTTGTGTGTTTTACTTACAACATGTAAATACATTAAAAGTAAAATACACTCAGAAATATAACAATCAAATTCACTACTGGTATAAATATTTAAAAAATTCGTTGTACCTTGCAGTGATGTGTAATGTGAGACACACTGTAGATAAATATTGTTAGATTATTATCCAACAAATACTAAAGCGTTCCTTTAAATGCTGGATTATAATACATAGGTATCTTTAACTATCATACGCTATCAATAGATCTTAAAAAACAACTCCTACTTTCATATAATGCCACTTATAATATATTATACATAATATGCTACATGATGTAACCGTAAGATAAAGATGCAACGACTACAACTTGATCTACATTAAATCCCACTATAGTTTTTAATTTTGCTTAAGTGATTTAAAGGACCGCATTGAAATTTAGTACACTTATTAATTAGCTTCATTTCAAAATCTCGCATGTTGTATGTACTATGTGTGTTGGGAGGCAAAAGAATATTACAAACATAAGGCGTGTACTTCTTGTTGCTTGCATTTTATTATGCAATTAGTGGCAGCTAATTGTAATGTGAGGGAGAATACGTAATGCAAATTAGCGATTCTTAATGTGAAATCAGTTTTATAGCAGTTTTATGTATGATTTATTTCAGTTCTCACAAAGCCAGATCCATAAACTTGCAATTCTGGGAAGTTTAAACGCCTTGTGTGTTGTGTTTGTATATATGTATAGGTTCGCGCATGTAACCTTTTTAGCGCCGTTCCTTATGAAGTATAAAAACTCTATATCACGATTTTTTTCTTCCTCAAGTTCTTTTTTTAAAGAGATTTTTACACTAGACTGAACTTTTCTTGTAAGAAAACACCCACCCTATCGTGCGAATAATAAGCCTAGAAAAAATTATAATCCAGGTTTAAGTTTGGATTAATTTTTGCTATTTTTATAAAAACAGGTATAAAAGTTGTATTCAAGCAATATTTTTGGTAAGAAATCTTATGAAAACGCAGGTGAATTTTGAATAAAAAAATCTCCGTGTGAAAATTCTATCTTGTAAAAATATGTGCGCGATGTAGGAAAAAATTCCGACAAAAAACCTATAATTATCACCGCGGTATCGAATCTACAAATTTTTATATAAAAACCCTTGCTGCGATTCTCACGAGTGAGGGGTGATTTTTTAGAATCTGCAGGAATTTATAAAAAAAGGGGATTTCGTTATAATGAGAAGGGTTGGTATTACGAATATGTATAAAATGTAAAATCTCACCCTTCTAACGGATTTCATTGAATTTTTACAATTTTGTACGAAATTAAGCTCGAACTAGAGCAATAAATACGAAACTTTTAGTATTTTGTCAGATAACGGTCAATGTTGAAATGCAATAATTTTAACTTTGGAGAAATAATAATAAAAGGACAATTGGGCAATCGATGACCAGTTTATTGATGCAAAATCTCGACTTTCAAATAGACGTCCAGAAGGTCGAGATTGCCTCAAACCTAATTCTGAAGACACAATGCCTCGCTTAAGTATATTCTAATGCCTTTCTTGGCGAAATCTGTCCGCATTCTTACATTGTGATTGTGTAACCACCCTCACAGAATGTCATTGCTGAAAGTTAGCGACAGCTGCCGTTAAAAAATGAAGTTTTCAACCTCCACCTTAGCTACAGTTAATTTAACCCGGGTTCCTTTTTCTAGTGTACCAGATAGATTTACAGATAAAGGACGTATAAATTTATTCCAGTTGTTTAGTTGAGCTGATGGAATGCGGTTTTTTACCTAAAGAAATTGTTTAATTTTGTCGATCCTAGAATTCTACATGCAAACCAATATTTTTTTGAATTCATTTGTGTATTCAGGGGGATTGTAATAGATATTATAGGGTGAACTATAGTAAAGTAAATACAGAAAAGAAACCGCAAGTAAGATTCCTCTCATCATACGAGCAATTGTTAAAAAAGAAGAATCCAAAACGAATAAAATGCGAGCTCCGTCTTTGTCATTTTTATTCAAGTTTTAAGTAGAAAGATCTTCAAAAACGAAAACAAAAAAATAAGTACAATTCAAATCAAAAATTATTTAAATATAAATAAAGACAAATGACGAATAAAAAAAATAGGTGGTAGAAAAAACAAAAATAAGAAGAAGGACAAATATTAAAATAAATAGAAAGAAGAAAAACTAAAACAATGAAAAACAAAACAAACAAAAAGGAACAAATTATCAAAGCTGTCAAGAAACTAACAGAAACCAAAATGGATAATAGTATAAACTCACAGATGCTGTACCCAAAAACTCAAGAATAGTAAGAAATCTTAGCAGTAGTAGTAGTAGTAGTGAATGATCTTATATTTAATATTTAAATATGTCCAAACTTTCGGCGGAGTTAAGTAGGTTACTTGAGACAACATCATCTACTTCTTGAGAAGTCAAAATAATATCTTTACATCTCCAAGGTGGTTTAGTCTGGTACGAACCAAAACTTCTGAATTTCAGAGCAAATATTCTATGTCTTCAACTGCGTTATCAAAGAATCGGCATTTCTTATTGCCCGTTTTGTCAGTGTTCTTTAGATGATCTTACTAAACAGCGTCCAGTAGAAAGACCTGTTAAGTCTTAAACCGAATTTGGGAGTTTAAGTAGTAGTTTTGCATTTTTTTGACAAGTGCTTTATTAATTTCTTTGCTTATCTTTAACCAGAAATATTCTTCTGGTAGGATACCATTTTTTACTTTTCCCATTTACTAACCTTTTCTGTTAAGTGACTTTTAGGGATGCTTCAAAAGGCTATGTTTTTTAAGCTGCTTGGCTGTTTAATAAGATATAGCTTTTAACCCCTTACACATGTTTCCTCCTGAATTCTTGAATGAAAAGATCTGCGGCATTGGTTTCTCTCTGGAAGGTAGATGGATTAGTTACTAGCAATTTCGCTGGTTTAGAATTGAGGCCAACAATCCCTAGTAGTAGACGAGAAAATCTCGTTCCCATTTGGGGAATTTCCAGTGTTCTATAATTCACCGTCATCAATGTCCGCCTCATATGGACATTCGAAACCTTGCCAGTCTACTGTGCCAATATCCTTAAGTGGCCGGTCTTTCATTTTTGTTGCTTGTTGCAATCTGTAAGCAACTTAAATTTTAATGATCGCATGTTATAAGATCCGAATTTATTCTACGAGAACTTTACAAAGATTCTCCTACCACTTGTGTATAAATCAAGGCTAACAGACGTTCTGTTTCGTAACCCACCTATTCTCTATAGTTCGATCCTTGTAGTCTGTGGTATTTTGAAACCGTTCGACTGTGTAACAGACTGATCCATTTAATTCCACAGGACTTTGTACAGGTGTTTTACAAGATTTTCTTTTGTTCAAATATAAATAGCAACCATACAGTGCAGAATATTTATCTATCTCGCTAAAGATGCCAAAATGCTCTTTCAAAGTCTTTCCTTTAGCAGAGCTGATTTTGAGACTTACACCCGCCTAGTGCCTTTGAACTGAGTACTAGATGAAGAGGAAGCAGATACTAGTTCTGTCGACTGTCGGTAGTAAGTGTTATTGACACGGCTGCCATAATATTTAAGCAGAGTAATCATTGCGCTGTACTGATCTGATTGAGTCTTGCAATACTTTATCAGTGTCTTAGGCCACCGTACGAGATGAAAGGTAAAACCATTATCGTGTATATCCAGTAAATCATCTTGGACAAAAAACCGTGGTTTCTATCAAACGTTCTTCTACATGTTCAAGGAACTCTTGCAAGTTTGCTTGATGTCTTTCCAAGGTGAGGTTAGAAGATTAGGTTACTATCCTGAATTATAGTACTCCTGGGTACCTTACCTCTTCCTACACAAATAGATATACCTAACTTCTCCATTTAGAATTGACTGTTTTTCCTGATAAATAAAGTTACTCTGGTTAATCTGTACTAAATTTAACAAAAAAGGGTTACTTTTGCTTTTTTCTATTTTCTAAACTATGGTTCTTTTTCACAATTTTCTATAGTCCATAATTCTATAAAGTGTAAAAACTTCAAGGGACAAAAAAGATTTACAGCTCCGTATTTGTAAAACAGTGCATTTTCAAACTGGACTGTAATTGTAGTCAATATTGCTTTAAGATCAGAATCTAACGCCTATAGGAGGTTGAAATTTGGTGAAGATATCTCATGCATCAAATTTCATCAAAGATTCAAAGATTTAACTCCCCTATTCTTCTAGATGATTGCTGTGAAATAATTACATATACACTCACGAAGGCAGTTAGAATCACCAATTATAGTATGATATCGCTTTCAAGGTTGATCAGGAAATCCTATGATACCAGAACATTGATTAAGGATAATGTTGTAAATGGTATGATTCAGAGAATGAACGTACCTAGAGGATTTATCGCATCTACACCGAAAGAGATTGTTTCAGCGACCTAACATACCCAGTACAAAATTATCTATTTTGCTTTCTGAAATAGAATTTATTTAGTGGAGATAAACAATCAAATAGCTGGATTTAGGTATTAATTACAATAAGATAAGTATTTGATGTTTTTCATCAATATACCAAAAAGATTCTTTCCTTGAATTAAGTTTCTAATAATTTTTAGTGAAATAGCTTATTTTTTATTTTTAACTTAAAATTAGGTTATGTCGTAATTGTAGCTTAATAACAGTTAACATTTCTATCTTGTAGTCACTTTAGAAAATTTGTATTTCTAAAATCAATTTCAACTTCCAAAGCCTTTGAAATTTTTGTTGTTTCACTGTAATCCCTCTTAATCCCAAAAAAGCTGCAAAGAAAATAATATGTTACTTCCATGCATAGCAAACCCAAAGAAAAACTAACAAAGACCAGGTAATTTAAACAGGAAGAAAAAAGAACAAGAAATCTCCATAAGCTCACGCATACAGACTTACACTTGCGTGTGGTAACAATGCGTGAAATTCTTTTCGCCTTTTGTTAAATAATGCCTGACCATCGCCGTCTGCCTACCTAAACATTCTAAATATGCTAAATAGAACTCATCTTTTTTTGCTCCTGACAAAGGAACAAATTTACTTTCGCATTTCGACCGAACAATTCCAGGTAGTATAACACCAACAGGTAACAGAAAATGCACGAGAACAAATTCTTAAAACTTCGTATTTTAATATATTAAGGAATCAAATCTGAATTAAATCACAAATGGTTGTGCAGTCGGTCGCCATGTTGTAAACGATTTTAAAAATACATCGGTAATCTAAGCCACGTGGCAGCGGTTGGCTATTTGGAATTGTAAATGACACAACCCTTTGACAATTGAATTCGTTTTAGAGCACCATTGAATGGAACGCGTGTGTGGAGATTGCGACAAGCGCCTTATGCCCTAATAATTCCTTTGCCTGGCCTTCTCTTCCTCGCAAGCTAAAATAGTTCTATAGAATTTTGTGCTTTGATAAAAATGAATATTAACGTTCAACTGTCATATTTAATTTATATTTTCTTTTACGGTGTTGCTTATTTAAAAGCCTTTGTTAACATTTAAATTTTATGCAGGTATTGAACGTTTTTATTTGAATCAAAGCTTGTCATTTATTGTTATATTAAGACATTTGCAATTATGATATCACAATTGTAACTAATTTCATTTTTAACGGAATTAAGTACGTTAAATTCTATAGATCTTGTGCACATGCAGGAATGAACCAAAAATGATTCAATTTTGAAAACAAAATGAATGCAAGCAATACGAAATATTAGCGGTTAAGTACATAATGTCTGAGAAATATTATTTAGCCTTAATTGAGACTAAACCGATTTAAATCTGTTGAAGTATTCAAACCACTTTGCACTGTGTTTTCGGGTATCGTTGCTGATAATGAATTCAAAAAGCTTTAATTTGAAGTTCCGGATTGGCTTTGTCCGTTTTCTCATGACAACCTAAGGAAACGAAAAAATACATTTAGAAAATCATGCCGTTGACTTATTGAACGAATGTACAGAATTAAAAAAAAAACAGTTTGTATTTCTGGTGTAGTAACAATATTATTATTTAGAGACTTTAATGCCCGGTTTCTGAAAGCAATTTATCTAACCGATAAAGTTATGCATTCCATAAATCGCCAAAAGGTGTTTCTCAAACGCTATGTTGTATTTATGAGACCGATATCGGCTCCATAAGTTATCGGAGCAAGTCGGTGCGATAAGTTATGTAGCGCCGGCGCATTCTACATCGGTTGGGGTTTCGCGCGGCTTTTTTTCAATTACCTATCGCTAACAACAGGTTATGTTTAAGATGAAAGTGCCGGTATAGAACGTCAGTATTGTTGAAAAATGTGTAACAGTTTCAAATTATTTCAGTTTTTTTAAGTATTTTTTGTTTTTCTAGTGTTGCAAGTGCAGTAGCCACCTATCGGTTTCTCTCGTAACTACTTAAGAAACCGATAGTTATAAAGTAGAGTGCAATATTTTGAGCAACACTTAATGCCCGGTTTCTGAAAGCAATTTATCTAACCGATAAAGTTATGCATTCCATAAATCGCCAAAAGGTGTTTCTGAAACGCTATGTTGTATTTATGAGACCGATATCGGCTTCATAAGTTATCGGAGCAAGTCGGTGCGATAAGTTATGTAGCGCCGGCGCATTCTACATCGGTTGAGGTTTCGCGCGGCTTTTTTTCAATTACCTATCGCTAACAGCAGGTTATGTTTAAGATGAAAGTGCCGGTATAGAACGACAGTATTGTTGAAAAATGTGTAACAGTTTCAAATTATTTCAGTTTTTTAAAGTATTTTTTGTTTTTCTAGTGTTGCAAGTGCAGTAGCCACCTATCGGTTTCTCTCGTAACTACTTAAGAAACCGATAGTTATAAAGTAGAGTACAATATTTTGAGCAACACTTAAGAAGTTTATCGGTTCCATAAAGTTATGCATCCGATAACTATATGACACATAACACCACCTTTCAGAAACCGGGCATAAGTAGCTGCATCATAAAATAATGCGAGAAGAGCAAATGCATTTAAGAAATACGTGAGAAGAAAGATACTTTAAGATTGCCATTATTCAGTGGTCTAAAGGTATACTGTGATATTGCACAAATTACTTTCGAACAAATGCATTTTAAAATGATTATTGTTTTACAGTCAATCATAGTTTCTCATTCTTTAGACACTATTTTTCTCTTTCGCGAGTTTCAAAAATATTAGAAAAACAGGAAATTTTAAATTGAGAATTCTTCATTACTTGAAAATGATGTATTCTATATAAAAAATAATAGAGCCCTTTCTTGTTTTTTCAAAAAGGAATGCCCGCTGAAGCTCTGCACGGACTCAGAACCCGACGCGATCTAAAAAACTTTGATAACATTCTTGATCGGCCCAATCGACCCAAAAGGGCCTACCGGCTCCAAAGATACAACAAGTCCGACAGTTCTGGCTAGCCCAAAACCCGGAACCGTCTTTTATTATAGAACACGCTTTAGAAATGAGTCACTGGTACAAAACTTTCAACTTGATTAAAGCAAATGTGATCAGGAAACGCTCTCGCTCGTTTTCTCTCTCTCTCTCCGTTGGGAAGTTGGTCTTGGAATTTATCTGATAGTCAAAGAAATCACGTTCAGAAACGTTAGCTCTGACGTCATTTATTTCAGTCAAAGGTTGACAGTGTTTTTTGTTTTCGTTTATTTAAGTTATACCGTGATGAGAAAATAATGATTCAGAGCAGAAGACTAGCGCGGCACGAATGGTGATATTAGTTCTAGAACCTTTATGATTTAAGATGGCATTTCAAGTGTCAGTCAATTTTGCAGTCTTGTTTCTAAAATTATTTAAGTCTATTGTTATGCCTTAATTTAATTGTTAAGAAGAGTTTAGGTAAGTTCTAACCTAACAGTATATTTGATGGCGGTCATTCTGTGTGCTTGTTCGCATTTTGACACGCTACCCAAACCATCCGGCACACCATCCACGGCTGCTAAGATATAGCACTTAACAATAGTAATAGTAGCAGTACAGAGACTACCCGTTTAGAAACAATCGAAACTTCTCCTTGCCGGTGTCTGGGAAGAAGTCCAGAAGTCAGAAGAAGGCAGCTGACGAGGCGAAGGGAAACCTTCGCTTATCTCCGAAATGGTCAACAACGTCACTAAGAGCCTCAAGAAACGAGGCGTTTTCTCATTCCTTATCAACCAGGAACCGCTGCCAGCGTAGCGCTCAGGACCATCTAGGACGCCTCAATCGTCACCAGGAAACAAGACAACTCCACGTTTGCGTTCTGCTACGACATAACTCAAAACGAGCACTCCAGAAAACCAAATTTATTTTACGGTCACGTCCGACGAAGAGCTGAATTACTCCTACTATTTTCTCGATCTCACAGTATAGAAAGATTACACTGAATCTGCCATATTGATACCGCTGTCACCTGATCAGTCTTTACAACATTTTTTGTTGTGTAGGTTTAATGACATTTCTTCCCTTTGTTTATCTTATAGTATGTATTCCGCGTAACATATTCCTGCTAAAATTCAGTGCATGATTATGATTAATAATCGCAGATTTTCAAAATGATGTGTGTGAAATTATTATCAGGCTCAATTTTTCCTTTGGACACAATATTTGATATTTACGTTAATAGAATATTTTACATTGATATAAAGATACTCACTCTGCAGTTAAGCTGCAGTTTTGTTTGCCGCTCCTTGTAAAAGAAAAGATTGTATTTATAATAAAGATTTTTATTCTTTTTATCTTTGACCCGAAAAGTCTGACAGTCTGATACATTTGTAAACTGAGACCCGGTCCCACTCAGACCAAGCCCAACCAAAAAATTCTTTCATATTTTTTACTTTATTCTGGATTCCTAAACACTCTCCTAGATTTTTCGTAACTATTTGCGAGACACCCTGTTATAAATCGAATAGACATGCCAAATAGAAAGATTGAGGTTAGTTACTACACAAAAGTAAACTAAACACTGCAGTGCGCAGTATCGCAGGTGAAGAAATGCATTTAGAAAATACGATCAGAAACCTAAAACTGGCGTAGCTGAACGCTACACGTTGGTTTTGTACGGACGCCGAAGGTCACTTCGCACTAAACATGAAATAATCAGAATCTGTGGTACCTTATCTTCTTTACTTTCTCATAAGTGTAGCATTATTTTTGCGGCTGACTCAAACTCTGACAGTGTCTTTCTGTTTTATTTCATAAAACTCATTCTTATGGAAACTATAAAAGTATCGTGCTGAAGCTTTTTATTAAATAAACGATTTTCAACTGCTTGAATTATTAATATATAATTTTTATTCTTTAGTGCTGAGCGAATATATTAACACGGAATTTAAAAACAGTGGAAAGAATAAATTCACAGACATTTAAAAATTTTTTTCTGATTTGCAATAAACACGTTTTCTTTCCTGGGAATTATTTACAAACAAAATAGACTGTTTACTTAATTACAGATAATTAGTATCTACTAATCGTTATGATTCAAGTCTTTTAATTATTGCAGTACTTGATAGACTTAAGACAAGTTAATTAGGCATAATTATTAATTCAATCAAAATAGTTAAGAAATTTTGTGTTATTGTCAATTACGTGTCAGATTAGCTGTCTATAATGCCCTAAATACATATACCTTTTCTGCATTCTTAACAATTTTGTAGAAACTTGTCATATTTAAAAATAACAATGTCTGGCTTTTAGACGGCTATTTGTTGTTCCTACTGTACCTAAATTGAAGTTCTAATACGACTATAATTTGTTTTTTAACTTTCTGGCAGTTTTTAAGATACTGATAATCACATTCACAATTTTCAAAAACTATTCTAACTAAAATTACCTTACCAGTTTCAATAGCAATTAGTTTACGAGCAACTTCGATGAGAAATTCTAGTTAGCAAGATTTATTTAATTTTATTAACTTTTTTGAAATGCTTTGTTTGTTAAATTACAAAATTAATTATAATAAACATAAAAAATTTTTACGGTTCTAAAATTTTATTTATGTAGAATAAAAAAATTTATAATACAATGTTGCAATAAGTAACCGTGGATTTCTGCATCTGCAAATTATTATTAACATTCACCCACGCGAATATGTATAATACATGATTATTTACTTTCTTTTTAATAAAATAAATTTAGGATTCTACTTTAATTAACATCTACGGTTATTTAACTTTCAACAAAAGGTAACCTGACGTCTTAACACGCAAATTCTAAATAACAAACAAGTACATTTTATAAATTATAATACGCAGTATATATGATGTATGTGGACGAGTTTTCTCCCAGAAAAAGTATTGCGTGTGTATTGATTTAGATATGTAATTTAAGAATGTTTATAAACAAAATTAACATAAATACCAAAATCTTTTACAATTATAATTATTGCGCAAATTATCTAAAGTTATAGAAAACATATAGGAGAACGTGTGATTAAACTAGAAAAACAAAATTTTCTAAAAACTTTCATAATTTATCTAAGTAAGTACAATTATACTAATTTGTTTTACTTTCTCATAATAAACAAAAAGCTTGTTTGTGGTATTTATATTTTAAATATGACGTTTTTGTTTTGTTTCTTATTTAAGGTGTTGTCTTCTATATGTTATAGCAGCTCAAGTAACTGACAGAACAAAGGAATTATTGCAATGTTTCGCTTTCCTTCAAGTATTAATAATAAAGTGTTCCTCTTAATTTGCATTGCCTTGGCGATTTAAAATTTCAGAAATTCATAACAGTCATTTAGACTAGTGAAAAATATACGAAATATGGCAAGATATTATACTAGCAATTTGGATCAATGGTGATCACTACTGGAAACTCGTCCTGAGAATGAAGAGACTTCTCTGTCGCAAATTGCCACTTTGAGCTTTAAAGCTTTTGCTAGCGTGTTCTCTTTTTGGATATCGACACATAGTCAAGAGGAGTTCAACACTGCGATTGTTTCTGGTGCCTTCTAATGGAACTCAAAATGATCGTGGTCTACATATAACAGAAGTAAGCGTTTCTTACTGTCGTTTTATCACCAAGAAAAGTCTCAGTAAGCCCACAATATGTACCTTGCTCGGCATACTTTCCTCATGGTGCTACTCAACCGACTACTGGGTTTGTACCACAAAAGGCAATTCTCACGTCAAAGAAAATTTGTTTTTAGTTTATTCCGATTTCACCAATTCATAAATATCTTACTAGATAGTGAGCCATCAATTTATTTATTACATCCCTTCAATCTTCAGTTTTATTAAACCGCTAGTGTATCTACAGAAGAAAGTTCTAGACTATGCGGTTGCTTATTCCAAAAGATTTTATCTGGTTTTCGGATGAATCAAAATTTCAAACAGACAGGAGAATGAAAGTGTGTATACTAAAACTCAGAGTTTCAGTCATGTGTTTTTATTAACCGACTTGCATATCTAGTGCTCGTTTTAGGAAACTATAGCACAGAAGGTAATAAAAAGACTGACGTTCTGGCTAGTTTTTCGTAAATAATAATCAGCTCTTTGCGTTTTGCTAAGCTTGTGTTACTCCACATTTGGTTAGATTGTAAAAGACGGATGTTGAAAATGTTAAGCGTTTTGGTCTCAACAACTCTAACACATGGGCTGAAAAGTCCCAGGCCTAACAAAGAAAACACGGTTTTTTTTGTTCAAAATTACCTTTATTCATCAACGTAATTTCCATCAAGAACAACGCAATCATTCCAGCGCCGCTTTAACTTTTCAATACCACTTTTGTAGAACGATTTATCTTTTGCCTCAAAATAGGACTCAGTTTCAGCGATAACCTCTTCATTCGAGCGAAATTTCTTACCGGCAAGCGAACAGCCAGTAGTCGCTGGGAACCAAATCTGGCGAATACGGTGGATGTGGGAGCAATTCGAAGTTCAATTCATGTAGTTTTGCCATTGTTTTGATTGACTTCTGACACGGTGCGTTGTCTTGATGAAACAACATTTTTTTCTTTGCCATATGTGGTCGTTTCTTTGCAATTTCGGCCTTCAAACGCTCCAATAACGCTATATAATATTCACTGTTGATGGTATTTCCCTTCTCAAGATAGTCGATGAATATTACATCACGCACATCCCAAAATACCGAGGCCATAACCTTTCCAGCCGATTGTTGTGCTTTCGGTCGCTTGGACGAGGTTCACCAGTTGCTGTCCACTCAGATGACGATCATTTTGATTCCGGAGTGAAGTGATGGATCCATGTTTCATCCATTGTCACATATCGACGCAAAAATTCCGGTTTCTTACGTTTAAACATGGCCAAACACTGCTCAGAAACATCAACACGTTCTTGTTTTTGGTGAACAGTGAGCAAACGCGGCACCCACTTTGAGCAGAGCTTTCTCATAGTCAAATGCTCATGCAATATAAAGCCAACACGTTCTTTTGATATCTTTACGATGTCAGCTAACTCACGCAACTTCACTTTTCGATCATTCAAAACGATTTTGTGGATTTTTTTCATGTTTTCTGGTGTTACCGCCTCATTTGGACGTCCACTGCGTTCTGCATCATCGGTGTCTCTACGACCACGTTTGAAGTCAGCAAACCAACGTTTTATTGTTGTTTCTGATGGAGCGGAGTCCCCATAACACTTTTCAAGCCATTGCTTCGCTTGAACGGTATTTTTTCCCATCAAGAAGCAGTGTAAAATTAAAACACGAAATTGTTTTTGATCCATTATTTTGAAAATAACAAAAGTAGCGTCACTCTTAGCACAATAACTCACAAAATAATGAATAGAATATCATGAAATTTTAACAGCTGTCTTTTGAAGGTTAGTACTAACTGAAAAAGCGGTGAATGCAATAGAACTAGCGCCATCTATTTGTTAGGCCTGGGACTTTTCAGCCCATGTGTTACTTATTCACGTACATGTATGATAAGCCTGATGTTTTTAGGTTAGGTTAGTTATGTAATTACAAAAGAAACAAGATATCTAAATAAATAATTTTAGTTACATACTCATATTATGCCATCATAAATTTCCTAATTTTAAGTCCAAGGACTTAAGAAATAATATACGGGATTTTTTCATTTAAAAAACAAAAGTTATCAACTCGTATTGCTGTCTAAAAACGGTAAGCTTTTAAAATGTCTTTTTTCAGATAAAGTGATCGCTTAACGTCAACAAGATTTTCCATTGTACTATTCTGGAAAAACAAACAAAATATAGGTTGGTCAACAGAATTCCAACCACCTTACATACAGAAAAACATAAAATGCTTGATGGATTTCGAATTATTTACATTTTAGTTTCACAAAGTTGAGCTCTTTCTGAAATCCTCTATAACTGTAAGCAATCAATAAGCAGAATTTACAGGGTTGTAACCAGAAAGACACCAGAAAGCTTAGAGCAGTTTCTAGGATTTTATGAGCGTTTACCAGTCAGTGTACGTATTAGAAAACTAAAACTTAAGTATGCAAAGAAGAAGTTTGTATTTGTGAACGTAGCAAGCAAAAAGCGCTTTAGAAAGGAAACGATCAGGAAAAATTGTGTCTACCATTTAAGAAAAGACTTCTCTTTAGCCAAGATAGGAAAAGATGAATATCTTGAAGAGGAAGTTATGTGACGACAGTTACTTTGTGGCGATGCTTGCGGCGGTGAATGTGGAATTCTAACTCAATTTTTATAAGGTAAATATCAGAATAACTCAATACATTTTAACTTCATTTTCATGACAAACCTACAATCTTAATTAATTAAGCTTTGCGTGGAAGACTGCGTTTCTTTCTTGTCGATACTTTGGTATTGGTATTTTTACAAATCACCCACAGCATTGGTCCGATGGTGCCTTATAAGATTCTACTTCATACACGTAAAAGAAAGCATGGCAATACCTCATGAAGGCAGTTGCATATGCCTTATTGGCGGTAAGGATACATTTTACAAATGTTGGTAAATTATGATTTTCGGCATTCGAATATTCATTATCAGGTATTATTTCGTCTTTCTCATTTTTGTTTCACAACAAAGGTGGCAAACGACAAACAGTAGAGAGAGGTAAGAAAACGTTGCCGTGAGCCATGTTAGACCGATCGATTCTAGAAGACAGCGGCACTAAAAATAGATTTGCCAAACAACGGAATAGTGGAGCGGTAGCAGATATGGTAACGGCAGCGGTGGTTTGATATTTCGGTTTCGTGGTAGTTTATACTCGGCGTACTGTGGTGTTGTTGATCTAGATGTTTTTCGATGTATCGTTGGTTTTTCTGGTAGGATTAAATAGGAAGGAGAATCAGATTGAGAAGACAGATACTGTAGCTAGCTAAAGTTTTTATAAAGAAACGAGTTCTTGTAGGATAATTCTCTTTTGATTTGTTATTATAAACTAAAAGACTGATTAGATAATTAATATAGCCTTTAAAAAAGATTTTAAGAAACGCATCATATTTAGCTTTAAACTTCTGGAGTCGCTAGTACGTTTAATTTTTAAATTATTTCTTCGATTTGCAAAATTTTATTATATCTTTAAATCCTTCGATTTCATTTTCAAAAGATTACTGACACACTATCACCTAACTAAGCCTTTAATAAATTATTAAGTGAGGCTATTTGGTCGGGTGATACGCATATTGTATCTGGTAAATTTATGAGCAGCAAGCATCTTTGACTAACCTTAAGACTTTTGGTTAACTTAGACTCTGTAACAACATTAAACATTCTTCCATTTATCTGCTTTCTTTATTTAAAAACTAACTCTACGGTTGCGTTCAATGCTTCCTTAACTATTTATCCATCCAAGTTCTATTATATGTAAGTATTCCCAATCAGGATCCCCCTCGGATCCCGAAGAATTTATATTCTCTACCACAGATGGTCTTTCCAAAAAACGTACTGTCCGAGGCCCGGCCCTAAGGAGCCTTGGCTTGTAAATATTATAAAGAGTCTAATTGATCTTTATATAATGCATATCTAATCCAGTATTTGACTTAATTCCATAATCAGCCGATCTGATTTGATAATAATTTTTCTAGAACTGATTGATTAAGAACGTGATTAACTTAGGTATTGGGATATTTAGGACAACGTACAGTTGCATTTGAGAAAGAAGAACCACACTTTTACAGCATTCTGAAAAGTCCGGACTGTTTGTAGTATACAACTTGCATCAGTTCACAACAGATGTTTTCCAAGTCAAGTCAATCGTTAAATTCCCGCCGAAGGCGGGAGGCCGTTTTAAGATCCTCGTGGAGCTTCTTCAGCCTAGATGTTTTCCAATTAACAACCACAACTCATGCTCCCACCTGCGGTTGTGCACGATCGGACTGTGCCTTCCATTAACTTTTTCAAGAGAGCTGATACGATCATGGGTCGGAATATGTCATCCAAAGGGTATCTTCCGGTGGCTTAGGGCATGCTTTGTCTTTCGTTAGCCTTCTTAGTAGAGTGGTTTTTGCCATCCCATGGGAATTTGCTCTCCACTAACCTTCCTAATTGAACAGAAAATATGATCATGGCTGAAAAGGTGCCATCCATTGGGTCACCAAGGTCGAGTTTTGCCATCTAATTTCCTTCTTAATAGAGTTAGAGACCATGAATCAGGATTTGCCATCAAATAAACCAGCTCCGGTCTAAAGTCGGGCTTTGCCCTCAATTTACCTTCTTAATAAAGGGAAAGGGACGCGGGGGTTAAATTTTGGCGCGGGCGGGCGCAAAGAAACCTTAGTTACGGCTCTGTTCGGAAAGAATGAAAAGTCATTAGGAGCAAGCAAATATTTCAGTAATTCAAATTCAGCATCCTCTGTGGTACTTAAAATTAATATGAACCAGTTACAAGGCAGAAATTTGAGTTTCTTCCTTCTCTTTTTCTTGATGCAGTAGCAAAGTCTTTAAAATCAATGTCAATCATAATGTTCCTGTGGCACTATCATTACTGACAGACTGACATCCGTACAAAACTTTTTGTGGATGGAAAATGTCCTGCATTTTTATACTCAAAACTGACTGTTTAAACTCTAGAGAACGACTGTGCTGTGCTGTCTGTAAATATTTTTTCATCCCTTAATATCTTGGTCTGGCTATAGTCCTGTACTAATTTATAGAAAGCAACTACCATAATTACAAAGTAGACACGTTTTTGAGTGTAGAGATAAATGCTAAGTTTAATTTATCATAAAAAAGTCTGAACTAATGATCTATTACATTTTGCATTTAAAATCTCATAAAAGTTAGATCTACCAACAGTGATGAATAAAACGGTATGTTTGAGACATCATCATCAAACAAAATATTTGCTTTCAGGTGTTTTTCGCATTTCCATTACAACGGGAATTGTAAGAGTAACAATTTCTCATTGTAGTAACTGCAATGTAAAACGTAAAAGTCTATTCATGGCATCTGTAATAAAAGAAGATATAAAAAAGTCAGAAAAAAAGAAAGTGTTTTTATGGCCTTCTTGGACTTTATTTAAATAAAAGAAGATAATTGTAAAAATATCTTTTTTGGTGTAGTAAAAATTCGACCTTGTTTAAAATTTTACCTACCCTTAAAAGCGAACATCACTACGTTGTTGAACAAACGAATGAGGGTTTAAAAAAACTACCTGAACCTCTCCTGACCACCCTCACATTAGCGAAATATTTCGGACAAGACTAGACGTCAAACGGAAATAATACGTATAAAAACGCGTCTTTAGTTGGAAACAATAGGTTACAAAACATCCTATTCATTTCTATAACTAGGAAAAGTTGTAAACCTGTCCATTCTTTCTATTACTAATTCTTAAGCAAATAGGTACAATCTTAAGTCTTTTGTGTATAATCTTAAAGCTTTCAGAATTTAAACGGAAATAAATAGTGGAAAATATACGCATTGAAAAACTTTCTTGTGTCTATCGAAACCCGTTTTGAACGTCGTTCGTTATAAGTGTAGAATATCACATTTTATATTGTGTGTATTTGGCCTAAATTCGTGACTATAAAAAATAAGCTTAAAAAAGTACGAATGCAGCAGAATTGTCCCTATTTCCAGTTCCCTTAAGTTCGAAATACCCGTATATATAACTTAAATAAGGGATCGCCGTTTGTGAAGGTTAAAATTTATTTTAACACAAAAAACTAAGTAGGTCGCAAGGTAGGTGCATAAAAACCTTTTAAGATTCCAATTTCCTGGGAAAAATTATTCTCGTAGCCGTCCACCCCTCGGCGGTTCTACAATAAAATCATCATCCCTTCTCAAAATTTTGCATCCCTTTGAGTTGTTTGATGTAGACCCGCATATCATTTATAATTTTTTATATGTATTCTTTGGTATGAAATTCACCGGGGTTAGTGTTTTGTTTGGTGCGCGTTTTTATTCCACTATAAAGATAATTATCATAAAATAAAAATTGGGGATCTGATTGTAATTCCGTCCGAACCCGCTCCGGAAAAATAGCGAACTGCAGATATATTATGGCATATACGGAGTTGTATTGATTTTAATGTCCGAGCAGACAATATCCACCCTTATTTTTCTTGAATATTGGATCGCATATTGTGTATGCGGATTCGCAGTACGTCCTTCAATAATAAACACTGTTATATTAAAGGTAGTCCGCTTCCTACGATGTTGTAAAAGAGGTAACGTATAACGCGCTCGCCCAAGATAAACCAATTATCCTACAGGTCCTTTAGAATTATTTAAGGAATTTTTATTATTTTCAACATTCCACTTTGATAACTAATCTTCGCTTGAATTTTTTACGTAGAATATTAAAAGATGAGAAATTGTTATCATTATTATTATTATTCTTGATATTATTAAAAAAAAAGTCACGATCAGGAGCTGCTTTCTATTACAACAAAAGAATTTTTATTTACTTTTCCTTTTTATTAATTTCGCCTTAGGATAATAATTCCCTATCATCAAACAGATTGATATCAAAATCATACACCGCCAATAGAAAGTCGTTTTAAAATAAAATATCTCTACCGTCCTCCACCCCTGACGGTGTTAAGGGTAGATAGATCGCGCAATTGGTGCATATCTAATGTTAGTTCGCGACTGCGCCCCCGCAAGGGGCCGATATCAAATCTGAATATGCGTGGATCACGTTTGCGAGACTTCATATAAGGAGGAGAAGCCTATAAAACACTTTATATACACCTACACATATTGCGTTATGTACTTTTAGAGCGAGACGTCTAATACTATTCATGCATCTCTTTGTTACTTACTTTATTTCTTTTGTTTTCTTCTGTTCCAATTGAAGGGTACGCAGAGTAACTTAAAATCATCAGTTTGACATCAAAGAAATTGCAAATTCTTTTTAATTAAAAGTAGAATTTTGATAATTACACGGAAAATGGAAATGATACAAATTATATAAAAATTAATATCCGTACATGGTAACAAAGAACGTAACGTTCTTGATCTTTAGTCTATTTTCATTATTAATTCTTATTGTATGTAAAAATTCAATAAAAGAATATAAATCAGCATTTGATATTTGTCTCAACCTTCAAGTTTGACAGAAAGTCGGAATTCACATTGATTAGATTTTTCGTCATTGCATTGCAGATTGCAAACCCATCAAATTAATAAATTATAAAACAATAAATACCAAATAAAACCACCATGCAGTAAAACACCGATGTCATTTTTGCGGTAATGGAAGTGAGTATTTCTGATTTTTTAACTTAGACCTTGAAAGTACTATTCTAAATAACGACGCCATAAAACTACTTGAAGAAGAAATAAAAGGCCAACTCTACTGAATTGATAAAGAGAAACAATTTTATGTCCATCCGAAGTATGGTTTTCATGAAGAAAGCAAATCAAAATAGACTTGCGTTTTTTCCTGGGAGTGTAGAACGTTCAGGTAATTATCAGAAAAAAATATTCTTATAACCAATTATCAGTTATTTGTTCAGGTTCAAGTTTTGGAGCTGAATGATTACGTGGACCGAAAAAGCACAATGAGTTGACCATTTTTAGATATATCTTAAAACACATTCATCTCCACTATCCAGATACTCTATAAGCTTCTAATCGATTCTTCTTCTTTTGTAACACAGAATATCACCACAATTGAGTTGAGAAGTTATGAAAAAGTATCTACATACAAATTTTGATAGAATTACATTGAAATGTTTCTCAAATACGATTTCACTCACTTTGAGTAGTCCATTCTCTGATTATCAATAGCAAGTTTCTAGAGCTTGGTAATATCTCTGCACCAATAGGACGCTTTAATCTCGATAATCCTCTAATACACACCAGAACTTTTATCAGTGGCCTAATATTAACAAAGTTTCCTATATTGTCTCAAACTATAACGATCACGAACGATTATTTATCCCAATAAAGAGAACTTAAAATCTTGGTCGGTCTTATAGGTCTAGAACCATTCGAAAAGAAAACTATATTGGAAGAAGATGCGCTGAAAATGAAAACTGATAATTTTATACGTTTCGAAATATTGTTACCGATTCCTTTCTAACTTTTTAATGGTTTGGTGATTTTTTCATTTCTAACCATAACAGGTACTTCTAGTGGTCATTTAGAAATCTTTCGTCAGAATTTATTATTTCATGAAATTATATACTGAGACAAAGTTAAGACGTTTCGATCACATTTCCTAGTAGGTTCAAGAATTTTGAAATCGTCTGATCTTGCAGAAAACTAGACTTTGGGGCAAAACAAGAGATTTGAAGATTTTTAATTGCAACATTTATTGCTAAGGTTTTAAACAATAATATGGTCATTATTTAGTGGCACTATCGCATAACGAATTTGTCGTTTTGAGATTAGTTTCTGTCTTATTTTATCAAAATATTTTTTGATCTTGAGACTTCCTAGAATCTTGAGATTTTATAAGAAGAAGAAGTTTGATAAGTGTGGTGTTTTGCTTTTTGTTCTGCTTCTTGAGCAACTTTTTAGTTGTCTAATCGATCTCATAATGCATACATAAGCAGCTAAACAGTTGGTTTCTCTACCTTTGCATTTATTAAATTATTACGCGGCTATAATGTATAATAAACTTATAACTTCAGCAGTTCCATTATGGACTTTACAGAAGTAGCGTGTATTTGTGCGATATACTTTAGAAAAAACAGTACACTACATTACTGGTCAGAGTCTCATTAAAGGGCAGTTTACAATTTTATAAGCTGCACTAAGGTCTGTGAAATCACCCCCAAAAATTCTTTAATTACTACCGAATGAGCATCAGCAGCTTTGACGTCACCTTGCCTGCAGCCGTAACAACGCTTCGACAGCATGATAATTATCCGATTATTATTTCTAAATATCAGCACTGATATATCTGACCCTGTACGTGACTATTCAACTGCACGATTATCAAACTGCAAAGAGTATGTGACAAAACACAAACCATTTAGCTGGCTAGTTTTGCAGTTATGCATAAAAACTTTGGTTGAGTTTCAATCAGAAGTGAAACGATAAGATTTTATGAAAATCAAAGACGACATTTCTACATTATTTTTAGGGCTTTTTTTGTTTAGCTAACTCGCTGGCTCTAACTTACCTAACTGAGTCGATTCATTGAATCGGTTCCATCGAGTTACTCGGCATACTTGTATTATGATGGAAGAAAGTTAATTTCAAGTCTTTATGTGATTCTATTCCAACTTCAAATTGTAAATATGAATCAAATATTTAAAACGAGAAACTAATAAAATAACCATTAAACAATAGAAATTTTACGTGGTGAGTTAAAGTAAGTCAAAAACCGTGAAGACAAGTATCCGAGAACGGATTCAATCGATTTATTTAAGTGAGTCGATTCATTAAGTCGGAGTTGCACATCTCTAGTTATTTTATAGCAAGAAGAGTGAAGATAATAAAGAAGAATGAATTATAAAACACTCATCCGTCATGATTATTATAAAAGTCGTAGATAAAACTTCGTATTTTACTTGCACATAATAGAGATTATTAGAAATACAGTACTTAATGAGTAATAAAGAAATTAATTTGATTTCTAACTCTTATATGATATTCTTTGATACAATTACCATAACATAACCTAAAACATTTTTATTTGGAGAAGTACCAGATTACGGGCCTCGAATATGCGTCAGACATACTCCCAGAGGTACATGGCAAGTTCTTTACAGGTATGCAAAAAAATATGAGTAATGGCCGCCACTGCCGATTCGTCTAGGAAATCTACAGGCAAGTACACGACTCTCGACTATGACAATATCAACATAACACCGTTTGATATGGGCTTTGTAATCCAAATAACTTTTAGGTTATCTGAACTCGCATTTGTCATCAGGACCGTAGCCAGAAGCAAAACGTTTGGACGGGCAAATAAAATTTTTCCTTCCTGTTATTTTATTATTTCTTTCCTATTATTTTACAGGAGGCAAACTAGTTTCTACTGCATTTGCAGTTTTTTCAAAATGTGTCTTCTGAATTTGATAGTAGAAATTAAGTTACTTTTTTAAGGTAGTTTATCACTTTTGAAAAACATAGCTACATCTGCTTCAATTCGTCTTACAGGATTTGGATTACGCAAAGTCGCCTTCCTGACAATGACCAAACCTTGAACGCCACGATTGTTGGGAGCGCCGCGTGGTAGCGAATAAATTCTTCGAACCTTCCTTATCTTGTCTTGTCCCCATCTCTGGTGGAGCCTACATATACTAGACCTTAAAGCGTCCAAACAGTTGAGATAACACTGAGATTATCACACTTTTTTTGATTGCGCGATAAATTCGTAGTTAATGGAGTTTTTGCCCAAAAGATACGATTCAAAATAGTCTTTAAGCGTTTTGATAACAATGCAATACTTGCGAAACTATATAACGTTAAACTTAACATAACATATATGTTGTGCTTGATAGCAAACGTATTAAACATTTTATCAGTACTCTTCAGAATATGAAGAAGGATCATGAAATCTAGTACGACACTTACAAACTGGATTTATCATAGCGATGTGGAAACGGAATGTTTTGTTTTCCCTCCCGCTACCATGATATATATATCTACAACACTTTGCGAAGTATTTAAGATGCGCCTCATATCACTGAAAAAAATAGTTTGCAAACTAGTAACACAACTATTGGTTATTTGTTTAGTGGTAACCCTATTTTGGCTAACAGTAACAAAAGTTTAGCATTCAGAAATTATTTCCGCTATTGGAAATATGAATGCCCTAACGTTTATGGGTATTAATATGTCGAAGAATATAAAGGCAAGATTTTGTCTTCCGCAGTTTAATAGTCCCAATAGTTCGGTAAATTACTTTCTTCAGTGTATGCAGCGTCGGATTGAACGAAAAAGTCTCACCGAGAACTCATACAATAGGGAAGTACTAATACTTAATTAAGTAACAATACAAAAGGTTCTTATGGTCTTTTTGCAACCTAGTTCTATCTTGATTATCTGATAATGTTCACATTTGCTCAGATAATTGCGTTTTCTAATATTTTCGAAACAAAACTGCAAAATTCCGTAATAATAAGAATAAAATAGTAACTATTAAAATGAAGATAAGGAATTTTTTGTATATTTATTATAATTATATTTATTTCTTTAGCTTTTAGGTATTATTATATTTATCTGTAGAATATTGACTCCAAATAATTTTAGAGCATCTCAAGGCTGTGTTAATCAGCGAAAACGTGTAAAAGTCTAAAATGCTCGGAACTATCACGAAAGTTCAAAACGTTTACAAATTTTACAGGTTGTAGTTTTGTTGTTGAAATTAAAACTAAAACATTATTTTTTGATTAAATATTAAATAATAAGGTACAAAACGAAAGGAAATATTTTGTTGTGTTTGTTGGTTGCGATTGTATATTTCGTATTTTTTTCAGAAAGTACAAAAACCTCAGTGTTTAATTAACAAAATTAGTAACTCGTTTGTTTTAACTGCCATAAATGCGGTCATTAAGTAACGATATGTTTAATATTTATTTTTTTTATTTTCATGATGAAATATATTAATAACTATTTCTGGAAGGGTATTTTCTGCATAACAACTATTAAATAATTGATATTTTCGGGTTATCAAGTCTTAATAGTTTAATTAGTAGAGATTACATTAAAACTCATTGAGGTAGTTTTGATATTATGACAAAACCAAGAGAAGTTTATTTTATAATTTTATTTCTTTGTACATATAAAAATTCTTATGAGTTTAGATCATTTGATGAAAATACAAGCCAGGTAGTTATTACTAACGATATTTATATTCAAGAAAATATGTTAATTGGGTTGACTTCGGCAAAATTTTACTTAAATGACACAACATGCTAATTATTGTTTGAAGTTAATACCTATAGTACTGATTCTCTAAAATGCTAATTAAGTAATTAATAATAGATAATTGTAAATATTGTAATAGTCACATTAACTTTCCTATTTATAGCAGAGATTTAGAGAGTATAAATAGAATATTGAAAGAAACTACCTATAGTTAATATTAATTTTAAAAACTTTTCTGTTTCTGTCGTTCGAAAAAATTAGATATCTTCTGTGTTTGAAGATGATTCTTACTAGAACTTAAATTTTATTTTTTATTTTAGTGTCTGAAATTGAAGTTGTATTTATTTGTAAATTAAATCACTCGGTATTTTTAACAAAGAAAAAATGATTCTTTTGTGTAACACATAGACAATTAAATATGAAATTTACGGAATTTAAAATAAAATTTGAAAGCTAACATTTTTTAACCATAACTTCTAATTTATTTAATATATTCAGTAGAACCAAATAAGAATGTTGTAATTATTATTTAGTAAAATTATAGTTTAGAATGTGATTATAAAGTATGATTTTTTTTCTTGTAACTGATGTTAATATAAATAATTAAAAAAAAGATAATTATAAAAACAATATGTTAATGTAACCACCTAACAAGTATTTAATTATACGTATTTATTTTTTATTTTTCAGGCAATAAAAATTTAATAGAAAATTAACACGAAAATTAACGATTCAAATCAAAACTATTCGAATTTGTTAACTTAACTATTTTTAATATACTTTAGCTTGTCTTATCGATAAAAAGGATTTATCTGATATTACAACAAGTTCTTTTTTAACTACATTATTATTGATTAGATGCACTGTAAAAACCATATATAAGAAAAAGCGAATTTCCAATCCTTTTTCTAATCCATATATTCATATAAATACATACATACAAAATACGGAATAAATAAATAATCCATACAATTTATATAGTATTGTATATCGGAATAGCTCGAGTTGCCATTGGTTCTTCTTAGCTCCCACCACCCGGAACCCCCGGAGTCCGTCGCCCCTCCAGAGCACAGCATCCCACGATGCATATACATGCTGTTATATGGCTTTAGACGCTGGCGCCGGCAGCACCGGAGTTTCTTATGCATCCACGGCCATTTGAATACACCCCAAATGATATTCAGTGGTGATAAGACTTATCGAACATTTGTACGGTGCAATTTGAACGTGCAGTGCTTGCAGAGACGCGAAAGTGCCATTATTGTTGACCAGTTTGACATATCAAAACAAAAGTGAAGTGCACCTTATATTATTTATGATACAAAGACTGTTTTTTTGTTTTATTATTGTGTAGATATTATTACTGCAGTGCAATACTCGGACTTCGTGATGACTTATACGTTTTTATTCCGTGAAATATCCGAATGACACTGACACCTCCAAAATTTGAATGTAGTGTTGTTAAATTAGCGAATCTGGCGGATTATAACAGCGATACGGTGCGGAGGTGGGTTGAATCTAACCCCACACCCACCCTCCAGAATAACAACATCGACATCGTTGCCCCAGGTACGAAACCCTTCAAGAATAACCTCAACAACAACACCATAGACTTTGAACAAACTTTCTGGAAGAGGCATAAGGAAGATAATATGCCAATGTTACTTCAACAGCCCTCGCACGTTTTATTGTCCTCCCACGAAGCCGACCAACCCCTGGACTTCACCATGTCCAAATTTAAAACGAAAACGGCCACTTCCGTCGCTTCGCAACTAAAACAATTCAACGATTTGGCAGCTCAACAACACATGATGCTATTACAAAACAACGGGGTTTATTTTAATAGAAGTAATAATAACAAGAGCTTCACGCGTGGTAGTAGCCCGTCCCCTTCGAGTAGTTCGGAAGAAGAGGGCGTTGGGCCACCAGGAGGTTCACCCAGGTCACCGCCTCCTAGTCCGGCACCACTTCGAGGCGACGGTAAGTCATTTTTATAATACCCATCCGCATCTCTATATCTCTCCTCTTACCTGACATCGTATGATATATTCTTTAAACTTTTGACACCTGCACATTCGCTCTACCTTTGTGAGTTCTGGAAGAATAGGTAGCATAATAACAGATTGCAGGTAGTACAGGATGAACGATTTTGCAGAAAATAGAATTCTGTGTGGGTGCTTTTGAATTTTAAATAGGGATTTAGGTATACAGAAATTTTGAATAATGTCGGCAAGTAGAACAAATTTTTAAATTCAAACGTGAGGGTAGATAAACAAAAGCTGTAATTCCAAGAATAGATTTTATGAATAAATTACTAAACTAAAATATTTCTTACGTATAAAAACAAAGGTCGAATAACATCGACTTGTATAAAAATTATACAAGAAAATTTAAAGGAGAGTCCCTCTCGGAAACCACAAAATCGCGGGGCGACTTGCACCTGCGGAAATCGTTAACAATTAGCAACGGACTGCGCTTTTTGTCAGTTTCTTAATGTAAAAAGACAGAGATATAACGAAAAAATTACTATACAAAAACGAACACGAAATTTCTGCTGAGTTATCTCGACCGTATATAACTAAATAATACCTAGCAATGTCCGATTTTTGCTAATCATTGTTGTGTATAATCGATATGGAAATTAATTTTAATGATAATTAATGAATATTTTCGATTGTTTTTAGTTTGTAAAAAATTGTCACATAATTAATAATAAACAATAACATGATGAAAATTGCTCAAAAAGACTTTTTTTGCGACGTTAGTTTTGTGGAATTTACAAATTATTCACATCATGTTGTATGACCTTAAATCGATATGGGTTTTCACTTAATATTTCATTAAACCACAAGATCTTTAAATATAGGTAAATATTGATTTCTGTTTACGTTTTGGTTTTGTACTAGTGATTAAAATGTTTTATAATCAAGAAAAAATTATTCGTTTCAATTCTTTCGATAGGATCTCGCATTAATTATTTATGGAAAATTTATAAAATGTTGCAAAACCGAATAATTTCTATTACAAGAATGACATAATCGTTTCAGAAATGTTAATCCTCATTTAGAAGAAAAAGAAAACACATTAAAGAATTTTTCTCAATCATTAAATAGAAACTAATAAGGGCTTAGCTTTAACGACCTCATTTGGTGTAATTTTTTCTTGGGAAATTATTAATTTTGCATTATTGACTATTGTTTCATTTTTATGCGTGATTTAATTTAATACTTTAGTTTTGAAAAGTGCCACAAATGATTTTGGAAATATTCCCTTATCTGGTTTAGGTACTTTCTCCATTTGGTTCTTGAAAACCGTATAAAATAATAAAACGGTCTAAGATAGGAAAGAACAGAAAGAAAACTAGAATTTTATGTTTGTCATACTAGTCCATTTGATTTTAAATCTACTGATTGTTTAGTGTATTTACCAATAAGACAATTAATATTCAGGAAAATTTATAATTAGAACTTAGAAGACAATAGCTAAGAGAAGAAGATACAGAAAGCAAGATATAGTTACAGGAATTAGATTGAGGAATTAAAAAAAAAGAAAGAAAACAAACAAAAAACTGGTAAAAACAAAAGGATTAACATTCTTTTAGCTATTGAACTTTTAAGATTGTTTATAAACCATTTGTCTCTTTTTATTAAAAGGTGAAGTGAATCATTAATTTCCTGTAAGAACAAAATTATGAGGCAATAAAGTTTATTCAAATCATTTTAAATTAAGTACAAACATTTCCTTAATTTCTCTTCTTCCTTCTAAACAAATCTTTCGCATTTTACCGTTAAGCATTTGTGGTCACTGGTAATTAAATTTAAATAATTATTGTATTGTTTATACAACTTCTTTATAAGATGCATCTAAATCATCGTTTAGATATTCTCTATCTATTTTTATTTGTATTGGAAAAACAATATTTACAAATCCTTGTTTTTTTGTTGTTATTCTAAAATATACTATTAGGAATCTTTAAAATGCTTCACTCTATTGTCATCAGCGCCAAAAGGTTTGTTAAACTAAAATATGTCCGTCACTGCTTAACTTATCTGTTGTAACTTTCTTTATGACACGTGAAAGTCACCAAAGAAAACATTTTTGTAACAACAGCATGCATACAAAAATAAACAAATGACATTATTGGTAAAATTAGAGGAATCACTCATAGTAGTCTAATCAATGTTCTTCGAATATTTTCAATTCATATTCAAACTTACATAGAAATTTTCTCTTCCGCGTAAAACCATCAAAAACGGATGCGCATTAACTGTAATTTATTCATTGATCTATCCTGTATATTATTTTTCATCTAACCACTGTATTGCTTTGTGGTTTTTCTTTGAGCAATTAACACACTTCCTCGTTTGTTATCCATACCACTTGTGATAAGACACTGTATTACTTTTGCATTTCTTCTTACTAATGGATATTACAAGCTACTGAAATATTTGCTATCATTAGCGTTACGCAATCTTAATAATATTTATCTTGATTATTTCCGCAGAAAGAAAAAATTAAAAGCAAATAAAACAAGAAGTTTTCATGTAGGTAATAATTATCTGAGCAAACACAACGGCAAAAGCTAAAGAGTTATCGAGAGAAGAAGAAGAAAAGCAAAAATTAAGTACAGAAGATAACATGATATAGATAATGAAATAATAAAAGTCAGAAAATACGCATCACCCTCTTTTCCATTAATTCACGGCGACACTGTTTGGAATTTCTTATATTGTTTGTGGTCTTTAGATAAATTTTGCCATTTCATTTATTTTTTCTTTTTATTGTTACCGAACTTCTTTTAAATCCACGCCGCTGAGTTGTCTCTATTTCCTACCATTATGATGTATTTTAAAAGTTGCAACTAACTGTTTAGTCTTGGAAAAACATTTGCAGGATTCTTGAAACTCTTTAAATTATCGTAGAATGTTCTGAAAACTTTGCAAGAGATTTTGTAGTGCTTGGTGTAACTGATTCAAAACGTCTTGTTGGAATAGGACATAAGATACTAGAATCGTTTTCCAAATCAAAACAACTGTTGGTATATTAACAAAATGAAGTCTGGCAATTTCTTTTCCACCATGGCTGAATAACGTCTTCAGCATCAACAGTATGACGCACCGTTACATATTCTTTGTTTTTCTATCCTTTATTTCTGAAACGGTCGGTAAAATGTTTAGTTTATAACAAGACTTGAATTTGGAAACCTTGTCCGGTTACGCAGTCTAGCCTCAAGCTGAAAACCTCAGTACTATGTAATCTATCGACTCAAATCTTGCAGCATGAAACTGAGTGCTCCACATGTTGCGCTGCATAGAACTTTTAGATCAAGAGCTTAGAAACATTCGAGAGAATTAGTTTCTAATGCTAAAGACTAGCACACCTTGTTTATTTTTATTCGAGAAATACTTTCGTGGTAGTTTTAGGTTTTAGTTTGGTCAATATACTAATAAATTCAAAAATTTAGAAGAGGTGCTTAGAGTTGTTTTCACGGTTAGGATTCTTGATTTATGGACTACTTTGATCACATGCCTCAGGTGATCCCGAAGAAAAAAGTCTGTTTAAGCTAGATCAGAGACTGTTGCGTTCGGGTTTTGAAACTTTTTTTATGATCATTGATGGGCTGACATCCGGATGTACAGCGTAATTAATTTTAAAATGGGAAATAGAAGAAAACAATATTAAAAATCGATTTCAGACAACAAAAACTTACCTGCAAGAATGAAATGACTATTCTTTCGACGACGACATGGTTATACGGTAATGCAGTAATGAAGATAAACGAGACTCAGAAACCAATAAAGCAAGTTTTGTTGCACTAGATTTTAATAAAATTACAGTATATAAAGAAATAAAAGGCAGGTTATAGTCTGTGGCCAAGAGGAATCTAACTAAAGAAGGACTTTGTGTTTCACTTCTTCGTTTCGGAACAGGCAGCTTTAGAAGTAGATTAGGGCTGTTCTGCATTTAAGAATGAAGATTTTCTGAGACGATAAAACAAAGGCAATAAAAGATAATCAAATCCTGAAACTCACTGTTCCGGTATTCACCTGTAGAGCTATGAAAAACCACAGTGCAAGTAATTATTTTGCAGAAACTCCATCAAAAAAGACTTCTAAGATATTTGACGGAATCAAAGATAAAATCCAAATCTTTGCACTATTAATAATTGTAATGGTGGGTCCTTTTATAAATATTGATTTGACATTTTCTGATCTTCAGAAATCAAGATTTCTATTCTATAAAAATTTATAGCGAACAGAGTTTTGGAGGTATTTAGTTCGAAGATTCTTTTGTAAAAAGTCCTTTTTGGCTTTCATATTTTTGTTATTTATTGCTGATTAGTTAGACAGATTTAAAGAATTTCATTTTTTTGTATTTCAAAGTTATTGTCAACTAAGGCTATGTATAGAACGAGGGATAACCCGAGGACAATCAGTACAGAATGTTTTGATTTTATACATTCGATTATACAAAAAACTTGCCATATTATGCGTTATGCATGTCTTCAAATAAAATAGTCTTTAGTTTAAAATTGGCTTGTAAATGTCTTCTTTCTTTCTTTTTCTACTTACATGTACTTTTAAACTCTTAAAAATGTATACTCTTGGGATCAGAGAAAGGTTTATTACTCCCAGTTTCTCAACAAATCTTAAGCTCGACTTCAGGTGCAAAATCTAACCAACATGTCAATATAATTTGAGTTTGGACAAATACGAATGATCTACTGAAATCTCTTATCTTTAAATAGCTTTGTTGATTGATATTTCAAAAGGATCAATAAGACGCAAACGAAAAAACGGCATCACTACAACATAAATTCTCAGCTTAGCTAGATCCTTAAATTCCGCGGTGTCAGAAACCTTTTCTGAACCTATGTCCAAACATGTTAGAGAAACACATTAATATTTTGAGACTTCGAAATTTTCATTATTCAAGTGACGAGATTTTATTTTGAATGAGTAATGAGTAAACAAGAATCAGTTTTTCTTAACCTTTTTACCTACCTACCAGTTTCTGTTATTATCTTCAGACTTTTTTCAAGTACTTATGGAAATTTAAAAAATAGCATCAAGGAAGAGTGAATTTAGAAAGATCACGTTACGTTCTTGCTAAGGAAATTGCTATGTCACTGTCACAGAAAGCTTGCCGTTATAGTACCAAATACTAGAGTTTTGACCAAAACAGCTAGTAAGTGTTTTTAAATTTTCTCCATAAATTCTAGCAATAAACCGTCGGACATGCAAAAAATGACCAATAAGCTGTTATAGAAATACTTTAGTTCTGCTTGGTATGAACACAGTTTCTAATCTGAATGAAGTTAGATGAGTATTTTGAGGGATGTAAATTTTTAAAAACAACAAAGCTCAGAGTTAGCTTGTACCTTAAGAGTGCAAGCATTATTACTATAGAAATTACACAAAGATGTTTACACTTCATAGAAACAAATCAAATAAAAAGATCTTGATTTATCTATGGACGCAGAACTGATTTCTCATGGGTTATGTTATCCTTGCTATTATACAAAAAATACTCATAACCATTTCATCTTTATTCTCTTCATACGAATCAAAACAAGTAAAAATATTTGAGATACTTTATTAAAATGATGCAAGTAACCACCATACTTTCAGGCTTGCCATAAAATACTGATACCAAGATTTTTCCAAAGTAACCCTAGAAGGTAATTTCGAGATTTAGCATCAAATGATAATAAATTTAACACAGGTACTTACAATGTTACCATTACCATCCGAATATGACAGAAATGTAGAGCATACTGGGGTATTGAGCAGATTTTATATTTTTCTTCATTAAGCGTTTTAACTTTACCGTGTTAAATATCCTTGTTATGTTTATAAAACACACAAACATAAGTTTGTTGTACTCTAGTGATTTTGCTTTTATCTCTTGAATAATGAAAGATATTTCTGCCTCCCTGCTCTAATTTCCATTTTTTTTTTGGTTAGTTCCTTCTAATTCTGTTAGTAAATAAGTTACTGTTAGATGTAGAATGCGTAGATTTTTCTTGGCTTCTTGGCCTAATTTACATTTGATTTTCTCTTTTAGTGTTTTTTCTTAACTTCAGGATTTTTACAATCCTTCCATTGTTTCGATTTTTTGTTTCTTCAGATCTTCAACCCATAACTTCCTTCTTCTTGTCTTGTTTTCTGTCGTCACGCTATTATAGTATAAAATTATTAATTGGTTCTGATTTAATTATGCTTTACAATTAAATATTTACACCTAATATCTTTCTTGTTTAAGGCAAAACACAACAAGAAATTATTTGTTTTCAAAAAAGATTCTTAATTAATTTGTAATCTTGAAACGTGAAAGTTTATTTGATTCTTATTTCATTGTTTCATTATTTTTTATTATTATTACTACACATAACGTGTTCTATTTTGCTTATAATATATATAAGTTAATTTAAGGTATTTTTTTGCAAAAAAAAGCAGCTCTAATTAACAATATAAATACATATTCAAATAATAAGAGAAGAATTAACATTTATTTTTTCTGCATATGCTAATAGGCATCATATTTATTCATTAGAACACATTTCTTTTCCTTTCTAGTTATTAAAATTAAGTAACAGAATCATCATAAAAATTAACATGGAGAAGATATGCAATATTAATTTTTTTTAGAAAGAATACTAAATTCTTGGCAATTAAGCTTACCTTTATTTATTTTATACCTAATTAATTAATTTATTGTTGTTTAAAAGAATATCCTGCAATTTAATCATTAATTGTGATCCAGAATTCGAGTTTATGTAACAAAATAAACGTATATTACTTTATTTCAAAGTTGTCGATCACGAGCAGGTTTATTTTCTCATGTAAATGTATGCAAAAGATCGTGCATTAGCAGCTAATTTGACAGGCATACAACATTCATTATTGTATCAGCATTACCCACAGGAGTTAAACATAACAATTAGGCAAATAGCTCGGATAATTTTAAATTCCCTCCCTCATTTTCATCTTGTTTACTTCGCACCACAAAAAAAAACCTAAAAGAAATTTCTCCCGCAATTAAAAAATTTAAGAATAAAAAACGTTTTTCAATAAAATAATAATCGACCTAAAATAATGACCATTATCATCACTCACTCACTGAAAAGTAGTAATGAATCATTAATACAAGCAATTTATTTCATTATTATAATTCATTTCTTTGGTATATGACTCAGCTGTATCTCGTTCGGTTCGGACGTATCACGATTTAAACGCAGCATCAACGCTACTTCCTCTCGTTTGATCTTTCGGCAGCAAAGGCGGCCGATTTAGTGATATTTAAATTTGTTATACATTGAGATACCTGCTGCAAAATCATTAGCATGGGAAAATATGCTCAGTTCAAAACAAAGGCCGAATACTCTTCAACAGACTGACGATGCCATCATTCGTCCGAAGCGAATCTACTTTATAAGAATAATTTTTTAAAAAAACCGTATTAAACCTAACTAATGCAGACGGTAGTAGTACTTTTATAAATATCTTTTGTTTTTTGGGGAGTTTTTGTTTTATTTTTTTATTTACTTTTTTGTTAACACGATCCAAGATTAATATATAAATAATAATCTCATAAAAGAAATCTAAAAACGATTCAAATTCCATTTATAGTTTTCTATTATACTAAATTATCTACTTTGAATACGAGGGGACTTAATATAAATATTGTACAGATCCTTTCTTAGAATACATTTAATTGAGTAATTCCAAATCGTTGCGCTTTAATGATAACAATCATAACAGGTGTTACTTAGGGTAGGATAATTGGACCTTTACTTTTATAATCTATTGCTCAATCTGAATATATTATTTACAGTTGGTTTAAGACTTTTTATAATTTATGTAAAAAAAGCTTTTTCTGATGTATTTTGTTAGAAACAAACAATCTGTTGATAACTTTGCGTTGTCTCAAACCTTTACATAACAACTTGATGACGTTTTTCTTGAGATATCTCAGACCTGTAAAAAGGATTATTTTCAGAAAGTTAAGAAATCTTGCATTAAAAGCATAATTTGATCATTCAAAGTGCATAGCAACCTGAGATACTGTTTCAGACAAACAAGCTACATTAATGGCTTTGAGGCTTATATAACTGAATACTAAGTGGTCTCACACACACTGACGATTTAATAAAAGCACACACAGAACCGATCACAAACAAAATAGTAACATCAAAGCACAACCATATAGCACAGAAAGCAGTATCGATTGATAAGTTTATAAAGAGAAATGAAGCACACTAGCAGTATTGCATCATTAACTTACATTCCCTTATTCTATAGGGTCCTCCAAAATGATTAACAAAAAGGAGAAGATGATGCTTCAACACTTTTGCATTGTTTGAGGTGGAGTTCCAAGTTGTCTTATATCTTTCTCGTAAGATGCATAGTCTTGGAGTTAAAATAAATTTCTAAAATTTTCAAACATGTTTTAATATCCATAGAACAATTCAATTTATTCTTTCAGGCACAACTTGATTGAGTAGCTTAGTCAAAAGAAAATCTTATTCGTAAGAAGTTCCATTTAAATATATTTTACCATCTGGTTAAAGTCCTCGCTGTCAATTTACTAAAACGACATTTTTGGAGCTAGGATCCTGCTAGGAAATGTAAAAGGGTTGGGTGTAACGTTCTTGAGATAAACTTCCTTTTTGTTTTCAAAAGGTGTTTTATAAGCCAAGGTTTTTACTTTATTCTTTTCATACGAATCAGACAATTTAAAATACCTGAGATACTTGATTGAAATGGCATAACAACGATGCTTTTTAAGCTTTCCATTAAGTACTGATATCAAGATTTTTTCAACGCAATCATAGAATAAAACGTCAAAACTTAGTATCGAATGGATACAAGGATCGCGATCTTGTTGTACAGAAGCGAATCTAAAAGATTCCTTATCTTGCAAAATATTACAACGAGATCGTTGTCTTGCCTTGCATTCAACCACCCAAACATCAGGAAAATGCAAAGTGTATTTTCCTGATTAAATTTTTTACGAGATATTGAGCAAATTAATTTTTATTTATTAAGTGTCTTGACTTTACCGTGTTGAGTATCTTTGTTATGTTTATAAAACATATAAAACAGGAGTATTCTGAACCTCACTGATTTTGCTATAATTTTTTGCATTTTCTGCTGTTGATTTTCTCTAATTATCATATTTTGGTTACTTAGATTTTTGGTACTTCATCTGGAATATTTCTTAGTGTTGGCACTACCCAACAAGACCAGATCGCCACTTTAGAGAAAAGTGAATTGCAAAGATTAAAATGCAACCTTTAGTAATTGTGGTTCAATGTTCTATTATGATCTAACAATGTTGATTTTGGAAGCTTTGCTTGTGAGTAGAGAAGTTATCGGCAACCGATCAATAGCGACTCGTAGAACATAAATGTGGAGGTTGCAATTTTTGCAGGTATCATCTGACTTGCAAACCATAGGCATCTTTTGACACAACACAGCTAAAATGAGAAGATTGACTCGCTATCAGTATGCAAACGCACAGTATAACTGCATTTGATTTGATTTTTTTACCTTTCTTGCTTTACAGAAGTTTCTTAGGCAATTCTTTTATGTTTTGTGTAACAAATATACTAGGCATGAACCCTTCTTTATACTACTTTATCATTGTTGGTTTCACTTCAATATCCAAAGTGTCTGTATCTAGATGCAGTATACGACCCTTTCCCACATAGCAGTCTTAACTGTTCAACTCTATAGTGTTGTTCTGCCATTTATGAAATTATGAAAATGAGAAATTACCAAATGCGAAGAGATTACGACATATTTCACAGTCTACCAGAAGACTATTATACAGAAGCTTGTTAGTAACTACATTGAGGCTTTCGAAGTTTTTGTCAATTTCTACCATTACTATAGAAATAAATTTTTGGCGCAGTAATGGAATTGCAGGCACATGGCCAGTACGTATCTACACTACTCGTTCAGCTTTTGTCCTTTCAAGTTACCCGAAGATTTGATGTTCCGTCAGAACATTTGAATTTGATCTAAATAATTTGCTGTAAACTGAAAAATGGTCTCAAGATTTCCAACTTTTGATTAGACTTTTAGGTTGAGAACAATCCCAGCGAATGAGCTATAGTAAAATTTAAAGCAAATCGAAACACAGTTTGCGTAACTTTAAAGAATTAAAGCTTTTTTTTGTGATTTAATATCCAACTTATCTTCTAATGTATACAAACAGAAAAATTGCAGCATACAATATAAATGGTAATACTTAAACCTATTGTTTTAGATTAAATTGGTACAGAATTAACAATGTTAAAGACAACAAGAAAAATTGACTTGAATTCATTATTATTTCTTTTAAATAATGAAGTGTGAAAGTACATTTTTCTTTTTTTTTGCACAAACTAGAGTAGGGAAAAAAAATCATTGTTTCATGACATAATAGAATTGTACACAACATTGCAGACATTTTTCTTACTATTAGCATTTTCTCCCTATAAAAACTTCATTGATAGGAAAATGATAAAAAGTTCAAGGATGATTTCATGTCTCGATACCTCGTGGAGAATTTTTCCTCTTAAAACTTTCAGTAAAGCACTTGAACTTGACTGGTTACAAAGATTACATTGAACTTCATTAGTGCAAAAAAATAAAAAGAGAGAAAAGAAAAATGTTAGTAGATATTTATGAACATCTTTTAAGTATAATATCACGCACGATCTTTATATCATAGATAAGCTCGAATATTAGTCGGCTAAAGTACAAACGGTCAGGATAAAAAACGGCAAGAGAGAACACCTCACATAAATCAAAACTGTATGCAAAACATAAATATTTTAATTCGTAAAGAAGGCGTAACATGTGTATTATAACACGTCCGGAAAGAAATATTGTTCAGGTTTGTAACGCGAGGCTGAGGTTAATAAATCCGAGAAGGCTCGATCAAATATAATTCTCTAAGGTGCTTGTTACCTAATTACATTATAATAGTTGTGTAAGACACAGACACACACATTGATTAACCGTGTACGAGTTCATTATTAGAATATTATAATTTAGATAGGAATGGGCTGTACGTCATTATAATAACCTAACGTAGCATGAGCATTACACTTTGAGAAATTAAGGACACGACTAAAAGGATAAAAGTTTATTATTACGTTAACAAATGTGTATGATAACTAGCTACCAAAAAAAGAAGAGAGATTACGTGTGGGAAAACTAATTTTTAGAAAATTCCAAACACTCGTTCTAATTATATTTCTATTTGCTTAATTTTATTTTCTTCTTTTCAGATTTAATAGATTCTCCTACAAGAAGGGACAAGCAATATGGTGAGTGAACTTTTAAATTACTAACACCATTTTCGTCATTGAATTATACCGCTAGGAACTTTTCTACTCTCTTTATTACAGTTTGTATAAGTGAAATTATACCCAAGTGCAAAACATTATTTTTATGATTCCCTTTTCTAACGGTAAAAAAGGCATTTTTTATGGATTTCGAACCCAAACAAAATTAGCAATTTTTTTGCAAGGTCTCGCACCATAAACTAATAAAACCTTTAAAAAGTCTTCATAACTAACTTTGTAGTGTGTAATAAAATCAAGCATTTATTTCTTTTCCTTTCTGAAAATAAAAAAGACACTTTTATTGCTTTTAAGTGAATTCGAAATTTTAAAATAAATAAATAAAAATCGTTTTTACCCCAAATCTGCCATATTTTACCGATATAAGAATTCGTTTAGATACTTCAGGGGTTGTTGTTGCAACAGGTTTAAATGCGTCTTTCATATCATACATTTACTCAAGGGGATTCAACCCCCGCACAACTTACATGTGTTATGGCCTTTTCATAACACGATCTTTTATAAAAGGGATCTACATCGTCTTGATTTGAATTTCCAAGAGATTTAGTTGGTGTTTATTTTAGGGATGTTTTCTTTATTGGCAGCATTGTAAATTTAGTTTATGGTGAAGTTTGATTTTCTTAGAAATTCCTTAATAATCTTCCGATCAAAATGTTAGATTGACGATTTATTTAAAATTATTTAAAAAAGATCTCAAGTGAAATGATTTTTTTTTTCTAGAAAGTTTCTTTATTTCTTCTATTATGTAAAGCGTAAATCGTAATATTTAACTTGCAGATTTTAAGTAGTCTTCTATTGACGGTCTTTTCGAGTAAAAATTACTTCCATTGTATACTTCCTAGACTTATTTTATTGCGTTTTGTTCACCACCGTTCTACGGTTAACTGAGTGAACACACTCAGTCAGTAATAGCTTTGTAAGTAGTTTGTAATTTTCTTATGTTCGAACTTGTACAGTTGTATAGAAATTTTCTGGAAATCTCAACAAAAAAAAATATTTTAAAGACTTCCAAGTTTCTGCGGATTTAAAACTAATGAATCGTTATTCATTCAATAAGCTGGGCCTTATATGCAATTTACAAAAGAATCTTATATCTATTGAAACTCGGATAGTTTTGATAAAATTTCTAATACCTTAATTTTTCATATTTATATAGTTATAAAGTTTTGCAAACCACAATCATTAACAATCAATATGGTATCCTTGATTTCAATCAGACCTAATAGTTCTATTAACATCGGGATTATTTTTCGGAAAATGGTAAAGTTCACTGATAATGATTTATCTTTGTAGATGCATCTAATGCAAATAGTTATCATATTGAGTTTAGACAAAGGAAAGAATTTATTTGTCCAAAATATAGGGGTTCCCACGTAGGGTTCTATTCTTTGATAAGATTTTCTTCGCAATTGTTAGCAGTAAAGGACTATTGTCGATTAACTGCTCAAAGCATGACTAGTCAAGCAATTACTATAGCAAATATTAGCGCCATTATCTAATGAAATTGTCTGAATTATGAGTACCTTACCATAACAACGCGTTTGTTCTCAAGATTTCCTTTTCTACGAGTTCTGTTAATGGTGTCGGATTTTGAACTTTTGGGGCACCTAATCTATCTTTCTAACTTAACTAATAGTGACTTAAAATATATTTCTTCCATTTGCAAACTTTGCCTCAATCCATTTTAGTATAACTCGAAACGAGTTCAACTTAATGTCTCACAGAGGACAATTGGTGGTTTGCAGGAAGTCTTGCTCTTCTGTTATGTTTACTCTCTTTAAGTTTTAGAAGTGAAACCAAGAAGAATCATGGTTTTGGGAAACTTTAGATTTTTGTAGATTGAATAGATTTTGCTGATCTACTCATACTGTAAAATATAAGAAAATTTCATTTTTTGCTAATAGTAACTCATATTGCAAAAGAGTTGTTTTCATTACAAATAATTGAAAAAGCTACAACTACTACGTAGTTTTTGTTCTTTTTTTTTGCAAACTGAAAATAAGCGTTTAGAACGAAAAATTGTGGAAAAAAGTACATCCAGCCAGTCGGATACAAACGATCTTCTCTTTTATTTTTGCGATTGTGTATCTAGGAAACGGGAAGTTGAAATGAGGTGGGACGTTTTTGATAAAAATAACAAGCTTAGGTAGCAGAGATGGTAACTGGTTTGGACATCAAAACTAAGTAGCATATATACAGCAATAACAACAATCAATTGCAAAACGAGTTGCGTAATAAATGTTATATTAGGTGCAGGTAAAGAGTCTGGTAATCTTTTTATTTAAACTTTGAAATTTCTAATCAAACTTCAGGTTTTGTAACGAGCTATTTGCCAATATTGCTACGCAGTTTGATCGAAATTATCTCTTTTGGGCAAAAATCTAACAACAGATTGAAAGATGTAAACTTGAGGGTTTGTTAACATTTATCAAGTAGTCTCAAATTAAAAGTAAAAAAATCCCGGTTGATGCGTAGTAGAAATACACATGTCAATAGATCTTTGATTTTCCAGATTTTAAAACCAAACTCTACATCTTTATATCAAACGATACTTTTTCTGTAGCAGTTCTGAGAATCCAGTCGACATACTGGGCACATTCAGTTTCCCTGAATAGACAGGCCGACTTATCGCTGAAGGAAAGCTGCTGAGGATTCTACTCAGCGTCTAGATTGTAGTAGCAGTGTCAAAAATAGTAATGGGGACAGTTTTCTAACCTTAATTTAGTCCAGCCTTCAATCGAAAAAGATTGATGTATTAGGTGCGTTTAATGGACTCAGCAATTCAGCTCTTAGCTTCTCAGCAATTGTTGTAACTTACTTTACCGTTACAGGTTTAATACTTTTGGCACCGAAATTTGTTAGCTCATTGTTTTGAAATGCCACTTTTATTTCTTTCTAGAAATGATTTAATAAAATTCCATTGGATACCTAGATGTACGTAAATCTAAAGCAAACTGCAATTTTCTGCTGGAATAGGCCGTTAGCTATTCTCAACATAAAGAAAATATTCCAAGTCAGCACTCCAGAAAAACTCAATTTGCTGAAAACAAAATTGTTCAGTCCAGTTGCATCATTCAGGGGATCGTTATCTGTTGAAACCTAGGATGCGCTGACAAAATTCTTGCGCCCCTAAATGCATTTATCGAAAGATTTTGTGCGGGTCGGCTGGGCCTCTAGAGCCAAATATTGGCAAACAAGTAATACAAAATTGATCGAAATATCAAAACAATCTACAGTATTATTTGAGATCTTAAAATGATTTTATTGGTTCTCCTTCTGAAACGTGACTATAGGATCTAAAGTGTCTGAAACATTTATTTTTCTCTCTCTAGTTTTAGTTACCAAATTAACCTAGAAAGACTATTCAGTCAGAGTAGCTCTGAATACGTTTCTCGATGGTCAAGAAATATATAGCTATATAGGTGGGTGCGCGAATTAGACATGCGCGCATCGCAGGACACGAGAAAAATATTTAATAGCTCTGTGATACCGCATGTGTCACGCAGAAAGCTAGCTAGATGACGTTAACACTGTGGTAGACTATCTGTCAGACTCAAGATCTTTTATGGAATCCCAATTTTTTTACGTAACATTTTCCAAACCGTTTATGAAATTAAGTCTGCAATATGATAAGTACATTCTTACCCCAAAGCAGCTCTGCATATGCGGTAAGACATTGGCAGCAGTGAAGAAAAAATCTTGTTCTTATCTTTCCAAACACTATTCTTTCGTTTTGACATTCTTTTTGATATCTATTAGTAAAAGGACAAACGATGTATTTTCCAGTATTTAATCCAGCATATTATTATCCATTGAGGATGATGCTATGCAGCAGCTAAAGTGAATCATTTGAACTATAATACATACATAGTTGTTTTCGATTTGTGAAGTGAAATTTTAAAACCAAAGTGACTGGATGGATTTGACTACATTTATCTTATAATTTATCGCGTCTGTTGCATAATAATTTACAAACTTAGTATTTACTCTTAATAATATTAATAAGGTGAGTGGCAGTTATTATGGAAATTATTACTGATATTCGTTTGTAATTTATAATTTGCAAATTATGCAACAGGACCTTTTCAAGACTGTTTTTAAATAATTTCGAAGCAAAAGCTTTTTATGCAACCTAAATGTCCAATAAAAACTTGCAAAAAGTAGCAACTTAAGTTGTTATGATATTTCTATAAGATAGTTTTTAGGACGTTGCGTGTTACAGTGATATCGTGCGGTTTTCTTTCTTAAAAATTTAATGCAACCCAATAGAAAATCTAGCGAAAACAAAAAAAGGCAACTCTCCAATTAATTTAAATTTAATATTGCAGCATCATCTATTTTCTTCTTTTTCCATTTTAATAAACCACACTTACGCCGTGTTTTTCTCAGTACTATTTTTTATAGCAGGTCAACCAATGTTAAAAAACTTAACTGCGTGATAATTGATCAGCGAACCATCAAATTGGAAAATAAATGTGTGCGATTTGATTAACCAAGCATGCACAAAACATTACTTGTCGGTTGATGTACAAATTCCTCTAATATTAAATATTTTCCTTTTATATTCAATTGAGAGAGAACGCAACTTAAAAATAATCCTGTTTTTTCTCATTGTTAATTCACTAACTTTGTTACCACAATAAGTGTTTTTTTTTGGTAGTCAACTAAGTTGTAGAGGCAAATTTATTGTTATATTCAATTTCCAACATGAATATTTATATATAAAGTACTGGTTTTTATATTTTGTTCTAAGATGATTTACTGCTTTGCTTATAAATACCGTTTAAAGCCTTTTTAACATGCTACTTTTTTATATGCATACTTATATGTTTTAATAACATAACGAATTAGCATATAATACCCCACACACGGAAATTCATTAAATGAGTATACACACAGCAATTTCCTTAATTAACTATTAGTTGCTTTTTGATCAACCCAAAACTGAAATAAAAAACAAGATAAAACTTGTCTTTTGTCTAAAAGATGACTGGGTAGACGTTATCCAGAAAAACAAAATATAATTTTCTAGGAAACTTTAAGGATGTGAGTCTTAAAAAGTATCTTGATTTCGCATGCGAGTCGGCACCACCCTAAAAGTTCTTTTTGTTACCTGCTCAAGTTCCTAATGAGAAAAACCTTAAAAAGATCCTTTATACCTGTGCGAAACCCTCAAAATGGCGCCAAATATCTTCAAATCACGCCCGATATCAGACGGTGAAACGTTTTGTTCGAATTTTAACAAAGTGAAACATCATCTAATAGAGCAGCCACCACCTTAACATATGGAATTCCTAGAAGGAATATTGGTTGGTCATTTAAGACAACTAGAAATATAGAAATAACATTTCCAGTTTAAATTGTTTCAATGTATAAAACAATGTTGATAAAATAAAAAAAATTAAGTTAATGTGGAGAATTACATCGTAACCGTGGTAGCTGAAGATGTTCTATAAAAACTGTGTTTTTTTCCCTTAAAGATGATGCACGGGTCTCTTAATCTACTATCCAAATATACCTGCTGCCAAAACCAGGCATAGTTTAAAATGCATTAAGTCATATTCAGAAAGCAGCTGACTCGAGGAGGTCGCATTATTATGGCAGAGGTGCCGATAAAAACCGCGATAGTAAAAAACTAAATTTAAAGTTAATCATTAGGGATCTCTCTCGACTGTTGAATTAGCTTAAAATTGGGTAGAACGACTTTAACGTTCATTAGTCTTTATACCGACACATTGAAAATTAATATATGGAGTATCATATTGTTTGCATCAGGAACGTGTGTCGTGTAATTATTTTTTGTTGAGGTAAAATTTAACCCTCTAATTAGGCACACGAACAAGGATTTTTTTAGTTCGTAATTACCCACTCTATAAACAGAAATTAATATTAAAAAGAAACAGAAGAGAACTTGCTGATTTGTTAGAAGGATCTTATGAAATAGGCAAATGTGTCATCGGTCATTATTTATAAATCTTCTAGACAAACAAGATTAATAGACTTCTGGATATCACACATACTAATTATAATCTTTCAGAAATATCTACCTGTGCTAGAAGAAAGCGGAAATTATTTAGTTTGTGAGAATGACAAACAAGATGACTACATACCATAGTTGATATATTTCAGAATTGTACTGTAATATTGAAACCCGAACTCTTGATATGGGTTCACTAAATAATGTTGAAAAATTTTATTTTTCCTTAAAATGCGTAAACCCTTTCTTTGTTCTAGTGATTGAATTCTTCCTTTTCTAATTTGAAGCTTTTCGTTGTTTAGTTTTCTTGCTGAAGAAACACTTGAAAATATAGTAATTGCGTTCTTTGTTGGGAAAAACTGTAAATGTAGAATCAATCGTCTTAATCTAATTACTGCCTTCTTTAGAAGAGAATTGTTAATTCAATGCTATGGTTTCTCTGTTTCATTTTGAAGGATTTGCATATATTGCATTTTCTCAGTTTTTCTTTTATTATTGTTCCACTGCTGATTGCTAATTAGTGATTCTGAAATGGGCACTCTTCAAAAGATCATGTTGTTTTTTTATGAGTAGCGCTGCTTCCAAAGAAGGCAAAACCGATTTTGACTATTAGGTTTGCAGATCAGAAGATCAGTCATGTTGACGCAGTCAAACTTTAATCTAGAAAATCAATTGTTTAATTATTATTTAGACTAAGAAGCTGAGTTTCAGAATATTAATGAAAACTTTTTGGAAAGTTATTATGGAGTAATTTAATTGGTATAAGATGCCCACTCAGGACTGATATTGGTGCAGAGTTTTAATCAGGTTTGGTAATATTGTGCCTACTAATAGTGAAAGTATGCATCTGTACCATTTATGATTTGGTTTGACTGGAGATTTCACGTGTGATTTTATTCCTATTCTTGTTTTATGATGGTGACTGGTGTACTGCTATTTCAATTCTATATCATACATCTATGGATAAAGATTTAGTTAGAAGAATCATGAACATGGTGAAGTTTGGTATATGTGAATGCGTGAATATAATGCTTACTTTTGTTTGACTTTTTTCGCATATTTCTGCATGCGTTTGTGCTTCTACTTTTGAAAAAAAATTTGAAAGTACACAGAATTTACCAAATCTTTAACTCTTCGTTTTAAATCACTACTACATACTACAACAAATTACCTTTGTTTCCATTTAATCTAAACTAGTTTTCCAGAAATATAGATTAGAGTCTAAACTGGTCTTTTTTTACTAACTATAGCTTTACAAGAAATGGCAGATTTAGGCTTTTAGAGCCTAAAACTAGTACTGATTTAAACACCATATAGGATAGTAAAAACAATGAAAATCTTGTTGGAATTTGACCCTATCACACTTAACGCAATAGATTTTTATTAGATATTGTCTCTGTCAGATTTGGGAATTTCTTACAAGAAAGTTTTAAACTCGTTCTGCAATCTCAAAAGCTTACACGTAATATCTAATTTGTTTGTGATAAATTCGGAGTAATAAAGACACGTTTTGTAGTTTATAGACGACATATTCAGTTTGTTTGAATTGTCTACTACTCTCCACATTCTGCTGCAATGTAAACAATCTTTGACATATCTGTATCTTGCAGGAGTAAAAGTTTAGTTCACTCAGATACTTTCATCAAATATTGAACTTTTATGATTGAAATGAACGCGGGAAACTCGTCGTGTTCTGTGATTGTTTTGTTTGACTTTTTAGTTTCCAAAAGATATTGAGCACTATATCATCTGTCTCTTTTAGAGAAATTTAACCACCATGGCTACTCAGGCATGCATTGCCTCTAAAGGAAAGAAGACAATTTAATATTGAGTGTTGAAAAAACTTCTCTCAAGCTACTGCACTTCCATTTTGATGGTGTGATACATCTTACCGTAAACTGTTTGTTATGATCCTACCCTTACTGTTTCCACTGTATTTTTAGAGAGTAATGTAACAACATCAAGGAATCAGTGAATTCTTTTTTAAGATGCTTTCAGATCAAACTTTCCAAAATGTTGAGCGTTATTTTCATACGTTGTAGCCACGGTTTCCATTTCGGTTTGTAAGGTAAGAAGCTTACTTAAGAATCACTTTTTATTGGTTCAGGCTGTTAATCTAAGACTCATACTTTCTACGTGTAAAATATAAGCAATTTCGTTCAAAAGTTTGTTTTTAGAGCTGGCTTTACAAAACTTACACTGCTCTGGAAATTCTGGTCTTTCGAACCACCAACACCAGTTGTAAATAATGAACTGAACTATATTAGTTTGCCATCACTGTTAAAGTAATCCAGTCTGAATTAGATTTTTCTCAACTCTATAGAAGAAAATAATCAATTTTGAACCTCCTGTTAGGTGGTGGACTGAAACTTCAAATTACGCTATTTTCATGTTACGTGACTTACAAGTCTGCTTTAGTTTTACCCAGAGCCGGTCTTAGACGTTAAACCACTGAGGTAACTCTCTCAGGACGCACAGATATGGAGAACGCAAAAAACTGTAAAGAGAGATATAAGTATATTAATTTAGAGAGCGTCTACAAGACCTGCCCGACATTTTGCAGATGTCGTAATTCAACTTGACCACAAAAAAACACAGAAAAAAAATATAAATATTTCCAACGAAAAATGATTTTTTCCACTATTCAATCTTTTGCAAGAACAACGGAGATAGAATCGTTGATACACTTTCAATCATCTTTGTATTGGACAAACTAGCTCTAAATTGAGCACGCGGTTAGATCTTCCTAAATCTCAGTAGATATTATTCTTTACTTACCTTTTCCCAGATAAAATGGCAGTAAGAATTTTTCGGCTCAGTTACTAATATCAATAGATGCTTGAAGAAGACTTATAACCAATTTGGATTCTGTTACAGCTTTTCTATCAGTTTTCTGATCCCAAGAAGAAGCTATGTTCCATATTTGTTAGCCAACGTCTACTCAGATATGTCTCCAGATTTAAGTCTAAAGAGACAAAGCCATGTCTTCAGGTATCTAGATTTTTGGACAGTATGGGCTTTTGCGTGCTCTTCGAACCTTTTGAACTGCTCAGATTTTCTGAACTTTCCTATTCGGTTTATTTTTTAAGTAAATTGACGAAGTTTTCTTATTAACAGTTATTCTCACTCTAAGACTTTTACATCTTATAGATGGGAAGATCTTTAATATTGCTTGATGTACGCCTCAGGGTGTACTAATTCCCGGCCTGGTTTTATTTGATATTCTAATCTTTCAAAAGCTGATTTTTATTTGTTTTATTCGCTGTTCCTATTCATCAGTTTGATATTTCTTCTGCTTCAGAAAATAAACTACAGATATTTTGATTTAATCTCGTTTGTTTGATAGTTTGTGTAGCATTTTTCATTCTCTTGTTGTAACTGAAAAATACAAATTGAAAGTAAACAAGAAATTATTTCAGCAATGCAGTAATTTTGGAGACACTCGTGCCCTAATAAGTTATTTTAACGTACTACACGATACAGAAAAGAGATACATACTTGCAAAGAAAACAATTTTTTTGAACTTTGCTTCCTCGAATTCCATACAATAAAATACAACAAAACAGTAGATTCCACAACTTTATTTAATTTATATGCCGACACGTACTTCCATATAATAAAGTATTATAACCATGGATAAATTAAAGGTGGATAAACAAGGTCAACACTAAGTTGCCATGGTGACTCTCAGATTACTTCTTCATTTCGTACATCTTATTGCGGGGAATTAAAATCAATTTGTTTATTTATTTGTGCTTTTAGGTTTTGAAAGCTTCTAAAACATCTAGTCTGTGTTTGTTGTTGTAAAAGTAGAAAGACTTAATATTATTTTGTGGGCTCATTGGTTGGTTTTGTTGAAGTGGTACGAACGTGCCCTTTATAACATAACGTCGAAATACCTAAGTATGTTTGTTCAAATAGGGTATGTAGTGCTCTTTCCAACAGCTAACATAAGGTGTGGATAGTGTTTGGGTTGTAGTAGTTGGCATATGCTAGTCTTGTTTTATAATTTTATAGTTGCATTTAGATAATAATGTATGATCCATATAACTATTTGAACTGTCATTAATGTCCCGTATTGAAGTGTAAGAAACAGTTGATAAATGATAACTGCAACGCTTTCAGGATATTATTTTATATCTCTTAATTCTAACATAATAATTGCATTCTTTGCAGAAATTTCAAGAATGTAGCCATATTAATGATATTTACGAAGACGAAACTTCAGGTATTTCTAAGTGGAGAAGAAAATTGTGATACTGAAGATGATTCTATTTTCGAATACATAGCAAGATTGATACGATGCGATGGAATGAAATAAAAATTCCTCTTATTTACGTCCTTGGTTTCTTGTACAACAGTTTCTCTAATATATATAAATAAGATTTTTACAAATACCAGAAATACCATTGTTACGTATGATTAGGATACTGGAAATCTAGCCCCTAAACTTACACAGTCAAATAATTCTTTAAAGTTCGTATTTATTTAAAAACTAATACAATAAAATGGGCATGAAATTACAAATTATTTATTTGTTAAACAAAATTCTTCAAAAAATGATATTTTTACCAAAATCTATTTTAATATTTCTTGCAAATTAAAGAAAAAGGAAAAAAGACTTGTAAGAAACCTTGAATTCGTTACGGATAAAGTTAAAAAAACCTTTCAAATACATCTGGTAACCGTCTGCCATCTTGAAAATAGTACTCATTAAAATAATTAAATTTACCTACTTGTTTTGCGCATTATAATATTCATTGTTTAACTTTTTTCCTTTCCTTTTTTATAAATCAACACCTGACGTTAAAAATTATGCCAATTATTTTATTAAAAATTCCATTCAAATCCCTTGAGTGTTAATGCTATTCCTGTTTTTTTGTCCGGTAGTTGGATTTTTTAAGGGCAAAAAATCCTAAATTTAAAAAGTGATTTAACACCATCGCACTATTTTTTATCGTCGTATACCTAACCTTTCCCAATCCTATATATCCTTGGGCGGGGGAATTAATTTCTGTGGTGGATTTAATGCGTTGGTTCATTCACAAGAAGATATATTTTTTTATGTTGTGGCGATGCGGTTTAATTCCTTCAAGCTCATCCATCATTTTGAAAACTATAATAATAAAGTGCATCTGCATAATCGGTTGTGTTTCCTATATAACGGCATAATAAAGGGAGATAGAGTCTACACAAATTAAATCTCTTTAATTATTTTCGACTAATAATAATAATAACATTAACAATAACGATAATAGAAGATTGTTATGCAGATGCTGTTTAGATTAATGGAATTATTAATTAATGCGGATGATGAGAGTTAATGGTCAGCGTGCGAAGCGGCTCTTACAAATTAATCAAAATTATTGGATCGTACATTTCCGCTACTGAGATAATCTTAAGTTTATTTTGTAACTAATTTGCGTATCCTTTGGACACGAAACAAAAAGAGAGGAACTTGCTAGCGTATTAAGCTAATTTGATTTTAATGCCAGGTGACGTGACAATAGCACCGTAACACCACCTACCAGAACATTTTAATTTAATAATTTTGTTTATATTAGAATCTAGCTAAGTAATGTTACGCTGGTTTAATAAATTTGGCTGACAACTTCTCGCCTGTGACGGTTAACGATTAATCTAGTAGATTTTTGGCGGAATCACAATTGTCGCAACGGTTTACTTTACGCGAAATGCTCTTTTAAATTCGAACAACGACACCTGCAATTATTTTCACCTAAAAGAAAACAAATTCAATTATTTGAGATAACGTTGTTTTTACTATTCTTATTCGCTTGTTGTTTATTTTTACATCAGCTGTCATTTCGAAATAACTTAATAGCTAGAAAGTATTTAAAAATATGTACGGAGGTCTTCAATTGCTTTAGTAAGAATTCTTCTTTCGATTCATTAAAAAAGAAATTTGCTCTAGAATTACAATTTTTATTTTAGCCCTACGCTATAATAAATAGAGAGGTGCGCATGACGAGCAAATTTTACAACCATAATTTAAGAGAATTGCGGCGCTAATAAAGTTCCGTTTGAATCTTGATGACTAAACTGCAGCCTTTTACAAACATAGAGTATATAATTTGTAGAAACAGCTTATGGAAATTATAAAACGAGTTTTTTGTGGCCATTTACGAATGTTAATTATAACAAAGGTAATGATTTACTTATATTTCCCACGCTCGACGCACAAATAAAGAAAATACGACTCCAATAAGGCTTTAATTCTTTTAACCTTTATACATAATAATCAGCTCGCTTACTGGTTGCATTGTACGCATTATATGCTTCTTGCATAATAACAATGTCGCCGACTTATTTGGTTAATTATCCGATTGTATTTCGAATTAATACCTTCGTACTTGGAGAAATTTATTATTACTATTATTATTATTAGCATTATTACTATTCCGAACGAACACGCAATAAACGCAATCACAATCCGCACTGATGCGTCCCCGAAAACATCACAACGGACATTTTAGTTTCATAAGAAAGCAGATCAATTGCAGGTTTGCTTCTCAATTAACCGTTGAAGTCTCCAGAAGGCTTTTAATTTAAAACGTTTATTGTGGTCACACGTTTTGACCTAAATACAAGTTGCATTTACAATAATAATAATAAAATTAAAACGGTAACTGCATAATAAATTAAAGTCATAAGTAGGAAACTATGGTCAATATATAAATAGCTCTTTCAATACAGGGAGGACAAATTATTTTTATTTTTTCTCTGTGAAAATTTCCTTGATGATATCAATTTTAGATGTAAATAAACTTTCGTTCTTTAAAATGTAAAATAGGTTTGTGTCTTGATCGAATATCGAAATCTTTTAACTTTCATTTGTTATCTACACTTTTTTATGGTTTTATTTACTTTCTAAAGGTCGCACAGTATTATTTCCTGTAGATTTTTTGTTTTCGCTTTTTCTTAAGTTTAATCTTTAGTAGTATTAGATAATGATAAGTCGTAATTTCCTATAGAACAATTCTTCTGGTGATTAATTTTGAGTTTATATTTTTTATTTAAAAATCATCACTTCATTATTTTAGTTATTGTTATTGATAGATATAAACAATACGAATTTCAAAACTACCATCAGTCTTTAATAACGATAATTCTCACTCAAAATCTTTCCCCAACTTGTCATTTTTCTTCTTGGTCATTACCATTGCCATTCTACGGGGTATTTTGTATTCTTTGAATCGTAATGATCAGAAGCCATGGAGATTTAAATTTTTCTTTCACACACTTTTAAAACAAAGTAGAATTGCATCCACATCTCAAGGGTCTGTTCTCTGATATTTTTTTTATTTCTGCAATATCTGCAAGATAAGGAGATTGAACAGGATACTAAATTTTGTGTTTATATACAATTTAGAACTTAGAACCCCCAAGCAGAAACTATTGCAAATTTAACTAAGTAGGAGAATCCACTTGCTACTGTGATAATTTAGCCAGAATCTTGCGATTTTTAATAAGAAGAATTTGTTAGTAAGTGGATGTAAGTAAGGAATATCAATTCAGCAAAATATTAAAATCTCGACAGTCTAATTTGAACAAGGAGCAACTCGGTATTCACTATAGTGGAACTGCCAACTTCCCACAAATTCAAGAAAGACGTAATATCTAATTGAGACATAACCTTTTTGAAAAATACTAAAATTGAGAAAAAGAAAGTTGATAAAACAGAATCATCAATCAAACTATTGCATGAAACAACCGTTTTGAAGATATCTATAGTTTTGTCCTAAATTCTGTAATCAACTCTTCTAATACATTGCCTTTTTTACAAATTCTTATTAATCCAAATACTTTTTTAGATTTTTATTAAATTTGCTAATTGGTTGTAAGTAAACAACTTCAGTTGACAATGCTGAAACCTAATCTCTTACTAACATATTGGCTAACAACCGTATACTACTGTAAGGCCAGCACGGGTTGGACATTTTATTCGGACCTTTGCGCGGTTTGTCCCGATTCTCGGATTACGTCACGCTGAGCCTCAGTTTAATACATGTATCGTGATATTTGGGCTTGTATTGGCCCTGTCGGGCATTGTTACTTACTGTACATTTTGCAGTTTTGACTATTCTCCATTTTCAGTTTGTTAATTTAGATAATGATGTTTACCCAAATAGGCATTGATTTTAAGAGATGTAAAGCTTTCCATTCAATTTTTCCCTTTCTAACTTATCACCTTGCTAATACAAATAAGCAACTTTGTTTTGCTTAAATAATTATAAAGCACCTTTCTAAAAATGATAACTATCAAGTTGCTAATATTAGAAGAATTTAGATCAAAAATTCAGATCTTTAAAATTATATTATTCTTATAGATAACTTACAAGTTGTCTAAAAAATACCTTTGAAGCATTTGGAAAATAAAGCAAATGTTAATTGGAATAATAAGGTAAAGCATGTTTTCCATCTATTTACTTAAACCTTAGTTTGACAATCCTGTTTTCAGTAAATTGATTCTTCTCATCCTTTCCTGTATTTCCAGATTACATTTTGCTTTTCTTACTATTTTGGTTTTTGATTTTTAAACGCCTGTTGTTTGTAGATACAAAACCATATCAATGCCCTTAATCTATTCTTCATCTTCCTTAGACTTGTCTAATTCACAATTGGACCATGGTGCTGTCAGCACAAAGTTTATTGTATCAGCTTTTTTTTCGTTTTTCTTCTTATAATTTAAGTAAATCAAATCTAGTTTACACTTATATTGTCATCAGGCAAGAAAGATTATCTGCTATTGCAGATTTCTTCGTTGTCTAATGATACAATAAACTTATAACACAAACAGTTACGTCTGAATGTGAAACCTGACGAATTAGGATTCAAGAATTTCTAGACTTTTTGCAAAATGAAAATGATATTAGAATGTCCCCTGTCTTTGACCAATTTATTCAAAGAGTAGACATGACTGAATTTGTTGAAAGCTAAGAAGTAAAGTAAATCATGAAAATCAACTGGAAAAAGAACGATAGTTTAATGATGTTGGAAGATAAGGTGATGCAGAATACTAATTTACATAATTAAGCAGACTCGAAGAATATAAAATCTAAAATGTTTTTTTTGAGTAAATTGATGTTTAGTATTACTGTGCTTCTGGGAAACAGAGAACGGAAAGGAAGAAAAGATATTAGACAGTGGGAGAAACAACTCAATCACTCAACATCAAAATAGTTCTATTAATATTTTGGTTACCGACCTTTGACTTTTTCAAACTTGATTTTAAACCTATTAATACAATACCAACACTAATTTGTTTTAATTGAGATTATAATCAAAACGGAGAAAATTTTAATAATAGCAGATTATAACAAAAAGTAGTCTTGCAGAAAAGTGTATTTTTACTTTATTTTAAAATTAAGTTTTTTCTGTGTTTAAGAGACTAACTGCACACAATAAATTTAAAAAGAAAAAGAAGAATCGGAACAAATTTCAAGAAACTTAAAGTTTTGTGTCATAATCGAGCATTGAAGTCTCCTACGAATTTCGGATTAGTTTAACTCCTCTATATTTCGAATGAATAAATTGAGTGCATTCTAATATTTACACGATCAAATAGCTCGAAACTCCGAAATATTCAAGCAATTTTTAGAATTAACATACAATAAAAGATTAGATTTATTTCGAATTGATAGCACCAGTTATAATACCAAACCTTTTAGCGAGATTTTATATGCCGAATAAAAAAAAAGAGAATCATGTTTAATTATCACATTTGAATACAAGAAGAGTCAGTCACAATTAAAAAACGCCTCATAAAAATGAATATATTTTAATTTAAAATAAGTTGAATGGGGTACAGTTATCTGATTTCGGCCGTTCTGTCCGCCTCTTCTATACACCGTTACCGGTCGCTCAGGTGAAGGAACAGGTAGATTCTTCTATTATTATGCATCCCTATAAAGGAGATTTCGATTACTTATTTAGAAAAGAAAAAACATACAGACAATAAAAACTTTAGAATCTATAACATTCTTGTGTTGCGTAAAAGATTTTCAGATTTCTACCAAGGACATCAAAGAGGGTGGTAGCAGGGTAGCAGGCGTCGGCTACCTTTCAACCTCCAGGAACTACCATTAAACTAACCTTTTGTTTACAACCAATTATTGACCAATTACCAATGTTACCGTGACCTCTAATTATCCCGTTTTATATATACATTTGGGATTTTTATTTCTAGTTTTAATTTGACCGCCATAATTAAAAAAGATCCCATTTTTATAGTCAGGTAAACTTCACAAAAATTATAATTACATATAGTGTGGCTCGTAATGATTAAGGATGAAATAATTACGTGTTAATTATAGAGGGGAATGGCAAGCGGCAGGTAAGCAGCATCTTCTTGAATTAAATGGTTCGGGACGGTATGCGTGTATATGCGGTTTTGAATAAAATTTTTATATTCCGGATATAATAAAGATTTTGTTAAATATTTAACTTCTGTGGTTTCTACTGGAGGACGAAAATCGAAGGACTCATAAATATATCGATCTTCCAATAAATTTAAAAGGAGACATGTTGGTTAGTAAAAGATTGTGGATCACATTAAAATTTATATTCTAAAGAATTTCCGTTAAGATGGATAAAAAGAAAATAATTGTTGATGTAAATTAAAGAATGTTATTCATTTTTTTTATGCAAACCTCATCAATGATCTACAAATTACTTACATCCCGTGTAATAATTACGTATAATATAATTACGAAGATCGGTTGAATAACGTTTTGAAATATTGCAGTCTGTTGATTTCTGTAATTTCATTATTAATGTGCACGGTTTTGAAATATTCTTTTTAGTAAGAAGATATTTTACAATCCATATTGAATTCTTTAGTGTAGGCCTTAAATATTCTATTTAGGTAAGGATTTTTCGTTTTACGTTTGTCTCATTGTAGAGTTTAGTTTTTATTGGATTGTCCTTCAAAACAATTATCAACGACTTTCTTTATTGTATATGCAGTATTTATAGCCGATTGTTATAAAATAGAAGAAAGAATTTTAAGTAATATTTGTTATTATGTCATCTTGCAAATTGGAAAGGAAATATGCTTTAAATAATCAGTCATGGTAAATAAATAAATAAATATTATTGTTTATTATAATTTATCGTGTGATCAAGTAAATTTTTTGTCGAGTAGGTTATGGAATAAATAAAACAAGAATTCCTTGATAACTACTTGGATTTTTATTTTTCTGTTTTTAGTTCATCTACATCAATTTTATTTTTCTTGTTTTGTTACCAAAATCTTAATCTATAGAAGTTGATTTCCTCTAGCTTCCTATTTTGCATTAGAGAAGAGAGAGAAACTCCTCATTCAAGACACATGACAATAGCTTTAAGAACTTTGTTTTCTTCTTGCTCCCAAGTTATCCGAGATTCATTTAATTTCCTAAAATCATAATTCATCACGTAATTCACTGAATAGGTGCATTAACCGAAACAACTGTTGTAATTACAAAAATGGAATTAATAACCTAATTGATAATGCACTTCTCGCAGAAATAAGAACTCTCAGCAGACTAGCTTTATAGTTGGAGACGGGCAGGTTTCAAACTATTTCCGAGAATATGCAAAATTGCCAAAATTTCAAAACTTGCGAGAATTTTCTCTACGTTTGAGTGCCAGTAATAATCATGGCAAACCAAAGAACGTTAACCATAAAGAAAAGCATTTCAGAATAGTCTTACTAAAAGAGAATTTTTAATATTTAATTTGGACAAACACGCCGCAGACGATGTTCAAAATATTTAAATCACAAGAGAAGATTCACTTTGTCTAGATGAAACAGTACATTTACTTTGCAGCTTACAATTAAGTTGGTGTTCTCAAATGCCCTCGATTGTTATCTGAAACAAACTAAAAGTTCTTCCTTACACTGATAATAATAATTGTAAACACATAACTTCATCTATTAAAACATAATTAAATTTGGGGAACAATAACAAGAAATAAACAAATGAGGATATAGGAGTCCAAATTCGTGTACTGTATAAATAATAATTGAATTGTCTATAATGAAGATAAAAAGTACTATTATTACCTTTTTTCTTATGTATAGTTTAAAACCTTTGCGAACTCGCTTGAAATAAGTAACTAAGATTTTAAATCTTTTATGGTCGTTTTAAGGCCGATTCATACTTTCGGTCCGATCACGGTACGATCGCGGTCAGGTCAAATATTGTAACATTCATTTTGTATTGAGCTATTCACATTAGGAGTCACGGTCCAGGCACGCTCCAGTCAAATGACCACGGTATTTGTTTGAATGAATGTTTTGAGCGAACTGAGACCGTACCATTCGGCTTTAGACCACTAGTGTGAACAGGAGCAGTTTTCATATTTTGCGTGCAATTGATGTCGCGATGGATGAACTTATTCTTGGACATCCGAAAGTACGAAGCAAATTTTGTTTCATGATCCACGAGGTCTTTGTACAAAGTGAAAAACTATCCTTTTTTTGCGATTGGTAAGCATTGTATGCACCCAAATGGGCGATTCCTTTTTCTCTTCTTCTTCGCTCAACATATAAGCCTTTACGGCCAAATCCTTGTATTGAGAAATTCTTAAATATTGTATGTACAGAATATTACTTGACAGATACTAGACTGATGGATGATCTCACAATGAGAATGCACCGTGACCGGACCGAAAGTATGATCGGCCTTTAAACGCCATGTCCGACGGTAAATGTGTTTAGTTGTGTAGTGACTTCTATACGTTCATGAATCAAACCAAAGATGTCAGGACACTTGGCAGAACCAACACTGCATCCTCTGTATGTGTAGCAGCGTTCACCACCAAACCACAATTCCAAAATTCACCAGGCCGAAAAGACGTAATGCTTATAGTGGCCTCTGCTGCTGCGGAGCAGCAGCAGGAATAATTATGATTTGATAATTTGATGATCCTTTGTATGATTTTGATGAAATTTACAGAAAATAAATATGTTTCACTTACAATTTAAGCATCGAGCATCAACCAACACTAAGCACGATAATCTAACAACCACAAGTACGATTCGCAAAGTCTGCGTCAGAAATATCTGTAACATAGTTATTACACCATATCAGTTTGAATTATTCTAGCTTAGTTTTTGAATCACTTGGGATCAAAAAGCATGCACATCAGAAAGATCTAAAACACCAACAAAATAGAATTTCCCATTACATACTCTAACGGTATTTAACACTTCAAATATGGGTTGAGCCCGCAAGAAAAATCTGCAATGATAATTTCACTCGGGTATTAACTATTTTTTGATTGATATTTGCTGTGAAATAATATTGTCTGGCCACAAGAATACGAAGCCAACGCGAAATAGCGATTTTTTGTCAATATAAGATTCCAGAAATTGAGCTACACGTCTGAATTTACCTGAGAGTCTAACCTTCTGTATCACACTGGGAACAGGATCACGCTAAGGGTATTCAGAATAATTCTGTAATTCTTGTATCAGCTTTATCTTGCGAAGAGGTATAGTCCTCTCAGAAGGAATTTCAGCTCTGCCAACGCGTTTGAGTATCTATCGTAAGATTGGAGCGTCTTTTGACTGTAATGAAGGTTATTTAATGTAATAAATGAAATTCTTTGAGAAGTTTAATCGCCACTTTGAATATTCACAGCCCAGTCCTTCAATGATCCTTCTTAGAAATCCTTTTTTCATTTAGAACTCACTAAAGATTTGGAAGCTTTTAAACGCTATTTTGAGTAGCATTAGCGTTGGTTGGTTTTCAAAATTCTTTGGAGTCTTTATTTGACTCCATGGATAAAATTCGCTTCAACCAACAAACTTGAAAAGCTAATAATTCTTTTACGTTTCAAATGGAATGACGAAATTTATAATTTTAAACCAATAATCTGTTGGTTATTTGGCGTCTACGATGTTTAGAGTATGTTCCTAGAGTTTTTCCCAAGAATCTCAAAGTTCTTCGCGGAATATTCAGACATTTAATAACAGTATGAAAATTCATATCTGTAAGTTTCTAAATTAGATCTACAACTTAAGATTTTGTGAATTCTAGAGATACTGTTTGTACAAACAGTGTAGTTCTACGGATTATCTAGACATGGTGTAATTCATAATTTGGAACTAACAGTCTGTTGGTCTGTCTACTAGTTTTTAGAGTAAATTCCTAGCATTATTTTTCCCAGAATATTCAAACACTTAGTAACGTTATGAAAACCCATATCTGTAAGTTCATAAGTTTGATATGCAAATTTACAATTTTGTAAATTCTAAAAGTACTTTTTATAAAATCAGCGAGCACCTAGGATTATGTAAAAGCTACGTTGTTTTGAATGGCATGAATTTATTAGTAATTTCAGATTAATCATCTGTTAGTCGTTTGGTGCCTACGAGTGTTTAAAGTAGATATCCAGCGTTGTCCCAGGATTTTCAGACATTTAATAAAACTGTGAAAACCCATATCTGTCAAGTCACTAAATTCGATTCTAGACTAACTTTTGTACGATCAGCGTACAACCATGGGTTAAATATGTCAAGCAGAGCGGGTACAAGCATGTCCAAAAGAAGTAACTTGTCATAGGTACTGTATAGTGGAGAATAAGACAATCGGAACTGAAATTAAATGTACCGTGCACCACACTATATACTATACGAAGGTACCTTAAGAAATTCTGGAATAGGCCTTGTGAAAACTGCTTGGCAGCAGTGTTTAAAGGTTTTGATCATCAGTTATGATTCGGTTACATTTATTTTTTGATTTTTGGAATTTACAAGTTTAAGTTATTTTTTATCCGAAAAACTTTTTTAATTGAAATGAATTTCTTTTTTATTAACTGTTTTATGCCAAATTCACTTTATTTACTAGACAGCTCTAAGAAACAGCTAATACTAATATCGAAAATTGCCTTTGCAATATATTGCATGTACCTAATTATAATATTTAATAACTAATGCAGTTTTTAATATCCCATAGGCTATTTACATATGTTTTCTTTAATGATGTTAATGCAGGACTTCATTATTTATTCATAATTAATTATACACAGACCGATTTCGTCCTTATTACACTAATTTTAATAGCTTGTTAAAAGTCTGTTACTTCTTTGCAACTGTCTATAATTAATTACTATTTAGGATTAATTGTTACGGTGTTCTGTCTTTTTAAATTAGGGAAAAATTTTAATTGTTGAAGAATTCTTTAAATATCATCTTTTTATTCTTTCAGTGGAGATTGTTACAAGTATGATAGATTCTCAAATTTGTGAACGTTAAATTTAAATTAATTTACAAAATAGAATAAAAACTAGAAATACCAAGAAAATCTTAATTTTCTAGCCACTTGATGATTATTTCTATTTTCTAGAAAAATGTACAACAGTATAATTTTATTATTCCTTGTAATGAGGTTTAATGATAAAATTTTATTATTACATTAAATTTGATGTCGTAAAATCCTAGAACTTCATTAATAATGCCGCTTTCTATAACTTCGAGTTATTATCTTATTATTATTTAATCTTTAATACACTTAGGTTAAATGGAACTTTACATTTTTAAATTTAAATTTCGACGAGTACTATTCAGAATTATAGGTTCATTGCCGTAAAAGTACAGGTAAGATTTTCCAAAAATCTGCATAGGGACAAAGTCAGCCGCCAAAATAAAATCATAAAAATCCACACTACCTTCAATAACTTTTACAACTACAAAAGTGTCAATTAACTCAACTTTTAAAACTTTAAAAGTTTTTTTCTGGTTCTACTTTTATTTATGTTATCCTCAACGATTTCCGACTTTTATTAAATGTAAATTACAAAGGTATAAATTGCCCTTTTTATTCAAACTGTTGCATGCAAATTTTTCCCGTTAAAATCTAGCAAAAAAAGAAGAGTCCGCCCAAGAAATTTACAATAAAATTTATAACACCAAAAATTCAAGAATACACTAACAAGACAAACGAGACGTATAAAATTTATCTTATCTAAAGATCAGAAATTTACTTTGTTTTAAATAATATTTATGACGAATATTAAGAGCAACCAAACCGAGCTTTTACTCAACAGAATCTACATATTCTCCACTTTTTAAGTTTTAAAAGGTTAAAACTACAATATTCATATAACAAGGCTAAAAAATCTGACTGTAATAAACATGCACACACAGACAGATACGTATCACTCTCATGCCGTGTGAGCCTGAGGCTTGTGAGTCAAAAACAACAAACAACAATCCTGCAGTAGCACCTGTGAATGGGACGGAATGAATGAATGAATGAATGAATTAGTGTTATATACGAATTAATTTTTTGGCAAATTAGATTTCAAAACATCTTGCTTCCTTTTTTTATTTTATTAATAATTTTTTTGCGACGAGAAGAAAAAACCGAGATGATTTTTTCTGGAATGTAAGGTGTTCCTGAAGATTAACCTGGTGATGCTTTTTTAAGTAAAAACTTCAAATTTCTTTTTATTATATTTAAGTAACAGATAAGCTACGCTCGCTTAACTTTTACCTGAGGTAAATGTAGCGTTCACATATATAGTCATTGCATGACGCCGGTGAACGGAAGTGCACCTGTGATTCGTTAATTTTATTATTATTCCATCGCGGTAATTAAAACGGACACATATTTGCCGGCTTCTGAGTCCAAATGTCATGCATACGTACTACGATGTGCATAAGTAACACATCACTAACTCTTCTTCAAATAAAAACGTGTTACAATACTACTTTTATTATATTTATTTACAAAAGGTTTAAATAACCATTTTCTATAGACAGCTAACCGATTAATTCAAATCATTATCACATTACTATAAACAAGTTAATTCTCCAGATATTATTATTTTTTATGTTGTCAAATGGATTATTTCTGTTATCCTAGTTGCAATTACCATTTAAATCACCTGACATCCTAGGATATATAAGTATGTAAAATTTTTGTTACTACTATAAAAACCACTTCAATACATTGAAATTGCAGTATTTTCTAATTCATCTTTGCAACTCTATACAAAATTACTAAATCTATTACAATTTTGGCATTTTCTTGTTCTCTGTTATAACTTCAATCGACTGCATGTATATGGCATACGTTGAAACTAATCTTTTTTAAACTTGCTCTTAATTCAGGGGATAACGAATTTAATAATGTGCTTGGGAAGCAAACAGATGGGAGAGCCGTTAGTATTTAAGTAGTTGAAGGTATCCTCCGTGAGTATTTATTTATCTAACAAGATGGAGATGTCCAGTAAGAGTACTACGATTAGGGAGTTCGTTTATGGGATTTAAACTATCTGCCCTTTTTAAATTTTGGCCAATTTTGAGAAACGTATGAACTTCATGAATTGTAGGTTTTCATTATTGCCTAGTCATTTGGAAACTGTAATTTGAAACTATATGTACATTTTCTAAATGCACTCCACTACTAAGATGCCTCTTTCAGTTTAATACTTTTGTAAACCTTGAGAAAACAGGAAGATACAGTCCTCTTGGTGTTTGGCAGTTTTTTCCTCTCTTCATTATCGAGATACTTGAAACATATAAATTTTTGTTGTTTTAAGACTTTTATGTCGCTGATGGTTTCTATGACATTTACTAATTATCATATTATACTCAAAGTGCTGCTGCTGTAATTATAAGCTTTTATCGAGCCATGGTGAGATAAGTAAAACTCAGCAACCTCAACAACTTAAGGTATCTTTCTAATTTGTGAAATCTCAAATTCTCATGGGTTTTGTATTGACATTTCTGCTTTGGCATTTCTTCTTCGGTCTCTTTGATCTAGTTTCCCCATTTATTTTTTTCTGTATTGGCACGGGCACCATCTCTCAAATATTATTTACTTTAAATATGGTGCTGAGTTTTTTGGACCTTTGGAACTAAGAACTTCTGGAAACGATTTTGGCTTAAGTAATTCTTTTGCCCACCAAGGAAACTAAGAAATTGCTTAGGTATTCGGCGTAACGTTGAATGGAGGCTATCAGCGTTTATCACACTTGACGAATTAGCAGTAACTGAACAAGATAGCTATGAACTATAGCGAAAATGTAAGGATATTAAAACCAACGAAACTGTTTTTCCCACAGCTATCAAATTTTTCTTGCCTGTAGGGAAAGTCTTTCTTTAAACCAGAAAACATATTATGCATATTTCACAGTTAGAACTTAAAAACTTGGTAAATTGTTTAGTTAGATTTCTAATCAAAAGTTTTTTAGCCTTTAGACGAACCAATTTCCCCTTGGGAGCCAAGTTTGTCAACTCAGCAGCTTTAGGGAATTTAATGTTTTGTCTAAAACTATCCATCTACTGACCTACTCACTTCTGAAGGTTTAGAAAAACAGGCTGCTCTAAAAAGGCAGTAAAACGCTTCAGATATTTGGACTTCTTAGGTATTAGTAAATGTCTGAAATAAAGTGTCATGTCGTTAAAGTCAGATATTGTGTATTGTTATTTAACCAATCTTAACTATTTCTGTTAATAACGTCTTGTTTATTTTAGAGCTACTTCTTGTCGGGGAATTCCACAATTACGTGTTAAATTCAGAGTAGTTGTGAGCCATAAAAATAAGAACAAGGATCGGAATCTGCCAAAAATACGCCTAAGATCCAATTTTGCCCTGCATTAATCTTCTTAAAGGAGCTGAATGCAGACTTTACATTGAGATGTTTGTCTGTGACTCGTAGAGAATTGCGCAAGAACAACAGAACTAATGAGCTTGAAGAAGTCTTTGGAAATAATTGATGCATCTGCAAGATTATAAGTGAAACATTTTTTCCAATCATCAGCTGTAATCTCTAATGCTGTACGTCTGGACGAACAATTGAGTGAAGTAAACAGAGGCTTTCCAAACTTATAACCAAAGAAATTGAAGTAGGTTACATCGCAAATTAATGTTTTTTAGTTCTGTACCTTTGGTTCAGTTTTTTCTTTAGCAAGCGTTGCTCTTTCGAAAATATATCTTTTAAATTACAATCGAGAATTCCTCATTAGGTTCCATAATGTTCATAGTAGATTAGTATGACACTTTTCTTTGATTGATTTCTTCTGCAAGTCCAAAAAGACAGTAATCAATCATCTAACGACTGTTTGGGAATGGTGTTTCTAATGACACTTGACATTCTGAGACAAACCACAAAATGATAATCTATCTGTCTGGCTTTTATATAATAAAGACTCAAATGAGCCTTCCTGAGAATCCTTATCATCATCATCTTGAGTCAGATTTGGCTCGGAGCTGTGATTTCCCTATTTCGAATATTAAAAGAAATAATTTTCAACTAAAAAACATCTAACAAACGATTACAAAACAATTTAACGCTGATGATAAGTCAGAAGAATCCTAATTATATTGAATACGATATTCCGCACTTGCAAGATTAACTCCAATTTAGCACACTTTCCTTCCGGTAATGTTATAAATATTTTAATAATAATAAATTAATTTTTATTGGATGCACATTGCAGTTATTAATGCCAAAACAAAAAAATGGGAAACGGAAATATTTAATTTTACACGAAATTAAAAAATTTAATGCTTTTTGAATAAAATTATCGACATTTCAAAATTAAAACTGCACCTTATTTTAATAATAGTAATAGTAATAACAACAATAAATAAAAGAAGTTTAGTCCATTAAACTTCCTTGAACTTACTAATAACTTAATTTTCTTTTTTAATTAATGTGTTTATCTTAAATGAATGTTTTGTAGATGCTCGGCTTATAACAAATTCATAAGAGATTAATTTGCTACCAAAACAATACCCGAAAACTTATTAATTGTTGCGTGTACACAATAATTATCTAGCATTATACAAACTTTAAATTCAGAAAAAGGAAAATTAGCGAAATTTAAATCTACCAATAATAATACTGAGAGGTGTGTTTTTTCTTATTCTCACATATGGCTGATGAGCATTCTAATAATAGGTTTTGGAAAAAAACATGTTACGCATTATAAATAATGCAAATTTCGGAGGTGATTTATAGGAGAAATAATTTGAGAAAAAATAAAAATAATAATATTAACATGACAACAGTTATAATGAAATTTAGTGAAAAATTGTGTTAATATTTCTAATTATAATAAATTATTGTTAAGACACGTGGAGATCGTCTTGTAGAGTTGTATTCGTTTTATTTAATTTAATATTTAATTGTGTTGTTAAAGTATGTCACATTAAACGTGAATGTTTAAAATAAAATTAATTATGACTTATTATAATAAATTGTGTATTGGTAACGACTTTTAAGTAGTTTAATTAAAATTAATAATTAACGGTATCAGAATGAATAAGGCTTGTTTTGATGAGAACTGACTCATATTAAAGATTAACAATATTATCATTTAGTTATCACTTTATCAGGTTTTTTGCTTGTATTAGATTGTAATCGAATTTTTTTAAACCTAAATGAAGATTCCATAAATTGAGCTGCCCTATTTTGGAATCGAAGCTGAATTAACTTTTGTGTGATTTTGTGAAATTTTGTTTTTTCGATTTTTTGCGGTAAAAACACAGATCTTGAAAATTATCTCCAATTACATAACATAAATGTAGACAAACACCTAAAGCTTTTCGTAAATATAAAATAAATCAACAACACGTGACTTTGTTTTGACGGAAGTCAGCAAATTGTTGTAGGTTGTAGGTTAGTGATTTTGAACCTACAGCTAGATCTAATAAGATTTTTATTTCTCTAATTCTGCGTGGGTAGACTTGTTTAATGTTTTTGGTCTTTTGATATCTCATAAGTCATAATACATTTATTTCTAAAGCTATGGCACGTTTGTTGTCACCATAGCTTCTTTATTGTTACTTGTTGATAGAAATTTTTTTTCATTTTATCTTTTGCAATTTCATGTAATATTACCAGTTCCCTTTGTCATTGCACTGCATTCTGTACAAGATAGGCGACGTCTTTTCTACTTGTATTGGGTGACTTTTCGATAAGAACGAGGTACGTTAAATTCAGAAAGAAAGAGACAATCTACGAATAGTGCTTACATCTGAAATTTCGACTTTATCCAAAAACGCAAGCAACGTTTCAACTGTTTCACTTATAGCAGCAATGATCATGCCTATACTAAACAATCCAATTGATTCAAAAAGACTAAATCTTGAGACTTTTTTTGGCAAAAATCTAAAATCTTTATTTCATTAATCATACGAACAACGGAAAGTTTTTTTGGAATAAATAAACAAAGTCTGCTGCCATCTTAAGTTGCAATTGTTCTATGTCACTTAATGTTAAATTTCCAAAGCATTTTAACAAATGAAAACTTTAACCATTAGGGTGTTTTATGAAATTCGTGGAACTATAATATCAAATTTAACCACGACATCTGGATTGTATTTTGAATATTTATGAGAAAATTTTAGAATAGCTAACCGTCTTGTAACTATGGTTACCATCAGCTTCCGAAGTTCTTCTGTTAGACTTTCTTTGAAATCTTTTTATTCTGCTATTAAATTTCAACATCTTTGCGTGGCTTTTGTTGCGATTACTCTTTTTAGCTTTAGGACGAGCTAACTCTAGTTTTTGGCTTACAACTAGTTTTTACGAGATAAAAACGCTGTTTTATTGCTTCAGTTGATACAATTTTCCAAGCAAACATTTTGAATACCGTTCAAAAGTTAAACCTTCTTGAAATTAGGAACTGTAGTCATATACTTAATCAAAATCACTATTTTGATAATAGTTAAAGATAAACTACAGACCAAAAAGTTGAAGTTAAACCAATTTAAGTTTTACGTTACCAAGGGCGCGACGGGAAGTAGATAGAGAAATGCTGGATTTCGGGAAAGGAAATATTTATTGGCTATCTTTAGCCCATAGTAAATTCTATTTGGAGATAAATCTGTAAAAGTATAAACAGGTTAAGAGGTTAAGTGGACACCTTAGATCATACGTAGATAACACCTTCTGCATTTAGCTAATGCATTTGATTTGTGCCAACATTCAGTCATTGTAGCGCATGTGTAATAAGTAAAATTTCGTAATTTCAAAAATCATTGGCGTACTTACCAAAATTTCCTACAGGAACAACCCAAATATGCCGCAAAAGGCAGCATTCATGTTATTTTTATTCATCCTTGTATATCTATAAATTATTATATAACCCAGGAACAAAGAAAAATAAATTTAGAATACAAAAAAACAGTTATTCATTAATTAAAAAATTTTCTGCAAACAATATCCGTAAAATAAAGAATTAAAGGTAGAAAAATAAAAACCTGAGTGAAAATATGATTTTTTCTGATTTGCAAGACTGTATAAGCTCTACAGTATAAGAAATACTTCAGGTCATTTTATGATGCATTTTCTAGTTCTGCACATTTTACTAGTAAAGTTCAAACTTTTCAAGTTTACGGACAATACTGCTTTTTGGACAATTCCAACCAATGATGTGCGTTGACACGTCAACAATGATTGTTGACATTTTCGTGTCAACAATTGATTTTTCATGTTAAAAATGTCAACAATGTCGACAATTGTGTCAACAATGTCGACAATTGTGTCAACAATGTCAACAATTGTGTCAATAATGTCGACAATGTGCCAACAATGTTGACAATGTGTCAACAATGTCAACAATGCGTCAACTTTGCAAGTAAAGTAGGATTTTGCACATTTTCCGTTAAACCTAACCTGTAAAGACAAGATCATTAATAAGATGTTCAAAACAATTCAAGAATCAAAATGGCTGAAAGGCCTAAAAATAAGAATTTTGATGAATTGGGTTTTCAATTAAAAAAGACTGTGACAGTAACTAAAGATGGAAAAGAAAAGCCAAAATATTATTTAAATAAAATAACATTAAAACTAAATCCTATTTATTTATTCTTATTTCCATGGAATCAGTAAAATTACAAGCATGTTTACTCGTAGCTCCATAGGCCCATACTAAGATTTTTAATTTGGATATGTGGGGGCAATTCTAGCAATGGGACAGTTAGTACATAGCTGTCCTAATGCAAAAAATTTTATTAATTAAAAAAACAAATGCTAACATGATGAACAACATCCCAGCACTTATTTTTTTTTCTAATCAAAATTATTTTATTCGTACATTAGACTTGAACGTACTTATCTTGAAAAGTTCCATCTTCCCAAACCGCTCTGATCCAGAAAGTCTGACTGACGCGAAAAATCTTGAATATCTTAAGTAACGGCTGGTCTGATAGAAACTCAGCTCAGAGGGTAAGATTTAAAAACCCGATCCCTAAACGCTTGGTCCAGGGGTTTATAAACAAATTTGTGACTTCCAGATTGAGGTTAATAATCCAACCTAAATTAGATTCACTCTTTTAAAGACTTATTCTTATTCTTTCGTCATTTTCTTTGTATTTTGGCATCTCGACGCTGATATTCCTTATTTGTTTATCCGATCGAATTCTCTTCTTAATTCTGGAAGTTGATTTTATGTATTCTTTGTAAGTAAGTAGGTTTTATCTTCTATTATACCTACTTCTGTTACTACTTGTCTGTTTTTGCATTTAATTCTTCTTTTTTGATTTTTCCTTCTTTTGATTCACTCTTGATTTTGCCTTCTTTCAATAAAACTCATTTTTTTGATGTCCTTTGATTGTGTTAGATCAAATAGAGTTGTTACATGTTAATTTTTTACTTACCTTTCACTATATTTAAAGAAAAAGTTGTAACAACAACAACAGATATAATCATCGTAAGTAGTGAAGATTTCTCAGGCATCACAAACATGGAGTCTTAGCTTTTTTGATTAATCCTAATTAATATTATTGTTGATTATTCATAATACTTGACTTCTATCAATGACTTCTAATGGTTAGAAGAATTCTAAAGAGCAGATTTCTATTGTAAGAACAAAATAAGTAAATTACTCAATAATTGCATACATCGGTTGTCGATTGTTTCTTTAAACCTACTTTAAAAATTTCATAATCTCTCTTTTCTTGAAGAGCCTGTTCTTAAAGAGCGTTTTAGACCTTTGCTCACTGAACCAATAAATGTCTATTATAATAAAAGTGGCCACAATTTAGAAATGAGAGCTTTATTGTTTTATTCAAATTGAAAACATTATTTTCAGTGATAATTTACATTATAATTTGGCATCAAAAACAATTTTAGTATTACGCACTTCACGAAAATCTCTTCCTGTTATTGTCATTACATTTAAGATAATTCATAATTATACGTTTGGCGCCATAAAATATTACTGAACGGTGATTGAGTTACACGCCAATCGTTCTCCTTTTCATCACATAAATAAATCGAAGCCAGAAAAAAAGAAAATCAGAAAAGGTACTAATTTTACCATCTTTCTCCAATATAATTTATTGACGTAATTCTACTATTAGATTGCGACAAACAAGTGAAAAACAAAATAAAAAAAAAACGACCGAAAATTTTTACAGTGTACAATTATCATGCAAGGAGAAGCTTTTATTTTTCTGTTTAGTATAGAACAGTTGTCATTAGAAACACATAACATTTTTTGTGGTTAGGTTGAGTAGCCCGAAGTTTTAAGTAGGTCCTAAGCATATAATTTAATGTTTTATGAGGGCCCCGTCATGAAACAAAGAATAATGAATTCCTAGAACTCAAATTAGCCGTGTTTTGAAACACTTTACCGGCCGAATATTTCTCCTATGCTCGTTTGTTATAAGTTTGGAATTCGTGTGAAGATGACGAATATCGGAATCCGAAGACAAATTGGCTAATTACCCACACTCTGTTCGTCTTTCGTACCTTATGTGAGACAGAATAGGAGAAAATTACTTTTTGAACTTCTCTCACCTTGTGCCTTGGAAAGAATTTTTAACTGTTTATAGTACATTTTTTCTAAACTTTTTTTTTGTTTAATTCATGCGGATATGTATGTATAAGTGTTATGTGCACGAATTTTCGTTATTTTCGAGCAGATAATAGAGCGCATTTACATTATTAATCTAATGGTCGGCTTTTATTTTACAATGAGCTTCCTGTATTAAAATTTTAAATGTTCATTACTTCTAATCCTACACAGTACTTGTTTAATATTTTAATATTATCTAAAAATTATTATAATTTATTCCTACATAATGAAAGGAGAAGAAAATTACCCAACGGAATTTCAAATATTCTTCTTTACAAATTTTTCTTTTACATGCTAAAATAATTTTTTAGACCTATTAATTTCGGACATCTGTGCGTTTTACGTGCGAGCAATTAATTTTTTTCATGAACAATTTTTCAAGTTTGGACAAAAACGCAAACCCACTTATTAAGTTCTTAAAGTCATTTGTTTTAAGTCTCTTTGTGCATTTTTTCTAAAAATATTCAAATATCCACCCTGAAGACACCTATTAAACCCTTTAAAGAATCATTGAAACGCATCACGCACCCCAAAGTTATGTCCCCTAAAGCAGTAGAGCAATTCATTCAACTCTACCTTCTGCTTTATATTCAATTATACTTTTAATAATCGCAAAAAAAGCGTGTACTGTATAAGATGATTTTAACGACTCTTCTGGAATAAATGTTAGTCTTGGTAATTATGCAGACGGTACTAATAACTCAAAACAAATGCATTTCTTGACGCAAACGGTGTGCAAATGAAACACCACTTTTAATAAACTGCATGCAAAGTTGGATGCACTTTAATTCATAACTATAAAAGCGTACAAAAACGCAATGGTTTATGTTATGCATGATGCTTATAAATAACATGGTTATCAACAATAAATCATTAAACATCACGTTATGCAGTAGTAGGATAGGAATAGTATGTGCATGAGTTAAATTCCATCAAATAAAAATAAACTTTTCAGAAATTCCCAAAGGGGCAAAAACGTTTCGATGCATGCTAAAAATTACTTTCGCTAATAATTTGGCCTGACTAAATCCAATTATGTTTTGGAGTTTTTATTATTATTGTTCATTTAACATGTGCAAAGTAGGGAAAAAATGAAGATGAAATAATGAGTGGAATAATTATTCAGAATATAATATTACTATTGGTTTATTTTCATGTTGAATGAGCACTCCTACTGTGGTGTAACATCTGCAGTACACAATATTTTTCCTTTAATATTATTATTACGTCCACAGAAATACGATAATTGTTGGTTTTGAGCTCACGGAACTACTCTGTTAATGTATTGGCTTACCTTTCCCAAAAGGATGTCATTATAATATGGCCACCAAATTATATAACACACACGATGGTACAGAAAGTATTATATTTCCATCAAATCTAAATTTAGTGAAATTGCTTCTGATTAGTAGTAGACCACAATGAGAACTGTAAGGTATCCTTGTTAACTATCCTAAACCAAATTAATTTATATTTGATTCATATACAGTTACAACATATTTTTTGCCTTGTTAATTTTATAAATTATTTTTTTTCGTTCGGAAACTAAAGTGTTAAAATTACTATTAAGGTAGAAAAGAAAATATAAATATTTTGTGATTGTCTAATTATGTCAAGCCAAAGAATTTTATAACTAGGCTGTTCTTGCTTTACGAAGATATGTCAAAATGGAATTTTCTAACTTGCCAAAAAGAATAGAAGATTGCTTTTAAATTTAACATGGATTTTGGAAAACAAAACGGTAATCGCTAGATTTGGCTTAAAACGCTATTGATATATCACTCAAAGTCAATTCACTAAATTTTTTGGACGTGTTCGTGTTTTTGCATGTGATTTATCTTCCGACGGGTAACAAATTGTTTTGTCTGCATAAATACTTTTTTATTAAATTTTGACTTCATCGATCGAAATTCTTCACTATAAACTTAAATAAGGCATATGCCATGGTAGATTCACGATGTATTAACCCCGAGGACGGAAATTCAAATTCGTTTTCAGTTGGCCCAAATAGATTCTATGACTTAGCATTTGATCATATGAGAATTGAAGATTTCTTTAAAAATAAGAATTACTCTGCTTTAAAGTTGCGTATCTACAAGAAATTTCCATTATCTGTTTTAAAGTAAGTCTTGCCTCTAGCAGTCCAACTTGATAGATTCTGCGGCAGGGTCTTCTTGTCAAGCTATAGTAACTTGTTTTGGCAGTTTTGATAAAACGAAGATTGACCACTTCGACTTTTGACCAGTTTGTATTTTAGACATCGATTTTGATATTCTTGAATTACAAATTGAAATCTATAGCTATACCTTTTTCAGAATCGTTTTTTTTTCTTTTTCTCTTTCAGTTTTTGCATTTTCCTTTTGTTGTTTAGATCTGTTTAAACCAACTTCCTATTTTTTCTTGTTTTTCTATCCAAATATTACATTTGGCATCCGTTTTGGATTTTTTCTTCTTTTTCTTAATGAGTTCTAGGTTTAACCCTGTTAGAAAAATTAATTTCCATGGCAGAATATAAAACAAAACGGACATGGAGCATCATTATGATATTTGATTAAGTTAATATTATATCTAAAATTCCAGAACGGCTTTTTTCATCAATTTTTAAGGCGTATATTTTTGAAAAATGAAAGAATTTTTCTTCTCCCTTTTTCATTGTTAAGCTTTTCATGTGGATGTCTTGAGGACATTATTTATTCATACATACTGAATTCTGGAGGAAGGGCCGTCTTATTGGCTTAATATCTAAAATAAAATTGTGCTGCTGATTGAGGTTTATCAAAAAGGGATGTAAAGCCATAGAATTTTAAAATGGTTTATCACTCGAGCAAATTCTTTTCAGTATGGTAGCTTCTGGAACCAAATAGAACTGGAAAGTGCTGATCAAAGATTCCTACCTTTAGGAAAGTTCACTACTGATTTTCGGGATTGTGGGATTACGAATTATAGCAAAATCTCTTTTCTCTGAACAACTACTGCTGAGAGCAAAAAGATATAAAATCACATATTATAGCTAGTTCTTCTGACGGCAGTCTTATGATTGAGTTATGCAAAACAGTGATGTAACAATTTTCTTGACAAAAGATGTAACGCAATATTTCTATTTTTATTTCCTCTGAGTATTTTCTTATCAAGTACCAAAAGAGGTTTGAACTTAAATTTTGAAAGAGTAGAAAAATGAGTTACTTTTGAGGGGAGGGGCGGCAAGTATAACCGTCATCCGTCCAGAAGCAGATTTTACCTAAGACGAACTGCATAAGCCGGGAAGGTTGTTGAATGCTATGCTATAGAAATAGGGACTCACATTGGCAAAGTTTGAGAAACTCTACTCTAGAAGATTACTTTCGATCTTTTCTAAAATCGCTTTAATATTGCACTAAGGCATTTCAGTGTGGTCTTCACTACGGATCACATTTGCTGCAACCTGTAGATTTTATCAAAGCGAGCAGATCTTCTTAGGATTATCTTTCCGAAGGTATTGAGATGTAGATGTCTCAGATTCATTTACTTTGCTTTATTTTAATTTAATACTTTTTTGATTTAGTCTTTGAGTTTATTTGTGTATAAGCTTTGGGTATCTAATATTATTTGGAGTCAAATTACTCGACTAAAAATTTTTCGTACACACAATACAACTTGTACGTGCTATTATCATCTTGTAATTCTTTAAACGTAAAACTCTATAATTATAGTTTTGATAATAAAGTTGTTTTCTACAAGGTAAATTGTTTTAAAAGAGTTATCAAATACAACAAGTTAACAAGCAACCACTGGTCATGTTAATATTAAGAAGAAAACTATGTAGTTGTAACCGTCAAGAATATGAATAATGTCTTTAAAAATATCACGCTTACCTGGGCATGCAAAATAATAAAAATACGTTCTATTCTTGCATAAGGAATAAATAAATATAATTAAAATTTGCACAGCTTATTTGCGTTAAACAATACAATTAAATGAATATTAAGTTCAGTTCGATGTACCATAATAAGCTTTTTCATATTTCTACTCGATTCCTTGGTAATTAGAGAGATGATTATCTTTACTAATTTGAATAAAACACAATGTATTAGAGAAATACGCCAAACCATCATCAACCAACTATTACGCTTAGTTGTTGATTCAGGATGACATTTTAAAGATTCGAGTAGATTTTTTTTCGTGTACAACACTGTTGAAGAATCGAATGCAACGTGATAAAACACGTGTATTTATAATAGTAAACTAATATTTATATCTGAAGATGATTTTATTACGAGGTCGGCGCAGTGTTCGCTGTTGGGGGCGCCCTAATCATCGGTTCACTAGGCTGCCTCGTATTTCATCCAGGTAGAGACCAGTACTAACTCCTCTTTTGAACAATAAAAATATTTATACCTTCATCTAAGATTGCCATATTATAAAAACAGATCTTCTTTTTTCTTTTGTGGAGCGTTATAAAAAATAAACTTTCGTGATCTTTACCTACTTGCTAGATATTCTTCGATTTTCTAACGCTAAACTTTTAGCGATGCCGTATAAGTCAATAAGAAGACAACGAAATAGACTAACTAAATTACTAAATCATGATTAAATAGTCGACATTGATAAATATTGCTCTGATTTTATAGCTTGCAGGCACGATATTGTTCGAAAATGTACGTGAGAATGTTGATTTTTAATTTATGAAGCACAAGTTTTGCATGAATATTTGCACGTATGGAATTTATATCTACCACCACATTGATGCATTATTATTGCGTTTATCTTGTCATATAATGATAATAATAATGAGAAGGATAATTATTATTATGATTTCGTAAATACAAACTTTTTACACAATCAGAAACGAACATAAATTATTTATTAGCAATAGTTTTTTAATATTGCCTGATGATGATTGTTGCGTGTAGCAGCAAACGAAAATTATTATACGAAATACACGGTGTCAATATTATTACATTTTTTCTTCTCTTCTTAACGTTTTATTATTTAAAACCAAAACGCAATAGATCAGTGAGTGAACGTTCTGTCATTTCACTGAAATTAACATGTTTCGTGTCAAAGTTAATTTAAATTATGAAATTCGAATGAGTATATTAGGGTGATTTCGTAATTTTATTTTAAACCGAAAGTTTTTTCTTATTTGAAAATTTTTTGTATTAACTTTCTTAAAAGTGAAATTAGTAAATTTGTTGATGTGTTGTAAAGTTGTTTATTGTTTAAGAAATCACCTAATAAGTATCTCCAAAATGCTTAGATTTTTATACTTTTAGAAGTTTTTTGTTTTAAATTGCTTCACTTCGTGAAATGTAAAGTGTAGGTGTCTATTGAAAGAACACTCACAAAAAACAAAAGACTGGGATAAGTGCATGCAAGGTAATCGGAATCTCGTTCGGTTTCTTTTGTAAATTGGTGTGTGTTACTAAACAATACACTATGCATACAGAGTACATACAAAAAATGCTTAAGCATTGTTGTATCCACTATACTGGCCGTATTGATTGCTTTTAGCGTTATCTAGAACTCGTGACGGGTTCAAATAAAGAACAAACTTGTTGGATATCGAGGAACCTACAATTTCAAGTCGGAAAAGAAACAATAATGTCTGCTATTTTCCCATAGCAACAGTCAACTCGTACTTTTATATATACATTTTGCTCTAACTCACCACCAAACCATACGCTTCCATAAATAAGATAGCTTCTTGTGGTTTTTCGATGGTATTGATGATAATACCTCGTAATATGCCTACTGCCTATTCTGTCTTCCGGTGCTCTCTACCCAGACTTACCTGACTCCTTAATGAAAGTCAATGTATCATTCCAAACGAAAATGCTTTTTGGCCCCACCTTTCTTCCAGCTTTTCCTTTGCGTCTTGTCTTGAGTTCACATATTTAAGGCTAACGTGACCTTTAGAAAGGGCTCCAATACATGTTCTCAGTTTCTCGTCCGATTTTTTGTTGACATGAACTACGTTGTACCCAACACTGACCTTCTTAGCAGTGACGTATCTCTTAGATCTAATTCATCAGTTTTGTTGGGGATAATATTCTCTCTATCTCACAGGAATTCATCAATCTTTCTAAATCGTAGTGACTTTTTGTAACCACTTGCCCTAAGTGTATTGTTGATGATTTACTTTGATTCTAAGCTTTTCCAGGACTGATATACTTATATTGCTTATTGTCTGCGGTATTAGAAATATTCTTCTTAGAACCCTGTACGGACCAAAGCCCGACAGGTCCGATCGGCCGAACAGAACAAGAACCTGATACCCTCTAAAACTGACACGCGAAAATTGGTTTCGGGCCGGACCGCGCAAAGGCCCAATCAGAAAGTCTGACCAATGCAGAACACTATTTCATATAGTAACAAAGATACTTACACCCTGTAACTTGCACTACCTTCTTAACTCCTTCTTTAACATTAATAAACGGTAAGCGGTCTCTTTTCTTATCTGCGGTTCCAATCATAAAACATTTATTTTCTATTAGTCGTAAGATAAGATTTTTTGTTTTTATTAACCTTACGCTTTGCATTGTTAAAGTCGCAATAATAATCATCTCAAAGCGTTATTTATCTCTTTTGAACTCCTAATATCTAAAAGTCAAAGTAAGTTGTTGATCAAAACATAGATAAAACCCGAAAAATTCAATTTATAAGAAAATTAGAATGTCTGCCTTTACTTTGACCTTGCACCAATAGATCATAATTGATATTATAGTACTGTATGAAATTACCAAACAGTCAATATCAGCGTGGAGTTTACAAGAGGGACGACTTGTTTTTACATGCTTTTACATTAAAGTATTACTTGATTTCTGTTTACTTTCTATTTGTTACAAAATAAGTAATCGTTTTTGATGTAGCCTATGTTTGATGTAATTATTTGTTTATTGTTTTACGGTATTTGCTTCTTCACTACAGAGCTGCATTTGTCTAGTCAGGGTATTCGTTTGCAGTCCAAAGATGAACAAAAGGTAGTAAAGGAGTTCAGAGAATTAGCAATTCAAAGTTTAGAAAATAGAGATTTTGGAACATTCTAAAGTTTTGTTGCTAGAATGGTTGTTCTTATTTCGATATAGTAGCTTTGAAATGTTCAGGTTGAGGTTTCTTTGCCGGAGATTCAATTAAGACCATTTAGTTAATTGCTAGAAATGGTTTTTCTTTTTGTATTTGCCTAAATCTTGTATCTCTGCAAGAGAAAATTGAATAAGGCCGAAAGTGGTTTATAGCACCATAATGCTATATCATTGTAATCGGCATTGAATGATGAATTAAAAATACCAAAATAAGCAAGGTGTTCCCTTTAAAGAAATTTAGACTTGTTTACACCCTGTATAGTCGGGAATAATTTTAGGAAGTACAAAAAATTGTTCTGTGTAACATTCTTTTATATTAATACAGATAATGACGTATCTTCCAATTGCAACCTGTTAGAACACTCTGTATATTATAATGTTATATTGACAAAAACTACCACAGGTCATTGAGAAGGAGATTGTTTCTGCAAGTTATTCCTTGGATTCCATTTGGGACATCTATTTACAATTTATGGATTATCTTCACTTTCACTATGATCTACAGAATTTCTGAATTCGCAGAGTGTGGTGAAAAGATTTCATAAAACATAAGGGCACTAATGTTTATTAAAACTGGAAACAGTACTTTAGTTTGTTAAGGCTTTGTTGTCTTTTGTCTATCCATTTTATCAAATCTAATGCCTTTTAAGTAAAAGTGATACCAATGGGTGCTACACTCCCTGCGAAAAATCCTGCAAGTCCAAAGATTTTGACAAAGTAAAAGCGAGTATGTAGGTAGCTGCTTTTAAATTAAATTCTGCCTCAGCCGGAAAACGCTGAAAATGTTAAACAGACAAGAATCGTGGAAATGTCATAAAAATTAGGAAAATATAAGTAAAAGTCAGGGAATTTCATTATTTTGTCTGATATTTCTACTAAGATCAAAAATAATTACCGATCAAAACAATTTTTACTGTCCCGGGCAATGATGTAATTTATTTTTCCTTTGACCGTGCGTTTTATTAATTTTCAATTTAGTGTAAAATTACAAATTATGTAGACTAGAAGAAGTACGTGCAATTTTCAGAAAAATGTCGTGGAAAACCATTTGCAATGTCTAAATTATGTTTAAGTGTGTAGGAATTTTTTATAGGTTATGTCCAAAACAAACAACTCTTTAAGAGCAACTTTACTTCGCTTTTTGCTTACAAATTTTAAACACACGTACGTATGCTGCAATCGAGATAGTAGCTCTAAAACCAACTTTTGTCGCATTAGTACGTTCAACATGCGAAGAAGCATCGGTGATTCGGATCTGGACATGCAAATATTTAACAGGATTTAGAAATTCCTATAGTCATTCCAATCCCGCATTGCAAGTTGGTTGTTAGCTTTACATGCACACCATGAGATCTGAGAAAAACCAAATCAATGTTAACCGTGACTTGCAGCATTATGAGGTTATGAAAAATGCGTATTTACACAACGTTGCTACATGGTCACAGTACTATGCCATGATTATGATCTGTTTGTTTTCTTTCAGTAGACAATTGGAGTTTTGTAACCCAAAATGCGTTATATCTGTTTTCTAATTTGTAGGAATTTCTATCTCTGAATTTGCTGTTAGATTACGTCCAACGATATTGTTATTCTTTTAGGATATAAGGGTTTTAGCAGAGTAATAATATTATTTATTTCATAATATAGAAATTTTTCAACCAGTATCTGTAAGAATTCCAGAAATCTAATACCGTCGAGAAACGCAATACGCTTAAGTTTATTGCGTTGTTATCTGCGAAATAAACTTTGATAAGTGTACATATTAAGTTTTATCGGAGAAGGTTGTGTCGTTTTGAAATTGTGTTCTTAAAAGTAAACAACGCTAGGTAAAGATAGAAACTTTAGCAAAATCAAGTATCGTTCGCTCATCAAGTACTTGTCGTTGAAAGGACTCTCTGACCAAGAAATTTATGATAACATGTCAATAACGTTAGGAGATCAATGTTCATCTTATTCAACCATTAAAAACTGAGTTGCGCTTTTAAACGTGATAGAAAAGATGTTACGGATGAGAAGAGACCACGGAGACCGATATCTGTGTCAATGGAAGAGAATATTGATGCTGTCTATGATATGATTTTAGACAATAGACGAATCTGCCTAAAACGCATATCAGAGACTTTGAATATCTCATATGAACGCTTTTTTATATTTTTCATAATGAATTGGAAATGTGGAAGCTATCCGCAAAATGGATACCAAAATGTCTCAATGCTGATCTAAAGCGGATGAGAGTGACAACGTCTCCGTGGATTTGCAATCAATTTAACGATGAAAAGTCAAGATTTTTAGATCACCTTGTTACGATGGATGAAACCTGGGTTCATCATTATGATCCAGAAACTAAAGAAATGTCGAAGGAGTGGAAACATTCTGGTTCCCCTCGACCCAAAAAGTTTCGTGTGCAAGTCAGCTGGAAAAGTTCTTGTCTCCATTTTCTGGGACAAAGACGGCGTAATTTTCGCAGATTATTTAGTGCATGAAAAAACAATCACAGGAGAGTATTATGCATCTTTATAAACTAAATCTCGGGCTAAATTTGTGGAAACACGACGAGGAAGAATTTCCAAAGGCGTCTTGTTTTTGCAGGATAATGCGCCCGCCCACAAGTCTCGTGTTGCACTGCAAATAATCAATTATATGGGGTTTCAAATTGTCGACTATCAGCCACATTCTCCTGATTTGGTCTCGTTTCTTTCCAAAACTTAAAAAATCATTGAATGACAAAAATTTACTACAAATGAGAATGGTAATTAATGATGTGCAGTTGTGGTCTGTAACTTTTTTTCTAAAGGATTAGAATTACTTTTTGATAGATGCATTAAATGTATAGAGTTAAAAGGTGATTATGTTGAATAAAATAGCATTACTTCGCAAAAAAGTATATCAATATCCCCTCGTAATACTATGCTCAATTCTTATTTTTTATTTAGGTATACAAGATGATTTTAAGATTTTTAAGCAAAATTGGTATTTCCTACATAAATAACAAAATAATAAAGTAACATAAAATGATTGTGCCTACCAAACGCCCTTCAAAAAAGAATTCATCAGTAAATGTATCTGCAGCTTTTTCAGTACTAAAAAATAAACGATGGAAACCATTTTTAATTGCTTGTAAAATTTCAATTAGTACATCCAATGGAATTCGAGCTCGTCATCAAAAGATATAACATGCTAGTCTCTATAAGATCCTATGCTAATTGTACACCAGCTACAATGTTTTTTGAAGCCAATACTACACCGTAGCATGCGATATGATTAATCAGTGACCCTTACGAATCTCTTTGTGAATACCGACGCATGCATTAGGCACCGGTAATGGATCTTAAAGTCTATCTATTTAGCGTATAGTTTAGATGGGAATTTTAATATTGTACCTAATATAAATTATTATTCTAGCGGGTCTTTTGAATTTTATCCGCGTGCACGCCAAAAAAAAACTAACCTCACTGTAAACCGATCATAATTTTATATTAAATTAATTATTTCTATTAGACGATGAGAATGTAATTTCCCACATTGTTTTCCGGGATGCTCCTTCTCTTTTTATATATAATAATAGACGTGTATTAATAATAGCCGATACACAATAACGGCTAGTTTTTCGAGGTTTTGAAGTATGGTCTCTCTACTCGTATCATGGCTAACGTTATTATAATTAATTTTAAGAGGTCGATTTAGAAAGAGTTCATTAGCGGCAAAAATTAAATAAGATTTATTGTAGGTCTAATCTAGATCAGGCTTATTATTGGCTTATTTTAACATTAACATAAAGTAATTATTATTAACTTTTTTTATTTCTTTCTTTTGCAAGTTCGAATTGGATTTCATTTTTTGCTATTCAAAACAGGTTGAGCAATAGGTATCGATGGCAGTGGAATTCAAAATAAAACTATTTTTATGAATATACGAAATTGATGCTTATATTGGCGAGAAATTTCCAATTTTCCACTAAAAAAATTTCAGATAGATTGACCTCCTAACTCACTCACCAGATGTCTCTTGATATTAGTTTCAATCCATTTATAAAACGAATCTGATAAGAATAAACTGCATAAATTTAGAAACTTGATATCAGAATAAACCACAAATTTTAACAACGGAGGTCATGCTAGGTGACGGCGGCGGTGATATTTCCATTTACATCGAACCGAATTCATTTTCTATCCAAATGCAATCATTGATCAGCCATTCTTTGATGCTTTTTTAGCATGGGGAGATGGTATCTTGGACGTACAGAGGTTGAAATGATTGGCCCGTTAGAGGGTTGATAAAGACCCCGGCATTATTGGCTCGCAATCGAACGAATTCCATTCCATTTTCAAATTGAAATTTCAAAAATCTTAGATTGCTTGCTTTTGTAAATGTGCCGCCGTTTTCAACGTTAAACTCGGATTTTATTTTGCAGCGCTTGAGTTTTCAAGATCGGGAAATATCCTGTGGAAGTTTTTTCTTTTTGCTTTTATCTTGGAACGTCTCCGTTATTTTCTTTTCTATTTTGTTTACTAAATACGCCTTTATCCGATTCGTTAAATTTGTTAAGGTGTCGACAATAGAAAGTTTTATCGTGAACGTATCTATTTGGGATTTTCGTTTATCGTAGCGAAAATTGTCGAAGAGAGGTAAAATTGGTCCCATTAAAAAGGTCAAAACATCGACGTTGCCCTCGTATTGAAATGGAATTTATTTGGCTGCAAATATATGTTGGGGTAAAATTCAATTACCAACTTCTATGAGTATTGGGGGGTCGGCAGTTAAATCGTAGGCGGGTTTCTCGCTCTATCCGCAGCACTTCAGGCTTGCCAACAAGACAATTCAATTACTAGCTCTATTTCTGCGGGTAGGTAGTTAGTGTGAGGCATAGAGAGGAGGTTGCCAACCCATGCTCTCCTGAGTTATAATGGACTAGGCAAGGTTTAAATCAAGGTGCAATCGCCGTAGTAGGTTTTCTTCGACCTCGGAAGGTTAATGCGGTCGCAGACTATTAGCGCCCAGTTTTATTTCCTGCGAAAGCATTTCGCTTCGAAATATATCTTTCGATGATTATCCTGAACGCTCGAGCTTTAGGATATGAGCTGAAAAGCTGTATACCCCCACTATTTTCTTGCAGCTTTTAATACGAAACTTGCTATTTACTACTTGATATTATCAATTTTAAAGTATTTCTTCAAGAGAATTACAGTAATTTGTTGAGAAGTTTTAAACTTTTTTACTGGTGATTCTAAAAATAAAATATTATTAGCAACAGAAATAAAAACTGCTACTACATGACAGCTTTAGGCGTTTGGAGAAACAGATTTTTAAATTATAACAAGATGACAGAAATATCGAAATTCAATTGTGAACCTGATTGCATGCAAGAATTATTCTAATTCTATCTTAAATAAAAATCTCAGTCTTTCTATTAGTCCACTAAAAATTAATTAAACCTTAAAGTTCAAATGTTAATTGTTTTTCAACTGTTGGAAGTGACAAAGCATTTTTGTATTAGAGTTGCAAGCCCATTTATGATCGCTCGCACAGTGAATAACAATCAATTTGCATCTGTGTGATACAGTTAGAATGGTAATATAATAAATTACTTTGTAGATTTTTAATTTACACCAAGATATAAATTATAATCCTAATTCATTTTCTGTTATCGTAAAACAATCGATCAAGCAACTGCGATTTGGTTATGTTCAAATCAATCGTAAAAGAAAGGATTTGGGTTACAAGTACATGTCAATATTAATTTTCTAGTTACAAAAAGAAAGTAAAACAGACTTCAGAATTAAAGATTCTACACCTAAAAAACTATCTTTACGTATTATACCTGTAACTTGAACTTGTTAACGTGAAATTAAACACCTAACGATCTTTTTTGACTGACCTTCATGTGGCTTATAACCTTCCGAGACTTGCATCTGAATGCGAATAAAGAATTAACTTAACAATGTTTTTCATCTTTAATCTGGGCCCGCCAAAAGAAGAGTACAAGCCGCCACTGACCACATATATCCCGTGACTTTCCCAGGCTCATACTATATAGCTAATGAAGACCGCATCGAGATGGATCTAGTACTTTTCACCTGAGCTCATCAACAGGAAAAGTCACTGACCACTCATTACCCTGTAACTCTCCTAGGCTACTATTCTATCCGCTAATGGAAACTGATGGAAATCAATCCAGTACTTTTCACTTGGGTTTACTAACAAAACAAAAAGAGTAACAAGCTGTCACTGATATAAGTCCGCTTATTAGCTTGTAATATTCCCAGATGAAACTCTATATACTAGTACTGTTCTTTTGTCCACCAATAATAGTTAAAAGGCACAACCGCCACTGACTGCTCATGTAGCCTACAGGTGCATACTCTATTTGCCGGTGAAAACTGCATTGAATTTGGTCCAGTACTTTTTACCTGCGTCCACCCACAAAAATAATTACGAGCCGTTCGTGGCCTATTAAATAACGTATAACCTTACCAGGCTCATATCCTATAAGCTAGTGAAAACTGCATCGAAATGGGCCTAGTCGTTTTAGAAATAATCGAGAACACATTAGCCAACAAGAGACATACATTGTAATTTTTTTTGTTAAAATCGGTTAAAAATGTAGTAGTTATTTATGTAACAAGAGCTGGGAATAAGATATTAGACGTGAATTCGAAAGGCTCGAAGAGTTTTTCCTACGACTGCAAAATTTGAAGAAAATTACTTATGAAATAGTAAATGACGTTTCTTGAAATTTTACTCTCACTATTCAATGATATGAGATTGCTGTGATTCGATCTATTTACAATTAGATACATAACCGTTAATAGTTGATCTAAGGTTATATGTTCAATTTTCACGATTATGTACTTACTTTTACGCATAGACAAATGAAATCCACCAAAAGTTTTAAGAGCAGTCGTAGAAAAATTTATTAATGTGGTATTTTGCATTTTGTTAAAAAGCGACAGAGAGATTTAGGATAAGATAGTTTCTGGTACTAAGGAAGGAAGGAAGAAGTTATATACCAATTGTGCAGTTAACATCTGCACTTATTTAGTAATGTTCAATTAATAGAAAGTGCATAATATAACAATATGATTATACTTAGCCTTAGAACATTCCTACATCAGTTGTAAGACCTGTGAGATTGTGTTTGATCAATTAAAGATCAAGATTATCTTCTTATCCTTATTCTTCTTTATTGACGAAACACCATTTAGTAGGCAGCTTCCTCAATGCGTGGTTCAATTACTTATATTCGTAAGACCCGTATCTGAATGAAATCAACTGTGGTGTAAATTTGCATAAAGTAAGTAAGTAATTTTCTGTTGTTTTCAGAATTAGAGTATTCTTGAGAATATTCTAATTTTTTTTTCGAAATAAAACACAAGCAATATTCTTCTCTTGAAAACTATTCACATGTTTAACTGAAAATAAAACTGGAAAGAACTTAAGAAGGATGGTTGGACTAATTACATAATACATCCATACCATGGGGAAATCCTCAATCCTGCCATGTGAAGAATATACCACGGAGAAGATTCTTAGCATACTAATGTCCACCCTTTCAAGGATTAAGGCTTGAGTTCACCTTGGTCTTTTCCAATAATTTCAAAACAGTTAAATTCAAACGAAAAGCAAAAATGGCAAATTGTCATTGATTGGAAAAGCTTGACTTCTGGAAACCTGATTTTTGGAACAAGCAATTCCGGTAGTTTTCACATAAACATTTTAAAGAGACGTAATAGGCCTGCCCAGGAACCCTTCTTGTGAGAGGAAAAACCTATTTTTTAATTATTATTTGAACAAGCAATTCCTCAGTTATGATTATATCTGGGATAGTTCAGTTATTAAAAAAAACAATTATGTATATGAATTTAATGAACATGGACACTTACACTTGAACAAGCTGATTGCGATTATAAAATGCTTCATACCATATTGCTCGACTGTGAGCTACAAGATTTTCAATAGTAGACATAAAGATGTTGTCTTCGGTAGGTGAAGACTTCAAATCAAAATAACTTACAAAAAAGGTTACACGATAGAAATAGTTTAACGATAATTAGTAGAGACAGGAATAGCTTTTAGGAAAACTAGGAGAGTAAACATCGATTTGATTAAAGCAGTCATAAGCGTTAAGATTGCTATCAAGAAGCGTAGAATCCGAAAACTGAGATTAAGCTACAAAACTTGAGAAATCTTAAAGTTCTAAAGAAATACAACTTTGTAGTTTGTTATTTTTTTAAAGAATTATTTTGTTGCTGTTCAAAATTTAATTACAATTTTACAGAGTTCTTGTCAATAATAAAATTGTTGTTGTGGGCAGTTAACTTGTCAAAAATTAGAAATTGCAACTTATAGTTATAAGAACACTAATTTCATTCTTATTGCTAAAAATCTATAATTATTTGCTAAATGTAGCTTTGAGCATTAAAAACAATCGTTTAGAATTATAACAGATTGTGTCTGTTAATATCAAAAGATATAGTTACAGTCTAAAGTATACGAATTGACAGTACATAATTCCAGGCAAATAACAAATTAGAGTTCTAAATATTCTCTGTAGATATATAGGTTGCCAAAGTCTATTTTTTTTCAAATAAAACAATTGAGGGTAAAAAGGATTTTATTCAAAGTTATCAAAATTCGAAGCTTTGTACGTGAGAGAGAATAGAACAGCATAAATCAAATTTGATCAATAACACAATACTATAGTGAAAACCACTCGATTTGTTCCATTTAAAGTTTAATGTGTCATAGTCGTGAAAAACCTTTCGAATGCGCATCACAGCGGCGAATAACCATTGCAATGTATTAATATTTAATACAAGTAGACAGTTTTAATTTTTAAAAAGTTTGATTTATGTAATTTCGAGATAAATCAAAAAAACGCCATTTAAATGAAAGAAATTAAGAAGTCAAAAAATCCTGAATTTAAAACTTTTCTACAACTAATTAATTCACGGAAGAACTACCGAAATAATTAGGTGATTTTTCGAATTATACCCTCGCACATAATTAAGTCCATTTATATTTAATGGAAACTAACGACTAAACACACACAAAAAAATGTAGTTCACATCTAACAATAAGTAAGTATCGTATAAACTAGGTCAAGTACAAACTGAACGAAATAATTGAAGAAAAAGAAAATAATATATCCGTTGAGGCAATCAAATAAAATCATAGAGAGGTTGTAGGTTAGAACAACCTCCTCAACTATTAGTAAGTTGTGTTGGTCAGGTTTTTCGAACAAAACAATTCCATCTCTCCTTTTTATATTCATTTCATAAACCTTTTTCTTAATTCTAATTTCGATTCTATTAACACGTCAATCATAATCTGCGTATTCTTTTTTTCGATAATGCGTTATAATGCCTTCCAGAATTTCTATACCTGACGCTTTGATGACGGCAAGTCCTTTTGGAGATCATTTAGGCGTGGGTATATTAATGTGTTTACTACCGAAAGTTTTGTTATTGTTATTACTTTTAGTTATCAAAATTACTCTTTGATTTGTAATCGTTGAAGTATTTCACTTAAAAGGTTATTTTTGATTTGCTATCAACTAGAAGTAATTTTTCATATTTTGACAGGTGATGGAAGGTTAAAATCAAGGGTTGATAAGAATATTACTTTAAGTACCTACAAACTACGTTCTTTTAAAATCTTAACATTATACGCTACCACTTAATTTTTTATAGGAAAAAACCGTTAACTTCCAAAATTGTTTAATTCACCCTTAATCTTCACCTGTCCACAACGTTATCGAGTCAGAAATTCAGAATCTTTTTATACTTGGTCTCTAGATTTGATGTATATGTTGGATTGGTTAAAGCGTTAAAAGTAACGGATTTAAGTTCGTTATTTAACGGAAAACATTAAAAGCGAATTATTGGCTATGATAACAACTTCGACGCCAAGAATAAAGCGAAAACCGTTACCAGAACTTTATTCTCCCCACAAAATTCGTTTTTTAGGACATTAAGAAGCTGCACAACACAAAAGATGACAGGCTGTGTAAATTTTTTAGGGTTTAATGGTGATATTTGAACTTTTTTTAAATCTAAAACCCTTGAGAAATTCCGTTGGATTCCTAAAAAAAGGCCGTTTTTTTCTATATATAAAGACGGATTTGGGTCAGAATTTACTGTTTTTTAGTATATCTACCTTCCCCCTAATATTTTCAATTTTTAGGGTAAAGTGCTCTTTTATTCAAAGCCATCGCGATTTTACCTACTTGTCAGTTTTGTTCGCGTAAAAAATGGGGTGCAACTGCTTTTTTGTACAAACGTAGATGAATTTTAAAAAGATTAAAGATTATTCTGGGACGCGTGGGAATTTCTAGTTTCTTTTTTTTTGGAACTTATCGAAATTATTTTCATCGTTCATCATTGTCAATTCCTTTTAGACGATTAAATTGCGAAATAGGGAAGGAAACTTTTTTAAATATAAATAATCAACCGGGCCGATAATCAGGTAATATTCAGCATAATTTTTGCATAAAACTGTAGAGTTTTTACCTCAATTTAAATGCAAGAAGTTGATGAATGTTTGATATCTGCTTTTCATTAATATATTAAAGTAAATTCATGTCTGTCGCAGACAGTTATGGGAAAAACGGGTAAGTTAAATCATTCGCCAAAGGAATTCATGAATAACTTACCATTGCTTTATGCTCAGGAAGCTTTTTACTAATAACTTTTAGAAAGTTGAAGGTATACGCCTATGGCTTGCATATTGCATTTTTTTACTTACACACGGCTCTGATTAAATAAAACTTGTGCAACATCACGATTTTAACATAAAAATAACTGCCGGTTATTAAATATTAATTGTAGAGTTTTGAATTATTATTATACTTATTAATAATGTACAGGGTGTGTCCAAATTGAATAGCAATAAAAATAAATATAAAATTCTCTTTAAAAAAAAAAGGAGAATCCATCTTGTGCTCGTGAAAAATACTGAAACATGAATTCGTGTTAGCTTAAGGGGTTCGAGCTCATGTAAATCACCAACCATTTTAAATGAACCAGTGTAATTTAAGCCATTTATCTGAATGAATTATGCAAAACCTTCTACTATTGGTGCAACAGCATCCAATAACCGCCAAGATTCGATGTAACAACAAAAGCTGCACACCGTTGATATTTGAACACGCGAGTTTGAAAAGGGTTCCCTTCTATACAAAAGCAAACATAAAAAATATCCGCTGCTACTTTATAACACGAGTTGTGCACGCTTTCAACATTTGTCATGGAAAGCTTCTAGTATAAAAAAACGGTTTGAAAAGTGAAACATATTTTAAAATATGCTTTGTGTTATATATGGCAGGTTTTAGATGTATTCTTTTTTATCCTTTCTTTGTGTTGTTTGGTAGGTAGTACCTTAACCTTACCCTGTCGGGATAATTTTCGATTTCACTTCCTAAACACTTTTACAGTTAATTTGTTTTGTTGTTTAATTACTTGTAGCTTGAAAGGGATTTATTCTCTTTACTAAATCTAATTAATTGGAATCAATGTCGAAAATTGCTAGACAACATTTTATACTGTATATATAGGGACAACTGGAAAGTTTGAATGTTTTAAAAATATTGCGGTTCGGGATGTAAGATGAAAACTAGTTTCTTGAATTTTATTAGTGACAACTATTTATATTTTGAAGTTTCAATTTGTTAATTCTACATAAGCATTTTATATACTAATAGAGCTTCGTTTTGCAAACTTTTTAATGCTGGAGTTTCTGTGACAACATATATTTTGCCGGAAGGATTCCGGCTGATGATACCCGGTTTACTGCCTGTATACTATAAAACATGATACCGCATCTATCGTTATCGATATTAGTGAAAAACACAATTTCTTTAAATTAATTACTGTACTTTTATTTTAATAAATTATAATTTATCTCACGATCGAATAAGCATTGTCATTTTGCATACTAAGTAATTGAAGTTTAAAGATATGAACGATATCTGAACAATACGATCAATTAGTTCAAATGGAAATTTTTTTAACATTGCGGAAAAAAATAATGTCAAACTTATCAGTTTTGCAAACCCTGTTTGTTAGTTCTCGCAACTTATAGATTATTTTGAAATCTTGTGACTCATATTCTGTAAAATGAAATTCTATAGATAAACTTGATTAATTGGGAAAGTTTATATGCGATTTGCATAACACTTACTGCGGATTTTGCATAGTTGGGAAGTTTCCGTGATTTAAATATTTTTTTGTTTTAAGACCTTGAATAAAAATTTTTTTTTAACTTTCTTATCAACTGTATAAAATCTCTTCTTGATTCAATCATATATTTAATTCTTTCTTGAAGAAAATTTCATCATTTAGATGCAAAAAATCAGTTTGAAACAAAATTTATTCCGATAGAAAAAATCCAATAAAGAACCAAATCTATTCTTAGAATTCGTATCCACAAATCATTTTTTATCCTGTTTTTATATTCTTTCTAATACAAATGTTTCGGATTAAGATTTATAATAGGACAGCGAAATCATCATAACAATGAAATATTATTTCAGGCTTCTCTTTATATAACTTTAAGAAAATCATCTTAAAAAAAAAACCTCAGGCAGATAGACCAGCAATAGAAAATCCAAGTCCGACACGAATCCATGCACAACATCATCAGCAGGATCTGTTTGTGTTGTTTATTCTCGGTACAGCTGATGTGCAAAAGAGAGAGAACCGAGAGCGAGGGGGTGAGTTATTCGCTATTAAGGGTTGCCACCCCAGGTATGTGTGTGTGTGTACAGGCGTGTGTGAACAATAACAGCACACGCTTTCAAAGGAGTAAAAAAATGGTAAATAATACTTTTTGGTAACGGCATGTGGCAATCCGGTCGTGGTTTAGTCCAACCCCTTTTTGGATTTTTTAATGATTCTGGATTGCTGATTTGAAGGATTAGGAGCCCGATAATGTATTACAGTACTTAAAGTAAATTAAATTCAAGAGGATTTGTCCTAAAATCTTTTGCACGTGTCTCGAACGAGACTCAAGGGTTGTTTTACTAAATAATAAATGAGGCAAACTCAAAGTTTGCGATATTCCAGACTGCAAGTAGCGAGTATAATAATGAAATTCGCAACCCTTGAACTTTAATGGTAAAGACAAACTCGATTCACCCCATTGTAAATACCGGAAGTCTACCAAAAAAAATGCACAAAAGTACAAATAAGAAAAGTAAACCTTCAAGCGATCGAATGTCAAGTAAAAAATTGTACATGTATGTGTGTGCATATGTGTGTCTCGAAAACGCCTGGTTGCCATTGGCTACCCCTTCTTGGGGATGAAATTTTATACCCGGTCATACCTGAAGGGTTCTTATAAAAATGTACATATAAAACGCGTTAGGTCGCGCACGCGTACGCTCGTTTTACATAATATCGATAGAGATATGGGAAGGGCTACGCTTGCGCCATGCAAACTACCCCTTTACATCTGCATACGGTAAAAAATAGGGATGGCGGACCGAAAGCAAAAACCGATTCGCTCGACGCTGACCGGAGTGAGAAATTCCGGTAAAGCGCGCAGAGAAATTCGCGAACTTTAGTTGTTCGTTCGTAAGGGATGGGAAAGAGGGAGGGTTAGGGGATTCGGGTGGACTATTTAAGAGGTTTACGGTCAGATAAAATTTGGTTCTGTAATTTTTAAAACGTTTCACGAAAAGATGCTGAATTAAATTGTAAGCTAAATATAGATTAGAAACTTTTTATTGGTCTTCACTCTTTTGTTCTTTTTCAAATGTTAATGTTTGTCTATCATTTTATTATATTGCTCTAGTTTTACGTTCTAACAATCTACTCTTAATTCAATTTTAGTAACACTTTGAGCGTGTTGAAATAAAAAGATCATTAAATTCCACACACCTTTTATCAGAACGTGGTTTTGTTAATTTCCACTAATTCAAACAAATTGCTCTTTATACTTTTCTCTTATTATTCTACCACATATCAATATAATCAAAGAGCTTGAACATCGATCTCATCAATATCTTTTGCTATGCCATTTATTAAATAAAAGCTCATGTTAGAGATTTTTGAACATTTCGGTGTTAATACTAACACTTTAGCTGTAATTTCCATTGATTCCTTCTTAAGCAGATTATTTAGGCTTTAGTCTTGGATGGTTTTGGATAAACTCCAAATACGGGAATTTATTTTCTGAACAGATGGTACAACTTTTTATCTTAATTTCACACACTGCCTTGACATTACTTCTTTTGTTTATTTACTCTGGAAAGAATTCTTTGTGTAAGTAAATAAACAAACATCACTTCCCTTTATCTATCTATTTTATAATTTTGACGGATTCATTGCAATTTTATTTCATTCTTCTACACAAATAGTATCAAGGTTTTAATTATGTGGGTTACATTGAAGATTAAAGAAATCCGTAAGAGACAGATATTGAAAATTTTACAAAGATTCAGAAACATTTTGGTATTTATTCAAAGTCAATTTTGAGATTTAAATAACAAAATGTTTCTGAAGCCTTAAATCGGTATTACTTGATAGTGTCTCCATTGGCAAACCAATAAATTATTATGACTTGGTTGTATATTTATGTACTAACTTATTAACTCTCAAAATTACTTTATTGCACGGTTTTGAGATTTAAAGATCTTGTTTTTCAAAATCTCCACAGAAGATTTATAGTTATATCAATAAAATCTGAATTTAACCATTTTGAAGGCTTTAGAATATTGATACTGAATTCTTCAAACTCTATATTGTTTATGAAATCTTAAAAACTCAAAGCAGTCCCTTAATCTCGAAAAATCTCAATGAAAGCTACGGCAAGAATTCTCCAGAATTAAAAGGAGAGATAATCATTGAGTGTAAAACATTCCACTTCAACTATTAAGTCTGTACTAAGCAGATTATAATTATTTTGAGATACTACAGTACTCGTAGTCTCAATAAAATTCTTGACTTCTATATTTGCTTATTTAAAAAGTTTCAAAACATTAGGAAAATTTGTAGAACTTAAGATCATACTGAAATGTCTATGAATCACAGATTAGACTAGTGATTTTCTCACCATGTTTTCAGGATCTTTGAGTTATCAAGATGGCATGAAATCGTTAACATTTCATAACTCTGAATATTTTCTTGAGTAAGCACATTTGAGGAGATTAAGATTGTAAAATATCTGAAATCATTTAAATGAAACTTGATGAGATCAGCATAAGTTCTACAAAATTTTGAAGATTTTCAATAGAAACACAAAAGAAATTTTTGAAGTCTATAAAATTTCTACGTTCATTTGGATTTTTTAAGAAATCTTCACAAAGATATTTTACATTTCTGAATGTTAAAACTTGAAATATCAAGATGCCATGGAATAGAAAGTTTATGAATTTCTAGCTTTAGATAAGAATAATTTTTATGTTAAATCATATTTTTCTCATGTTTGTGTTCACTTTTCCCATTATTTACTTCATCATAATCGTTCTTATTGGATTCTGTCAGTGTTCAATTTTAAAGATTTTGTTCAATTTAATTTTCCACATTTATATCAAAATGTAACTAAAGTGAAAATCGTGGAATTTCTCGTGTAGAAATTCAGGACATGTGTGCACTTGTAGACATGATTTAACCATCCAAGCGAAATCAGTCGCAAAGAGTAAACAGACGTGGTCCTTCTTTCGTATTCACGTATTTCCGCGTCCGTTCTGTCCAGTCCAGTGTGTCCGTCCGTATAGGGCCATGAAAGCGTCTGGCGAAAGCAGGCCGCAATTTACTTAGGCCCCTCGAATCAAATTGTGAATCTTCAAAAGAATCGTCTCTCTCTCCACCCCTCACTGGTCAGACTCTAAAATACCCCTATTTCACTTTTATTTAACTCAGTTTTATCTCTCTTGTACTAAAATCATCATGAAGGCGGTTGGTTCCTTTTTTTGCCTTCCTTTATATCCAACCGTTTTTGTCAGAATGTTTTAAGTAAATAACAAAAAGTAAAATTTTTATTGCAGTATAATTTGGTTTTGAATACATTATAATTTTGTTGCGCTATTATAAGTTAAATAATCTGGTAGTCGCCACGAAAAGAAGATGCTTCTACGAAGTGATTATGTTTTTCTTTCTTTTAATGTTCACGAAATCATGCGTAACCTCTGGCTGTTACACGGAAAAAATATTATTTAGCAATCTACTGCACGATTATTACTTGTGACATATTTTCAATTTCTTTCAACTCTGAATTCAAAGAAAAGCATTTTTTACAACATTCCTCTTTAATATTCACATTTTCCCACAAATAAATAATCCCATAAATCATCTTCTATATACACACCTAAATTGGCAAATTAGATTAGATTTTTTTAAATAAAAAATGTCCCCTTTGTTTTTCTAACCAATTTCCGTAAGGTCTGCAATATACGAGATTGTGGATTTTCTAGTAAAGATCGCGTATTTGTGCATTAGCAAGTCTGTTGTGTCGGCTTCGAGTAGAGAGTAGGAAGCTGCGTGTCCGGGTTGCACGGGGCGAGGGCGGATATTGATTAGTGCGACCCTAGTTAGCGCGCTGCCACCCCCAACCACCCCAAGCAAGCAAAACTAAAGGCGATAGACAATCAGCACGAGATCGAATTCCGCTTTCTTCTTAACATAACCTATAAGATTTTCCTTCTGAACAGGAAATTGAAAATTATTGCAATAACCGTTCTTTTTTTCTTGTTACAGGTAAACTATGGTTGAACGATCCTGAAATTAGTTGGAGACCATCAGAAATTCAAATACCTTCAAGTGAAGAATCTAAAATTGCACTGCAAACACGATTAGGACTTTCACCTTGTAAGTACGAATCATTTTAAAAAGAAATTCGTGAAATATGGATTTGATGTGCAATAATTGTAGGGCGCAGTCAATTTTGGCACATCATTGATTTTAGAAACATACCCCACTGACAGATTATTACGAAAACCCCCAAAATTTGCTGACTCACCCCTTTCCAGATGTCCTGTTAATGTCACATGTTGCTTTTACTCGCTGATTGTCTTATATAACGAGTTTTGCATTACATCTCATTTTCCTCCCCTATTTCCTTTAAAAAAATAGAACAAAAATTTGATTTTTTTCTTGTCTTGTATTCGAACAAACAATTACAGAGAGACATTTACTCGTATAATTCGATTCTGAAGTCTATTGGTGCTCTTCTTTTCGCGAGCTAGAAAAATAAAAGGCCTCTCGAACTGGAGTATAATACAATTTAAATAAGAGAAAGTGGCGTTTCCTGCTACGGGGTGGGAACATCGCGGACAAGAGGGGCAATCTGGATCGGGGGAGAACAAATGGACCAGGGCAGACGTGTGAATTCGATAAAGATTGACTGTTTTAGCGCACAACTTAACATACTTTAAAAGGGACGAATACATAATGGAAAAACTTTTAGAATGCCCAAAATTAATCAAGAGGAAAACAAATTGAAATTTTTCGAATTTGAGTTAGGAAAAACAAAAAAGGAGTCGATAGATTTTGTCATTTGCCATTTCATTAAAGATCGCAGAACTTGTTTATGCATCGGGAAATGGACAGTTGCAAGGGAGTGTTTTAGGGTTGGACCTTTTAATTATGTGAAGGGGGAAAGAAAATATGTCCTCACATCTAGGAAGAGACGCTTCTTGATAAGCTTTTTATTATCCTATCAACTGTTGATAATAAAAATATTATCGGTTCCTTTATTTGACGATTAACGATTTTTCTGGATTTTAGAAAAAAAACTGCAGAAATTACCCTGCTAGAGATACACGAATATTTCTTATTTTACCTTTCACCTGTTTTGTTATTGACTTTTGACATAATTGAACTTCTTATTCCCAAGGGTCCGATTACTAAGAAAAATATGTTTAACCCCGTTAAACTTATCAACTGCCATAAAGGGATTAAGGGTTTGAACTAGAGTATACTTCTACATAAGCAGCATACAACGGAAAATCAGTACAAGTACACTTTCAAGATAGGAATCGGCAAAAATTATCTTTTCTTATCATTAAAAACCTATTTTAAAATATCCTCTTTAAGACATTTTTGTTTTAATAATGAACCAGACTTTTTACGTGCAGTTTTAGTTCATCATTCATACCTAGATAAGGCTACCTGAAAAGTAATAATAAGTTGATATAAGAGAATTTTATCACGTCCTCCCCTACACACATAGACGATAGGAAACGTGTGTCGTAACCGGTCGCAAATATATTTTTTTATACTAAAACATGTAATACAAGAGAGTGACACGTCCTCTCATCAAGTTTATGTTCACATCCTTCTCGATGTTAACATGGGCTCTTTGGAATATGCGATATCCCTGCCCCATATTGGTCCTGCGACAGCAGCAAAGCGAACCTTAAGCCGCTCGTATATAACGGAGGGAGCTTTTAGGGGCCAATTCTCCTCCACCTCCTCCTGCAAATGACCGGACGGCAGCACCTTGCCATGATAGTCCCCATTGATATACGGCCCTGGCAGGTTATACATTCCATAAAACATATATTGAAATGTCACCAGATGAGCGCCGCATGTAACTGAATATGACTTAGATAAACGACGGAAGGACTCTAATAAATTTATATCGAGAAACGTGCGTCATTTCGTTAAGGTCGCGTGTGCTCTCTTTAACTTTTCTTAACATTGAATTTTCACCAATTGCTCGTTAAATATCGACGATCGATCAAAAAATACGTACGACGAAAAAAGTTTTATGGAAGGGTTTATAAAAAAAGTAGGTATATTTTTGAAACGTTGCTGAATTTTTTTATGTGCTGTCCAAACTATCAGAATGTCTAAAAAGGAATTTTTTTATATTCTCGGAAGCATAAAGATACAAGTTTTGATTAAAACGATCCAAAATTCTATTTTAATAAGTGAGCATATTTGATTATAATAAACTTTAGCTTATTTTTATACCGAACAATAACGGCTGGTGGAGTTTTATGGTGATAGGGCAACATGTTAAAAGTACATTTCTTTACTAACAGAGAACGATCACATGTAATATCATGGTGTCTTATAAATTTTTGCTGATATTCTAATTATGTGAAGCAATACTCATATACCTAATGACTAAAGAATGATTCATGATTGATTTGTTTATTATTTCTGGAAGTGTCATTACTAAATGTTATAAAATTTTCTTATCAACTCAAGATATACAGATTAACTAGCTATATTTAGAATAGAAAATGTTGTTAAACCCTGGAGTTGAAAAATTTTCAGTATTTTTGACTGTTGGTCTGCATCTGTAGAAAGGTATGCATGAAACAGTTGTATCTGCTTAGTTATATCAAACCATGAAAACTAAAATTAGATCTCATCAAAAAACGGAAGGTTTTACAAAACGTGAGAAAAAGGTAGAAATGATATCGGCAAATGACAATTCTCATGGTGTGGTCATTGACGGAAAACAAACTGCGTAGATATAGGTTCGTTTGGGTTCAGTCTTATTGGTAACACGGCAGATCCAAGAAAGCAGAAAAGAGAAAGCAAGGTAATATCTATTAAAAAGCTACAGAGATCTTAGATACTCAAATGAATCAAAATATCTTGAAAATCTCAACCCTTTTAAAGTGTCATAGTTTTTGCTTGATTGATGCCAAAACCAAAAGTGAACACTTTGACACCAAACAATTTGCTGTTATAGTGACGCTTTTCACTTTTTAAATTTTTTAACCATATCTTCAATATACCGGTTTTGGATGCTAGCCATATCATTAATCAAACTTAAAACTGAAGCTGTTTTAATAGAATTCAGTTATACATTCAGATTCACTTATTTAGGTCCACCAGATTGTAGTCGGTTAATTGTAAATTAATAAGGACAACCAAGCACAACAAAACCAAAGAAGAGATTTTGATAATGAAGTACAAACTATCATTTACTTCCGCAATGTTGACTTGCCCAAGCTCATGGGCAAGAAACTGGATAGACGCTACAACATAAAGCACAATATTACAAAATTCTGGCAAGTTCCTTGCCAAGAAACAAATTCTTGTTTATATTTTATTGCAAACCTGTTCTGACACGCAAAAAAGCTATTACATGGTACTACACGATAAAATACCGCAGAATCATTCGTTTCGCTCGGTTAGTCGACTGGGCATAGAGGCATGGATCGGCACAGCTAACTGAACAATTTGGCACCTTACTAGAGTGTCAATTTTGCGCTATTATATTGATCATTGACACCGGCTTTAAAAAATTCATCAATGTCAAAGAGTGGTAATACGTCTGCAATATAACAAAACTAGAATGAATACGTTAAGTAACTAACCCCCCACAAGAATCTAAAATTGAACACCAGTTAATGTATAACAAAATCATGAAGATGGCCCAAAATTACAAATTTTGCATTTCAACGAAAAACCATAACACGGCACAACTACTGTTCATCAACATAGAAAGATTTAGTGACTTTTGAAAAAACAGGATAAACGACTTTTCAATTAGGTCCCGAAGTCAGTAAATACTTTGGCCGCTATATGATGACATAACATTGAATTACTTATTTTTTGACCTGGCGAAAAAGTTGGGATTTTGGATTTTGGTTTTACGTGGTATCCAGACTGGTTTGGCCCCGGATTTTCTAGATTCTTAGCTCGTCGAGCTAGTCCGACTCTGAGAATTATATGCTCAGTATGCTGGCATGCCCTATTTTACTGAGATCAAACTAGGAAATCTATTGCGGAACATTCTACTAGTATTCGCTATTAATGGCAGCATCTTGTGTCTAAAAATGTTTTAAAATACAAAGATTGTGATTTTCTAGACTGATTTAGTTTTTCATTATTTTTGTCGACTAATTGTGGTTTCCATTTTGGGTTCCTTTTTACAGTAATGAACTAAAGTCTTACAAGTACCCATAGATTTAGAAAATTCTAACTTTAAACTGCTTAGAGTCAGGGATAAATGCTTGAGAATTTTGACACCTTTTACTTGGAAAGTTTTGTCTTTGCTGTAGCCATCTCCTTTGCTTTTCTGATGTTAGATACCTACGTAAAGATCACTATTGTAAAGACCAGCATATTTACTGTGATTTTCAAAACGTGAACTCGTTTAAAATACAGTTAACTGCTTTTTCCAAGTGCACTACCAATCAGTTTCTCGTTTTTTATGGGTAGAAGCTTGATGATAACTCGTATTCTATTCACATCAAGGCTCTGTAGCTATGAGGTAAACAAAACCATGTTGGAATTGTTCAAGTACATGTTTCAAATCAATAGATAAACAACATCATTAAGGTAGGAACCACCAATGGGATGTCGAATTGCAACGCGTACTTAAAGATTTCTGGCATGGCTTTGTTTATCTCGTGACTATAGACTCGCTGGCTGGCGTATAGTAAGATGTAAGAACCGCTAAGTTTAATTTAAACTGGAATTTGAAAAAGTGAACCTACAAGCTTTGGATTGGAAGAGGCAAAGTTCATAACTAGTAGAAAGAAGACACAGTAACTTCGCAAATAGTGGGGGTGTATACACAAGGGGGGCGTCTGGGCCCTGCCCATGAAAATCTAATTATATTGAAAATCTCCCTCTATAAAATGTAGAAAACTAAAATTATCATGAAGATTTTATTAATTTCAGTTTTGTTCTTACGCTGTACAGTTTTTATTATTAAACGTAGTGTTATTGTTTGCTAAAAGCTATTTTTGTAAAGGCGGCAAAATCCAGAAAGAATAAAACACAAAAATATTTTTTGTAGTATATCCTGTAATCTGTCATTGACGTACATTCACAAACCTAATCTCGACTTGATGTAGTATTATTTGATTTGATGATTAGCAAATTTGACGTGATTTGTTTTCAATCGCAACGTAATTTTTGCAAATAATACATCTGCTATTAATTAATTTAGTATTAAAAGCTTGACGAAAAAAAGCTTTTGATCAACTTGAAAAAATAAAACTTTCAATTTTAATTTGCGTGTTTTCAAATTGAAACTCTTGTGCCTTATAGGACATAGTATAGAATGAAACCCAGAGCAAATTTAAGTGTATTTACACAGTATATCAATAAGGGGGTCTCTGGGGAAGCAGCTGACCACTGTACCCTGTGGAATTGCAAAATATATTCCCTCAACCCTGCGGACTAAAGTTTCGCCTACACCCACGCTCTTCTACTAGTCCATTCTATACCAAAATCACTATGAACGTTATTTCCTTCAATGCATAATATATTTGCTGTACCTTTTGAATTGAACGATCGGTTCTCGTATTGAAATTCGCCTTGGGCAAGCAAATTTTTCGGTTTTTTTTTTGAAAACTAATGCATTTGTTGTTTCTTTAATAACAGTACAGTGCACAAGCGGACTATAGGACGGATTTAATATCGGGAAAATTGTAAATTAAATTTTGACTTTTTATAACATCGTAAATAATAAGTTTTGTATCAAAATGCCATTAAGGAGAGTTATTAGAAAAAATATTGTCTAATATCTTGGCTGTAAATAACAAAGAACTGCTCCCTAAATGTCTAAAAGTTTGCTAATTAAATTAATTAATGTTCAGAAGTTTCATATTTTGTAGCACTTATGAAAGCCATTATGTGTTTCTGATAAATTGACACTTATTAATAATGATATTTTTGCTTTTGTATTAATAACAACAATTTCTGTTGATCAATACTCATTCTACTGTGGTTCATCATTCTGGAGTTTAGTTTGTGATGAATAATCAAAAATACTAACAGCAATAAAATTGCAACAAACAATTTACTGTTGATTTATATTCTTATTGTATTCTAGAACTAGACTTGTAAATATACCAAGGTGTTGATTTACATTAATTAAGATCTGGCTTGTATTTTTATCAAGTACGACATCCATATCTATTAAACTTGTATTAGGTTAAAGTGATCCGTTTTAAAAGGTCCTAAATGTAGATAAGTTCCTAAAGAGACACGAATAAAAAGGGGGTGAATTTTAAACTGATAGGCTTTCGCTTACCTGCTTCTTTAACTTCACCTCTTTATCTGGTTCCGTGTCAATCGTCGACGCGTGTCTAAACCGCGGTAAGTCACAATAATCCACTTGGGACACATCAAGTGTTCGAATCCCTACGCGAATACTTTAAATTCCTTGCGACCCTCTCGCAAGAGGTCTAATTTACATCTTTTTAAACAACCTCGTAGAAGAGGGTGTCGGTGGTTTACAAGCATAATATTTAGGGACCTACACACTCGTTTTATATTCAGGAGCCGATCATCCGAACAGATTGTTCTTGTTTTCTCCTCTATATAGAATGTAAAGGAGGTTAAAACCGCTTCGTTTTAATAAGTGGTGGTCGTAGAGGTTTTTTCCTTGTAATGAAAAAGAAATTTCCTTGGAAATGTAAATCGCTTGATTTAAAATCACTTTAAATGCTAAGGGGTTTCTGGGGCCCTCGCAAGAAAAGCTTTTGACCGAAGTCCGTTCTCTGGTATGCATTGTTTGTATAATGCTTTCTTATGCAGTCCTTTACGTTTGAGAATTCAAAGCATTCGCAGATCGTTCACTTCATGCCTTAACAGAGCGGCATTTTTGTTCGGAAGGAAATTTCTCTTCTTTAATCATTCAAAATGTTACTACTGCTGCTGGTTATACAATTGCGGAGACTTTGAATGATGTAATTATGGGATTACATTTCTGTTTGGTCTCTGTATTTTGCGAAAGAAAATCTCTTCGAGGTAAATAAAACAAAAATTTAATACATTTACAGATTATTAATAAAATGAAAATAATTCCTTAATTCTAGTTCTTATTGGTAATTAATTAATTATAAATTTGTCATTATCTATTTTTTATTTATTTAGATAAGATAACGTAGTTATAGTAAATAACATATATGGGAGCAAGAAAATTTAATTTATTTTTACATAACCTTATAATTGTTTATTTTAATCGATAGAGGTTTCAAAATACCTGTTTTAAAAATATCGTAAATAGCATGTCTGATAGATTTTACATTTTCCGATAAAAATGTATAAACAAGGAGTTAGATTACTTAAAGTGATATACTTACTATAGCTTAGGCCAAATCTAATGATGAAGTAACCTTCAAGGGTATAAAATACAATATATGGAATTAGCAATTTTGGCTATTCGAGAAGATGAAGGAATTTAATGCGTCTCGATTTCGGCGCTGAATCATGTTTTACGTTGTGACAATTTCAATTTTTGTCTACATTACTTTTAAAGTAGATAGATAATATTGGCAAAATAATAAAATCAAATGAATTTGATTAGGTAATTCCAGAAAGTTTCATGAACATATCTATTCGATATTTAGCAGTTTTTCCTTATACGATACTCTACTTGCCGAGTCTTTATAAAACAGGTAAATTAAATAAAAACATTTCCATATTGAGTTTCCTTTTATTTAAGTGAGGCTTAGGCTTATTGATATAATTGATACTTCCAATGTTTAGTGTAATAGGAAGCCTCTTGCTCTGTCTTGGAGGAGATTGTGCTTGGCAACCATGTCAGACGTTTTTGTTTAAATGCATATTTCAATGTGCAAGGTTTTATCTAGGCCCATGCTTGAAATTTTAAAAGCAACTTTCACTTTTTGTTTATCTGTGCACTTACATGATTCTAGAAGGCACTTACTTTTTGAGTTTTGATAAGAACAGACTTTAATTCTAGTTTTCTTTGTTTTCCACATTTAATTAATTAATACGGAATGCTTAATAAATGAGTGGCACACGTTGGGCACCACTTGTTGTATCTTCAATTGCGTATGTGTAGTAGATAGACAAAGATTTATTCAAACACTTAAAGACAACTCCGAATTTCAACAGACTAGAAGTGAAAGCAATAGTGATACTTAGTTATCAACTGAAGAATATTGAAAGTCGATTTATGACTTAGTTATCAAGAATTAAATCTGAAAAGCATACAATAGAAATTACAAATTATAAATTATTATGGTTTTGGTAGGCATTGACTAAAGGTATGAAATGATAATTTTTTTT